>OY294070.1:37077969-37453969 GCA_958510875.1 Endomychus coccineus | reverse complement strand
AAACGTCACATCAACTCTATACACACTAGAGAAAACATACATAAGTGTCAGTATTACGATTATGAAAGCCCTCAATTTCCTCTTTAAATAACACATCAACTCTATACATACAAGAGAGAAGATACACAAGTGTGAGTATTGCGATTATGGAAGCCCTCACATGTCATCTTTAAAACGTCACATCAATTCTATACACACTAGAGAAAACATACATAAGTATCAGTATTACGATTATGGAAGCACTCAATTTCATCTTGAAAATATCACATCAACTCTATACATACAAGAGAGAAGAAACACAAGTGTGAGTATTGCGATTATGGAAGTCCTCACATGTTATCTTTAAAACGTCACATCAACTCTATACACACTAGAGAAAAGATACATAAGTGTCAGTATCACGATTATGGAAGCCCTCAATTTCATCTTTAAAATATCACATAAACTATACATACAAGAGAGAAGATACACAAGTGTGAGTATCGCGATTATGGAAGCCCTCACATGTCATCTTTGAAACGTCACATCAACTCTATACACACTAGACAAAACATACATAAGTGTCAGTATCACGATTATGGAAGCCCTCAATTTCCTCTTTAAAATGTCACATCAACTTTATACGTACAAGAGAGAAGATACACAAGTGTGAGTATTGCGATTATGGAAGCCCTCACATGTCATCTTTAAAACGTCACATCAACTCTATACACACTAGAGAAAACATACATAAGTGTCAGTATTACGATTATGAAAGCCCTCAATTTCCTCTTTAAAATGTCACATTAACTCTATACATACAAGAGAGAAGATACACAAGTGTGAGTATTGCGATTATGGAAGCCCTCTCATGTCATCTTTAAAACGTCACATCAACTCTATACACACTAGAGAAAACATACATAAGTGTCAGTATTACGATTATGAAAGCCCTCAATTTTCTCTTTAAAATGTCACATTAACTCTATACATACAAGAGAGAAGATACACAAGTGTGAGTATTGCGATTATGGAAGCCCTCACATGTCATCTTTTAAACGTCACATGAACTCTATACACACTAGAGAAAACATACATAAGTGTCAGTATTACGATTATGAAAGCCCTCAATTTCCTCTTTAAAATGTCACATTAACTCTATACATACAAGAGAGAAGATACACAAGTGTGAGTATTGCGATTATGGAAGCCCTCTCATGTCATCTTTAAAACGTCACATCAACTCTATACACACTAGAGAAAACATACATAAGTGTCAGTATTACGATTATGAAAGCCCTCAATTTCCTCTTTAAAATGTCACATTAACTCTATACGTACAAGAGAGAAGATACACAAGTGTGAGTATTGCGATTATGGAAGCCCTCACATGTCATCTTTAAAACGTCACATCAACTCTATACACACTAGAGAAAACATACATAAGTGTCAGTATTACGATTATGAAAGCCCTCAATTTCCTCTTTAAAATGTCACATTAACTCTATACATACAAGAGAGAAGATACACAAGTGTGAGTATTGCGATTATGGAAGCCCTCACATGTCATCTTTAAAACGTCACATCAACTCTATACACACTAGAGAAAACATACATAAGTGTCAGTATTAAGATTATGAAAGCCCTCAATTTCCTCTTTAAAATGTCACATTAACTCTATACGTACAAGAGAGAAGATACACAAGTGTGAGCATTGCGATTATGGAAGCCCTCACATGTCATCTTTAAAACGTCACATCAACTCTATACACACTAGAGGAAACATACATAAGTGTCAGTATTACGATTATGAAAGCCCTCAATTTTCTCTTTAAGATGTCACATTAACTCTATACATACAAGAGAGAAGATATACAAGTGTGAGTATCGTGATTATGGAAGCCCTCACATGTCATCTTTAAAACTTCACATCAACTCTATACATACAAGAGAAACCATACATAAGTATCAGTATTACGATTATAGGAGCCCTTAATTTCATCTTTAAAATATCACATCAACTCTATACATACAAGAGAGAAGATACACAAGTGTGAGTATCGCGATTATGGAAGCCCTCACATGTCATCTTTAAAACTTCACATCAACTCTATACATACAAGAGAGAAGATACACAAGTGTGAGTATTGCGATTATGGAAGCCCTCACATGTCATCTTTAAAACGTCACATCAACTCTATACACACTAGAGAAACCATACATAAGTGTCAGTATTACGATTATGGAAGCCCTCAATTTCCTCTTTAAAATGTCACATCAACTCTATACATACAAGAGAGAAGATACACAAGTGTGGGTATTGCGATTATGGAAGCCCTCTCATGTCATCTTTAAAACGTCACATCAACTCTATACACACTAGACAAAACATACATAAGTGTCAGTATCACGATTATGGAAGCCCTCAATTTCCTCTTTAAAATGTCACATTAACTCTATACATACAAGAGAGAAGATACACAAGTGTGAGTATTGCGATTATGGAAGCCCTCTCATGTCATCTTTAAAACGTCACATCAACTCTATACACACTAGAGAAAACATACATAAGTGTCAGTATTACGATTATGAAAGCCCTCAATTTCCTCTTTAAAATGTCACATCAACTCTATACGTACAAGAGAGAAGATACACAAGTGTGAGTATTGCGATTATGGAAGCCCTCACATGTCATCTTTAAAACGTCACATCAACTCTATACACACTAGAGAAAACATACATAAGTGTCAGTATTACGATTATGAAAGCCCTCAATTTCCTCTTTAAAATGTCACATTAACTCTATACATACAAGAGAGAAGATACACAAGTGTGAGTATTGCGATTATGGAAGCCCTCACATGTCATCTTTAAAACTTCACATCAACTCTATACACACTAGAGAAAACAAACATAAGTGTCAGTATTACGATTATGAAAGCCCTCAATTTCCTCTTTAAAATGTCACATTAACTCTATACGTACAAGAGAGAAGATACACAAGTGTGAGTATTGCGATTATGGAAGCCCTCACATGTCATCTTTAAAACGTCACATCAACTCTATACACACTAGAGAAAACATACATAAGTGTCAGTATTACGATTATGAAAGCCCTCAATTTCCTCTTTAAAATGTCACATTAACTCTATACATACAAGAGAGAAGATACACAAGTGTGAGTATCGTGATTATGGAAGCCCTCACATGTCATCTTTTAAACTTCACATCAACTCTATACATACAAGAGAAACCATACATAAGTATCAGTATTACGATTATAGGAGCCCTTAATTTCATCTTTAAAATATCACATCAACTCTATACATACAAGAGAGAAGATACACAAGTGTGAGTATCGCGATTATGGAAGCCCTCACATGTCATCTTTAAAACTTCACATCAACTCTATACATACAAGAGAGAAGATACACAAGTGTGAGTATTGCGATTATGGAAGCCCTCACATGTCATCTTTAAAACGTCACATCAACTCTATACACACTAGAGAAAACATACATAAGTGTCAGTATTACGATTATGAAAGCCCTCAATTTCCTCTTTAAAATGTCACATTAACTCTATACATACAAGAGAGAAGATACACAAGTGTGAGTATCGTGATTATGGAAGCCCTCACATGTCATCTTTTAAACTTCACATTAACTCTATACGTACAAGAGAGAAGATACACAAGTGTGAATATTGCGATTATGGAAGCCCTCACATGTCATCTTTAAAACGTCACATCAACTCTATACACACTAGAGAAAACATACATAAGTGTCAGTATTACGATTATGAAAGCCCTCAATTTCCTCTTTAAAATGTCACATTAACTCTATACATACAAGAGAGAAGATACACAAGTGTGAGTATTGCGATTATGGAAGCCCTCACATGTCATCTTTAAAACTTCACATCAACTCTATACACACTAGAGAAAACATACATAAGTGTCAGTATTACGATTATGAAAGCCCTCAATTTCCTCTTTAAAATGTCACATTAACTCTATACGTACAAGAGAGAAGATACACAAGTGTGAGTATTGCGATTATGGAAGCCCTCACATGTCATCTTTAAAACGTCACATCAACTCTATACACACTAGAGAAAACATACATAAGTGTCAGTATTACGATTATGAAAGCCCTCAATTTCCTCTTTAAAATGTCACATTAACTCTATACATACAAGAGAGAAGATACACAAGTGTGAGTATCGTGATTATGGAAGCCCTCACATGTCATCTTTTAAACTTCACATCAACTCTATACATACAAGAGAAACCATACATAAGTATCAGTATTACGATTATAGGAGCCCTTAATTTCATCTTTAAAATATCACATCAACTCTATACATACAAGAGAGAAGATACACAAGTGTGAGTATCGCGATTATGGAAGCCCTCACATGTCATCTTTAAAACTTCACATCAACTCTATACATACAAGAGAGAAGATACACAAGTGTGAGTATTGCGATTATGGAAGCCCTCACATGTCATCTTTAAAACGTCACATCAACTCTATACACACTAGAGAAACTATACATAAGTGTCAGTATTACGATTATGAAAGCCCTCAATTTCCTCTTTAAAATGTCACATCAACTCTATACATACAAGAGAGAAGATACACAAGTGTGAGTATTGCGATTATGGAAGCCCTCTCATGTCATCTTTAAAACGTCACATCAACTCTATACACACTAGAGAAAACATACATAAGTGTCAGTATTACGATTATGAAAGCCCTCAATTTCCTCTTTAAATAACACATCAACTCTATACATACAAGAGAGAAGATACACAAGTGTGAGTATTGCGATTATGGAAGCCCTCACATGTCATCTTTAAAACGTCACATCAATTCTATACACACTAGAGAAAACATACATAAGTATCAGTATTACGATTATGGAAGCACTCAATTTCATCTTGAAAATATCACATCAACTCTATACATACAAGAGAGAAGAAACACAAGTGTGAGTATTGCGATTATGGAAGTCCTCACATGTTATCTTTAAAACGTCACATCAACTCTATACACACTAGAGAAAAGATACATAAGTGTCAGTATCACGATTATGGAAGCCCTCAATTTCATCTTTAAAATATCACATAAACTATACATACAAGAGAGAAGATGCACAAGTGTGAGTATCGCGATTATGGAAGCCCTCACATGTCATCTTTGAAACGTCACATCAACTCTATACACACTAGACAAAACATACATAAGTGTCAGTATCACGATTATGGAAGCCCTCAATTTCCTCTTTAAAATGTCACATCAACTTTATACGTACAAGAGAGAAGATACACAAGTGTGAGTATTGCGATTATGGAAGCCCTCACATGTCATCTTTAAAACGTCACATCAACTCTATACACACTAGAGAAAACATACATAAGTGTCAGTATTACGATTATGAAAGCCCTCAATTTCCTCTTTAAAATGTCACATTAACTCTATACATACAAGAGAGAAGATACACAAGTGTGAGTATTGCGATTATGGAAGCCCTCTCATGTCATCTTTAAAACGTCACATCAACTCTATACACACTAGAGAAAACATACATAAGTGTCAGTATTACGATTATGAAAGCCCTCAATTTCCTCTTTAAAATGTCACATTAACTCTATACATACAAGAGAGAAGATACACAAGTGTGAGTATTGCGATTATGGAAGCCCTCACATGTCATCTTTTAAACGTCACATGAACTCTATACACACTAGAGAAAACATACATAAGTGTCAGTATTACGATTATGAAAGCCCTCAATTTCCTCTTTAAAATGTCACATTAACTCTATACATACAAGAGAGAAGATACACAAGTGTGAGTATTGCGATTATGGAAGCCCTCTCATGTCATCTTTAAAACGTCACATCAACTCTATACACACTAGAGAAAACATACATAAGTGTCAGTATTACGATTATGAAAGCCCTCAATTTCCTCTTTAAAATGTCACATTAACTCTATACGTACAAGAGAGAAGATACACAAGTGTGAGTATTGCGATTATGGAAGCCCTCACATGTCATCTTTAAAACGTCACATCAACTCTATACACACTAGAGAAAACATACATAAGTGTCAGTATTACGATTATGAAAGCCCTCAATTTCCTCTTTAAAATGTCACATTAACTCTATACATACAAGAGAGAAGATACACAAGTGTGAGTATTGCGATTATGGAAGCCCTCACATGTCATCTTTAAAACGTCACATCAACTCTATACACACTAGAGAAAACATACATAAGTGTCAGTATTAAGATTATGAAAGCCCTCAATTTCCTCTTTAAAATGTCACATTAACTCTATACGTACAAGAGAGAAGATACACAAGTGTGAGCATTGCGATTATGGAAGCCCTCACATGTCATCTTTAAAACGTCACATCAACTCTATACACACTAGAGGAAACATACATAAGTGTCAGTATTACGATTATGAAAGCCCTCAATTTTCTCTTTAAGATGTCACATTAACTCTATACATACAAGAGAGAAGATATACAAGTGTGAGTATCGTGATTATGGAAGCCCTCACATGTCATCTTTAAAACTTCACATCAACTCTATACATACAAGAGAAACCATACATAAGTATCAGTATTACGATTATAGGAGCCCTTAATTTCATCTTTAAAATATCACATCAACTCTATACATACAAGAGAGAAGATACACAAGTGTGAGTATCGCGATTATGGAAGCCCTCACATGTCATCTTTAAAACTTCACATCAACTCTATACATACAAGAGAGAAGATACACAAGTGTGAGTATTGCGATTATGGAAGCCCTCACATGTCATCTTTAAAACGTCACATCAACTCTATACACACTAGAGAAACCATACATAAGTGTCAGTATTACGATTATGGAAGCCCTCAATTTCCTCTTTAAAATGTCACATCAACTCTATACATACAAGAGAGAAGATACACAAGTGTGGGTATTGCGATTATGGAAGCCCTCTCATGTCATCTTTAAAACGTCACATCAACTCTATACACACTAGACAAAACATACATAAGTGTCAGTATCACGATTATGGAAGCCCTCAATTTCCTCTTTAAAATGTCACATTAACTCTATACATACAAGAGAGAAGATACACAAGTGTGAGTATTGCGATTATGGAAGCCCTCTCATGTCATCTTTAAAACGTCACATCAACTCTATACACACTAGAGAAAACATACATAAGTGTCAGTATTACGATTATGAAAGCCCTCAATTTCCTCTTTAAAATGTCACATCAACTCTATACGTACAAGAGAGAAGATACACAAGTGTGAGTATTGCGATTATGGAAGCCCTCACATGTCATCTTTAAAACGTCACATCAACTCTATACACACTAGAGAAAACATACATAAGTGTCAGTATTACGATTATGAAAGCCCTCAATTTCCTCTTTAAAATGTCACATTAACTCTATACATACAAGACAGAAGATACACAAGTGTGAGTATTGCGATTATGGAAGCCCTCACATGTCATCTTTAAAACTTCACATCAACTCTATACACACTAGAGAAAACAAACATAAGTGTCAGTATTACGATTATGAAAGCCCTCAATTTCCTCTTTAAAATGTCACATTAACTCTATACGTACAAGAGAGAAGATACACAAGTGTGAGTATTGCGATTATGGAAGCCCTCACATGTCATCTTTAAAACGTCACATCAACTCTATACACACTAGAGAAAACATACATAAGTGTCAGTATTACGATTATGAAAGCCCTCAATTTCCTCTTTAAAATGTCACATTAACTCTATACATACAAGAGAGAAGATACACAAGTGTGAGTATCGTGATTATGGAAGCCCTCACATGTCATCTTTTAAACTTCACATCAACTCTATACATACAAGAGAAACCATACATAAGTATCAGTATTACGATTATAGGAGCCCTTAATTTCATCTTTAAAATATCACATCAACTCTATACATACAAGAGAGAAGATACACAAGTGTGAGTATCGCGATTATGGAAGCCCTCACATGTCATCTTTAAAACTTCACATCAACTCTATACATACAAGAGAGAAGATACACAAGTGTGAGTATTGCGATTATGGAAGCCCTCACATGTCATCTTTAAAACGTCACATCAACTCTATACACACTAGAGAAACTATACATAAGTGTCAGTATTACGATTATGAAAGCCCTCAATTTCCTCTTTAAAATGTCACATCAACTCTATACATACAAGAGAGAAGATACACAAGTGTGAGTATTGCGATTATGGAAGCCCTCTCATGTCATCTTTAAAACGTCACATCAACTCTATACACACTAGAGAAAACATACATAAGTGTCAGTATTACGATTATGAAAGCCCTCAATTTCCTCTTTAAATAACACATCAACTCTATACATACAAGAGAGAAGATACACAAGTGTGGGTATTGCGATTATGGAAGCCCTCACATGTCATCTTTAAAACGTCACATCAATTCTATACACACTAGAGAAAACATACATAAGTATCAGTATTACGATTATGGAAGCACTCAATTTCATCTTGAAAATATCACATCAACTCTATACATACAAGAGAGAAGAAACACAAGTGTGAGTATTGCGATTATGGAAGTCCTCACATGTTATCTTTAAAACGTCACATCAACTCTATACACACTAGAGAAAAGATACATAAGTGTCAGTATCACGATTATGGAAGCCCTTAATTTCATCTTTAAAATATCACATAAACTATACATACAAGAGAGAAGATACACAAGTGTGAGTATCGCGATTATGGAAGCCCTCACATGTCATCTTTGAAACGTCACATCAACTCTATACACACTAGACAAAACATACATAAGTGTAAGTATCACG
Organism: Endomychus coccineus; assembly: GCA_958510875.1. Classification (NCBI taxonomy): domain Eukaryota; kingdom Metazoa; phylum Arthropoda; class Insecta; order Coleoptera; family Endomychidae; genus Endomychus; species Endomychus coccineus. The sequence goes on along the minus strand of OY294070.1, from coordinate 37,445,094 downwards.
ATTATGGAAGCCCTCAATTTCCTCTTTAAAATGTCACATCAACTTTATACGTACAAGAGAGAAGATACACAAGTGTGAGTATTGCGATTATGGAAGCCCTCACATGTCATCTTTAAAACGTCACATCAACTCTATACACACTAGAGAAAACATACATAAGTGTCAGTATTACGATTATGAAAGCCCTCAATTTCCTCTTTAAAATGTCACATTAACTCTATACATACAAGAGAGAAGATACACAAGTGTGAGTATTGCGATTATGGAAGCCCTCTCATGTCATCTTTAAAACGTCACATCAACTCTATACACACTAGAGAAAACATACATAAGTGTCAGTATTACGATTATGAAAGCCCTCAATTTCCTCTTTAAAATGTGACATTAACTCTATACATACAAGAGAGAAGATACACAAGTGTGAGTATTGCGATTATGGAAGCCCTCACATGTCATCTTTAAAACGTCACATGAACTCTATACACACTAGAGAAAACATACATAAGTGTCAGTATTACGATTATGAAAGCCCTCAATTTCCTCTTTAAAATGTCACATTAACTCTATACATACAAGAGAGAAGATACACAAGTGTGAGTATTGCGATTATGGAAGCCCTCTCATGTCATCTTTAAAACGTCACATCAACTCTATACACACTAGAGAAAACATACATAAGTGTCAGTATTACGATTATGAAAGCCCTCAATTTCCTCTTTAAAATGTCACATTAACTCTATACGTACAAGAGAGAAGATACACAAGTGTGAGTATCGTGATTATGGAAGCCCTCACATGTCATCTTTAAAACTTCACATCAACTCTATACATACAAGAGAAACCATACATAAGTATCAGTATTACGATTATAGGAGCCCTTAATTTCATCTTTAAAATATCACATCAACTCTATACATACAAGAGAGAAGATACACAAGTGTGAGTATCGCGATTATGGAAGCCCTCACATGTCATCTTTAAAACTTCACATCAACTCTATACATACAAGAGAGAAGATACACAAGTGTGAGTATTGCGATTATGGAAGCCCTCACATGTCATCTTTAAAACTTCACATCAACTCTATACACACTAGAGAAACCATACATAAGTGTCAGTATTACGATTATGAAAGCCCTCAATTTCCTCTTTAACATGTCACATCAACTCTATACATACAAGAGAGAAGATACACAAGTGTGAGTATTGCGATTATGGAAGCCCTCTCATGTCATCTTTAAAACGTCACATCAACTCTATACACACTAGACAAAACATACATGAGTGTCAGTATTACGATTATGAAAGCCCTCAATTTCCTCTTTAAAATAACACATCAACTATATACATACAAGAGAGAAGATACACAAGTGTGAGTATCGCGATTATGGAAGCCCTCACATGTCATCTTTAAAACGTCACATCAACTCTATACACACTAGATAAAACATACATGAGTGTCAGTATTACGATTATGAAAGCCCTCAATTTCCTCTTTAAAATAACACATCAACTCTATACATACAAGAGAGAAGATACACAAGTGTGAGTATCGCGATTATGGAAGCCCTCACATGTCATCTTTAAAACGTCACATCAACTCTATACACACTAGAGAAAACATACATGAGTGTCAGTATTACGATTATGAAAGCCCTCAATTTCCTCTTTAAAATGTCACATCAACTCTATACATACAAGAGAGAAGATACACAAGTGTGAGTATCGCGATTATGGAAGCCCTCACATGTCATCTTCGAAACGTCACATCAACTCTATACACACTAGAGAAAACATACATAAGTGTCAGTATTACGATTATGAAAGCCCTCAATTTCCTCTTTAAAATGTCACATCAACTCTATACATACAAGAGAGAAGATACACAAGTGTGAGTATCGCGATTATGGAAGCCCTCACATGTCATCTTTGAAACGTCACATCAACTCTATACACACTAGAGAAAACATACATGAGTGTCAGTATTACGATTATGAAAGCCCTCAATTTCCTCTTTAAAATAACACATCAACTCTATACATACAAGAGAGAAGATACACAAGTGTGAGTATCGCGATTATGGAAGCCCTCACATGTCATCTTTAAAACGTCACATCAACTCTATACACACTAGAGAAAATATACATAAGTGTCAGTGTTACGATTATGAAAGCCCTCAATTTCCTCTTTAAAATAACACATCAACTCTACATACAAGAGAGAAGATACACAAGTGTGAGTATTGCGATTATGGAAGCCCTCACATGTCATCTTTAAAACGTCACATCAATTCTATACACACTAGAGAAAACATACATAAGTATCAGTATTACGATTATGGAAGCACTCAATTTCATCTTGAAAATATCACATCAACTCTATACATACAAGAGAGAAGAAACACAAGTGTGAGTATCGCGATTATGGAAGCCCTCACATGTCATCTTTAAAACGTCACATCAACTCTATACACACTAGAGAAAACATACATAAGTGTCAGTATTACCATTATGAAAGCCCTCAATTTCCTCTTTAAAATGTCACATCAACTCTATACATACAAGAGAGAAGATACACAAGTGTGAGTATCGCGATTATGGAAGCCCTCACATGTCATCTTTAAAACGTCACAGCAACTCTATACACACTAGAGAAAACATACATAAGTGTCAGTATTACGATTATGAAAGCCCTCAATTTCCTCTTTAAAATGTCACATCAACTCTATACATACAAGAGAGAAGATACACAAGTGTGAGTATCGCGATTATGGAAGCCCTCACATGTCATCTTTGAAACGTCACATCAACTCTATACACACTAGAGAAAACATACATAAGTGTCAGTATTACGATTATGAAAGCCCTCAATTTCCTCTTTAAAATGTCACATCAACTCTATACATACAAGAGAGAAGATACACAAGTGTGAGTATCGCGATTATGGAAGCCCTCACATGTCATCTTTAAAACGTCACATCAACTCTATACACACTAGAGAAAACATACATGAGTGTCAGTATTACGATTATGAAAGCCCTCAATTTCCTCTTTAAAATAACACATCAACTCTATACATACAAGAGAGAAGATACACAAGTGTGAGTATCGCGATTATGGAAGCCCTCACATGTCATCTTTAAAACGTCACATCAACTCTATACACACTAGACAAAACATACATAAGTGTCAGTATCACGATTATGGAAGCCCTCAATTTCCTCTTTAAAATGTCACATCAACTTTATACGTACAAGAGAGAAGATACACAAGTGTGAGTATTGCGATTATGGAAGCCCTCACATGTCATCTTTAAAACGTCACATCAACTCTATACACACTAGAGAAAACATACATAAGTGTCAGTATTACGATTATGAAAGCCCTCAATTTCCTCTTTAAAATGTCACATTAACTCTATACATACAAGAGAGAAGATACACAAGTGTGAGTATTGCGATCATGGAAGCCCTCTCATGTCATCTTTAAAACGTCACATCAACTCTATACACACTAGAGAAAACATACATAAGTGTCAGTATTACGATTATGAAAGCCCTCAATTTCCTCTTTAAAATGTGACATTAACTCTATACATACAAGAGAGAAGATACACAAGTGTGAGTATTGCGATTATGGAAGCCCTCACATGTCATCTTTAAAACGTCACATGAACTCTATACACACTAGAGAAAACATACATAAGTGTCAGTATTACGATTATGAAAGCCCTCAATTTCCTCTTTAAATAACACATCAACTCTATACATACAAGAGAGAAGATACACAAGTGTGAGTATTGCGATTATGGAAGCCCTCACATGTCATCTTTAAAACGTCACATCAATTCTATACACACTAGAGAAAACATACATGAGTATCAGTATTACGATTATGGAAGCACTCAATTTCATCTTGAAAATATCACATCAACTCTATACATACAAGAGAGAAGAAACACAAGTGTGAGTATTGCGATTATGGAAGTCCTCACATGTTATCTTTAAAACGTCACATCAACTCTATACACACTAGAGAAAAGATACATAAGAGTCAGTATCACGATTATGGAAGCCCTTAATTTCATCTTTATAATATCACATAAACTATACATACAAGAGAGAAGATACACAAGTGTGAGTATCGCGATTATGGAAGCCCTCACATGTCATCTTTGAAACGTCACATCAACTCTATACACACTAGACAAAACATACATAAGTGTCAGTATCACGATTATGGAAGCCCTCAATTTCCTCTTTAAAATGTCACATCAACTTTATACGTACAAGAGAGAAGATACACAAGTGTGAGTATTGCGATTATGGAAGCCCTCACATGTCATCTTTAAAACGTCACATCAACTCTATACACACTAGAGAAAACATACATAAGTGTCAGTATTACGATTATGAAAGCCCTCAATTTCCTCTTTAAAATGTCACATTAACTCTATACATACAAGAGAGAAGATACACAAGTGTGAGTATTGCGATTATGGAAGCCCTCTCATGTCATCTTTAAAACGTCACATCAACTCTATACACACTAGAGAAAACATACATAAGTGTCAGTATTACGATTATGAAAGCCCTCAATTTCCTCTTTAAAATGTGACATTAACTCTATACATACAAGAGAGAAGATACACAAGTGTGAGTATTGCGATTATGGAAGCCCTCACATGTCATCTTTAAAACGTCACATGAACTCTATACACACTAGAGAAAACATACATAAGTGTCAGTATTACGATTATGAAAGCCCTCAATTTCCTCTTTAAAATGTCACATTAACTCTATACATACAAGAGAGAAGATACACAAGTGTGAGTATTGCGATTATGGAAGCCCTCTCATGTCATCTTTAAAACGTCACATCAACTCTATACACACTAGAGAAAACATACATAAGTGTCAGTATTACGATTATGAAAGCCCTCAATTTCCTCTTTAAAATGTCACATTAACTCTATACATACAAGAGAAACCATACATAAGTATCAGTATTACGATTATGGAAGCCCTAGATTTCATGTTTAAAATATCACATCAACTCTATACATACAAGAGAGAAGATACACAAGTGTGAGTATCGTGATTATGGAAGCCCTCACATGTCATCTTTAAAACTTCACATCAACTCTATACATACAAGAGAAACCATACATAAGTATCAGTATTACGATTATAGGAGCCCTTAATTTCATCTTTAAAATATCACATCAACTCTATACATACAAGAGAGAAGATACACAAGTGTGAGTATCGCGATTATGGAAGCCCTCACATGTCATCTTTAAAACTTCACATCAACTCTATACATACAAGAGAGAAGATACACAAGTGTGAGTATTGCGATTATGGAATCCCTCACATGTCATCTTTAAAACGTCACATCAACTCTATACACACTAGAGAAACCATACATAAGTGTCAGTATTACGATTATGAAAGCCCTCAATTTCCTCTTTAAAATGTCACATCAACTCTATACATACAAGAGAGAAGATACACAAGTGTGAGTATCGTGATTATGGAAGCCCTCACATGTCATCTTTAAAACTTCACATCAACTCTATACATACAAGAGAAACCATACATAAGTATCAGTATTACGATTATAGGAGCCCCTAATTTCATCTTTAAAATATCACATCAACTCTATACATACAAGAGAGAAGATACACAAGTGTGAGTATTGCGATTATGGAAGCCCTCACATGTCATCTTTAAAACGTCACATCAACTCTATACACACTAGAGAAACCATACATAAGTGTCAGTATTACGATTATGAAAGCCCTCAATTTCCTCTTTAAAATGTCACATCAACTCTATACATACAAGAGAGAAGATACACAAGTGTGAGTATCGTGATTATGGAAGTCCTCGCATGTCATCTTTAAAACGTCACAACAACTCTATACATAATAGAGAAAACATGCATAAGTATCAGTATTACAATTATGGAAGCCCTTAATTTCATCTTTAAAATATCACATCAACAAGAGAGAAGATACACAAGTGTGAGTATTGCGATTATGGAAGTCCTCGCATATCATCTTCAAAACGTCACATCAACTCTATACACACTAGAGAAAACATACATAAGTGTCAGTGTTACGATTATGGAAGCCCTCAATTTCCTCTTTAAAATGTCACATCAAGTCTATACGTACAAGAGAGAAGATACACAAGTGTGAGTATCGCGATTATGGAAGCCCTCACATGTCATCTTTAAAACGTCACATCAACTCTATACACACTAGAGAAAACATACATAAGTGTCAGTATCACGATTATGGAAGCCCTCAATTTTCTCTTTAAAATGTCGCATTAACTCTATACATACAAGAGAGAAGATACACAAGTGTGAGTATCGCGATTATGGAAGCCCTCACATGTCATCTTTAAAACGTCACATCAACTCTATACAAACTAGAGACAACATACATGAGTGTCAGTATCACGATTATGGAAGCCCTCAATTTTCTCTTTAAAATGTCGCATTAACTCTATACATACAAGAGAGAAGATACACAAGTGTGAGTATCGCGATTATGGAAGCCCTCACATGTCATCTTTAAAACGTCACATCAACTCTATACAAACTAGAGAAAACATACATAAGTGGCAGTATCACGATTATGGAAGCCCTCAATTTTCTCTTTAAAATGTCGCATTAACTCTATACATACAAGAGAGAAGATACACAAGTGTGAGTATCGCGATTATGGAAGCCCTCACATGTCATCTTTAAAACGTCACATCAACTCTATACAAACTAGAGAAAACATACATAAGTGTGAGTATCACGATTATGGAAGCCCTCAATTTTCTCTTTAAAATGTCACATCAACTCTATACATACAAGAGAGAAGATACACAAGTGTGAGTATTGCGATTATGGAAGCCCTCACATGTCATCTTTAAAACTTCACATCAACTCTATATATACAAGAGAAACCATACATAAGTATCAGTATTACGATTATGGAAGCCCTTAATTTCATGTTTAAAATATCACATCAACTATATACATACAGGAGAGAAGATACACAAGTGTGAGTATTGCGATTATGGAAGCCCTCACATGTCATCTTTAAAACTTCACATCAACTCTATACATACAAGAGAAAACATACATAAGTACCAGTATTACGATTATGGAAGCCCTTAATTCCATCTTCAAAATATCACATCAACTCTATACATACAAGAGAGAAGATACAAATGTGTGTGTATCGCGATTATGGAAGCCCTCACATGTCATCTTTAAAATGTCACATCAACTCTATACACACTAGAGAAAACATACATAAGTGTCAGTATTACGATTATGGAAGCCCTCAATTTCCTCTTTGAAATGTCACATCAACTCTATACGCACAAGAGAGAAGATACACAAGTGTGAGTATCGCGATTAAGGAAGCCCTCACATGTCATCTTTAAAACGTCACATCAACTCTATACACACTAGAGAAAACATACATAAGTGTCAGTATTACGATTATGAAAGCCCTCAATTTCCTCTTTAAAATGTCACATCAACTCTATACATACAAGAGAGAACATACACAAATATGAGTATCGCGATTATGGAAGCCCTCAAATGTCATCTTTAAAACGTCACATCAACTCTATACACACTAGAGAAAACATACATAAGTGTCAGTGTTACGATTATGGAAGCCCTCAATTTCCTCTTTAAAATGTCACATCAACTCTATACATACAAGAGAGAAGATACACAAGTGTGAGTATTGCGATTATGGAAGCCCTCACATGTTATCTTCAAAACGTCACAACAACTATACATTCAAGAGAAAACATACATAAGTATCAGTATCACGATTATGGAAGCCCTTAATTTCATCTTTAAAATATCACATCAACTCTATACATACAAGAGAGAGAAGATACACAAGTGTGAGTATTGCGATTATGGAAGAACTCACATGTCATCTTTAAAACTTCACATGAACTCTATACACACTGGAGAAAACATACATAAGTGTCAGTATTACGATTATGGAAGCCCTCAATTTTTTCTTTGAAATGTCACATCAACTCTATACATACAAGAGAGAAGATGCGCAAGTGTGAGTATTGCGATTATGGAAGCCCACACATGTCATCTCTAAAACTTCACATCAACTCTATACACACTAGAGGAAACATACATAAGTGTCAGTATTACGATTATGGAAGCCCTCAATGTTCTCTTCAAAATGTCACATCAACTCTATACGTACAAGAGAGAAGATACACAAGTGTGAGTATTGCGATTATGGAAGCCCTCTCATGTCATCTTTAAAACGTCACATCAACTCTATACACACTAGAGAAAACATACATAAGTGTCAGTATTACGATTATGAAAGCCCTCAATTTCCTCTTTAAATAACACATCAACTCTATACATACAAGAGAGAAGATACACAAGTGTGGGTATTGCGATTATGGAAGCCCTCACATGTCATCTTTAAAACGTCACATCAATTCTATACACACTAGAGAAAACATACATAAGTATCAGTATTACGATTATGGAAGCACTCAATTTCATCTTGAAAATATCACATCAACTCTATACATACAAGAGAGAAGAAACACAAGTGTGAGTATTGCGATTATGGAAGTCCTCACATGTTATCTTTAAAACGTCACATCAACTCTATACACACTAGAGAAAAGATACATAAGTGTCAGTATCACGATTATGGAAGCCCTTAATTTCATCTTTAAAATATCACATAAACTATACATACAAGAGAGAAGATACACAAGTGTGAGTATCGCGATTATGGAAGCCCTCACATGTCATCTTTGAAACGTCACATCAACTCTATACACACTAGACAAAACATACATAAGTGTCAGTATCACGATTATGGAAGCCCTCAATTTCCTCTTTAAAATGTCACATCAACTTTATACGTACAAGAGAGAAGATACACAAGTGTGAGTATTGCGATTATGGAAGCCCTCACATGTCATCTTTAAAACGTCACATCAACTCTATACACACTAGAGAAAACATACATAAGTGTCAGTATTACGATTATGAAAGCCCTCAATTTCCTCTTTAAAATGTCACATTAACTCTATACATACAAGAGAGAAGATACACAAGTGTGAGTATTGCGATTATGGAAGCCCTCTCATGTCATCTTTAAAACGTCACATCAACTCTATACACACTAGAGAAAACATACATAAGTGTCAGTATTACGATTATGAAAGCCCTCAATTTCCTCTTTAAAATGTGACATTAACTCTATACATACAAGAGAGAAGATACACAAGTGTGAGTATTGCGATTATGGAAGCCCTCACATGTCATCTTTAAAACGTCACATGAACTCTATACACACTAGAGAAAACATACATAAGTGTCAGTATTACGATTATGAAAGCCCTCAATTTCCTCTTTAAAATGTCACATTAACTCTATACATACAAGAGAGAAGATACACAAGTGTGAGTATTGCGATTATGGAAGCCCTCTCATGTCATCTTTAAAACGTCACATCAACTCTATACACACTAGAGAAAACATACATAAGTGTCAGTATTACGATTATGAAAGCCCTCAATTTCCTCTTTAAAATGTCACATTAACTCTATACGTACAAGAGAGAAGATACACAAGTGTGAGTATCGTGATTATGGAAGCCCTCACATGTCATCTTTAAAACTTCACATCAACTCTATACATACAAGAGAAACCATACATAAGTATCAGTATTACGATTATAGGAGCCCTTAATTTCATCTTTAAAATATCACATCAACTCTATACATACAAGAGAGAAGATACACAAGTGTGAGTATCGCGATTATGGAAGCCCTCACATGTCATCTTTAAAACTTCACATCAACTCTATACATACAAGAGAGAAGATACACAAGTGTGAGTATTGCGATTATGGAAGCCCTCACATGTCATCTTTAAAACGTCACATCAACTCTATACACACTAGAGAAACCATACATAAGTGTCAGTATTACGATTATGAAAGCCCTCAATTTCCTCTTTAACATGTCACATCAACTCTATACATACAAGAGAGAAGATACACAAGTGTGAGTATTGCGATTATGGAAGCCCTCTCATGTCATCTTTAAAACGTCACATCAACTCTATACACACTAGACAAAACATACATGAGTGTCAGTATTACGATTATGAAAGCCCTCAATTTCCTCTTTAAAATAACACATCAACTATATACATACAAGAGAGAAGATACACAAGTGTGAGTATCGCGATTATGGAAGCCCTCACATGTCATCTTTAAAACGTCACATCAACTCTATACACACTAGAGAAAACATACATGAGTGTCAGTATTACGATTATGAAAGCCCTCAATTTCCTCTTTAAAATAACACATCAACTCTATACATACAAGAGAGAAGATACACAAGTGTGAGTATCGCGATTATGGAAGCCCTCACATGTCATCTTTAAAACGTCACATCAACTCTATACACACTAGAGAAAACATACATGAGTGTCAGTATTACGATTATGAAAGCCCTCAATTTCCTCTTTAAAATGTCACATCAACTCTATACATACAAGAGAGAAGATACACAAGTGTGAGTATCGCGATTATGGAAGCCCTCACATGTCATCTTCGAAACGTCACATCAACTCTATACACACTAGAGAAAACATACATAAGTGTCAGTATTACGATTATGAAAGCCCTCAATTTCCTCTTTAAAATGTCACATCAACTCTATACATACAAGAGAGAAGATACACAAGTGTGAGTATCGCGATTATGGAAGCCCTCACATGTCATCTTTGAAACGTCACATCAACTCTATACACACTAGAGAAAACATACATGAGTGTCAGTATTACGATTATGAAAGCCCTCAATTTCCTCTTTAAAATAACACATCAACTCTATACATACAAGAGAGAAGATACACAAGTGTGAGTATCGCGATTATGGAAGCCCTCACATGTCATCTTTAAAACGTCACATCAACTCTATACACACTAGAGAAAATATACATAAGTGTCAGTGTTACGATTATGAAAGCCCTCAATTTCCTCTTTAAAATAACACATCAACTCTACATACAAGAGAGAAGATACACAAGTGTGAGTATTGCGATTATGGAAGCCCTCACATGTCATCTTTAAAACGTCACATCAATTCTATACACACTAGAGAAAACATACATAAGTATCAGTATTACGATTATGGAAGCACTCAATTTCATCTTGAAAATATCACATCAACTCTATACATACAAGAGAGAAGAAACACAAGTGTGAGTATCGCGATTATGGAAGCCCTCACATGTCATCTTTAAAACGTCACATCAACTCTATACACACTAGAGAAAACATACATAAGTGTCAGTATTACCATTATGAAAGCCCTCAATTTCCTCTTTAAAATGTCACATCAACTCTATACATACAAGAGAGAAGATACACAAGTGTGAGTATCGCGATTATGGAAGCCCTCACATGTCATCTTTAAAACGTCACATCAACTCTATACACACTAGAGAAAACATACATAAGTGTCAGTATTACGATTATGAAAGCCCTCAATTTCCTCTTTAAAATGTCACATCAACTCTATACATACAAGAGAGAAGATACACAAGTGTGAGTATCGCGATTATGGAAGCCCTCACATGTCATCTTTGAAACGTCACATCAACTCTATACACACTAGAGAAAACATACATAAGTGTCAGTATTACGATTATGAAAGCCCTCAATTTCCTCTTTAAAATGTCACATCAACTCTATACATACAAGAGAGAAGATACACAAGTGTGAGTATCGCGATTATGGAAGCCCTCACATGTCATCTTTAAAACGTCACATCAACTCTATACACACTAGAGAAAACATACATGAGTGTCAGTATTACGATTATGAAAGCCCTCAATTTCCTCTTTAAAATAACACATCAACTCTATACATACAAGAGAGAAGATACACAAGTGTGAGTATCGCGATTATGGAAGCCCTCACATGTCATCTTTAAAACGTCACATCAACTCTATACACACTAGACAAAACATACATAAGTGTCAGTATCACGATTATGGAAGCCCTCAATTTCCTCTTTAAAATGTCACATCAACTTTATACGTACAAGAGAGAAGATACACAAGTGTGAGTATTGCGATTATGGAAGCCCTCACATGTCATCTTTAAAACGTCACATCAACTCTATACACACTGTAGAAAACATACATAAGTGTCAGTATTACGATTATGAAAGCCCTCAATTTCCTCTTTAAAATGTCACATTAACTCTATACATACAAGAGAGAAGATACACAAGTGTGAGTATTGCGATTATGGAAGCCCTCTCATGTCATCTTTAAAACGTCACATCAACTCTATACACACTAGAGAAAACATACATAAGTGTCAGTATTACGATTATGAAAGCCCTCAATTTCCTCTTTAAAATGTGACATTAACTCTATACATACAAGAGAGAAGATACACAAGTGTGAGTATTGCGATTATGGAAGCCCTCACATGTCATCTTTAAAACGTCACATGAACTCTATACACACTAGAGAAAACATACATAAGTGTCAGTATTACGATTATGAAAGCCCTCAATTTCCTCTTCAAATAACACATCAACTCTATACATACAAGAGAGAAGATACACAAGTGTGAGTATTGCGATTATGGAAGCCCTCACATGTCATCTTTAAAACGTCACATCAATTCTATACACACTAGAGAAAACATACATAAGTATCAGTATTACGATTATGGAAGCACTCAATTTCATCTTGAAAATATCACATCAACTCTATACATACAAGAGAGAAGAAACACAAGTGTGAGTATTGCGATTATGGAAGTCCTCACATGTTATCTTTAAAACGTCACATCAACTCTATACACACTAGAGAAAAGATACATAAGAGTCAGTATCACGATTATGGAAGCCCTTAATTTCATCTTTAAAATATCACATAAACTATACATACAAGAGAGAAGATACACAAGTGTGAGTATCGCGATTATGGAAGCCCTCACATGTCATCTTTGAAACGTCACATCAACTCTATACACAATAGACAAAACATACATAAGTGTCAGTATCACGATTATGGAAGCCCTCAATTTCCTCTTTAAAATGTCACATCAACTTTATACGTACAAGAGAGAAGATACACAAGTGTGAGTATTGCGATTATGGAAGCCCTCACATGTCATCTTTAAAACGTCACATCAACTCTATACACACTAGAGAAAACATACATAAGTGTCAGTATTACGATTATGAAAGCCCTCAATTTCCTCTTTAAAATGTCACATTAACTCTATACATACAAGAGAGAAGATACACAAGTGTGAGTATTGCGATTATGGAAGCCCTCTCATGTCATCTTTAAAACGTCACATCAACTCTATACACACTAGAGAAAACATACATAAGTGTCAGTATTACGATTATGAAAGCCCTCAATTTCCTCTTTAAAATGTGACATTAACTCTATACATACAAGAGAGAAGATACACAAGTGTGAGTATTGCGATTATGGAAGCCCTCACATGTCATCTTTAAAACGTCACATGAACTCTATACACACTAGAGAAAACATACATAAGTGTCAGTATTACGATTATGAAAGCCCTCAATTTCCTCTTTAAAATGTCACATTAACTCTATACATACAAGAGAGAAGATACACAAGTGTGAGTATTGCGATTATGGAAGCCCTCTCATGTCATCTTTAAAACGTCACATCAACTCTATACACACTAGAGAAAACATACATAAGTGTCAGTATTACGATTATGAAAGCCCTCAATTTCCTCTTTAAAATGTCACATTAACTCTATACATACAAGAGAAACCATACATAAGTATCAGTATTACGATTATGGAAGCCCTAGATTTCATGTTTAAAATATCACATCAACTCTATACATACAAGAGAGAAGATACACAAGTGTGAGTATCGTGATTATGGAAGCCCTCACATGTCATCTTTAAAACTTCACATCAACTCTATACATACAAGAGAAACCATACATAAGTATCAGTATTACGATTATAGGAGCCCTTAATTTCATCTTTAAAATATCACATCAACTCTATACATACAAGAGAGAAGATACACAAGTGTGAGTATCGCGATTATGGAAGCCCTCACATGTCATCTTTAAAACTTCACATCAACTCTATACATACAAGAGAGAAGATACACAAGTGTGAGTATTGCGATTATGGAATCCCTCACATGTCATCTTTAAAACGTCACATCAACTCTATACACACTAGAGAAACCATACATAAGTGTCAGTATTACGATTATGAAAGCCCTCAATTTCCTCTTTAAAATGTCACATCAACTCTATACATACAAGAGAGAAGATACACAAGTGTGAGTATCGTGATTATGGAAGCCCTCACATGTCATCTTTAAAACTTCACATCAACTCTATACATACAAGAGAAACCATACATAAGTATCAGTATTACGATTATAGGAGCCCCTAATTTCATCTTTAAAATATCACATCAACTCTATACATACAAGAGAGAAGATACACAAGTGTGAGTATTGCGATTATGGAAGCCCTCACATGTCATCTTTAAAACGTCACATCAACTCTATACACACTAGAGAAACCATACATAAGTGTCAGTATTACGATTATGAAAGCCCTCAATTTCCTCTTTAAAATGTCACATCAACTCTATACATACAAGAGAGAAGATACACAAGTGTGAGTATCGTGATTATGGAAGTCCTCGCATGTCATCTTTAAAACGTCACAACAACTCTATACATAATAGAGAAAACATGCATAAGTATCAGTATTACAATTATGGAAGCCCTTAATTTCATCTTTAAAATATCACATCAACAAGAGAGAAGATACACAAGTGTGAGTATTGCGATTATGGAAGTCCTCGCATATCATCTTCAAAACGTCACATCAACTCTATACACACTAGAGAAAACATACATAAGTGTCAGTGTTACGATTATGGAAGCCCTCAATTTCCTCTTTAAAATGTCACATCAACTCTATACGTACAAGAGAGAAGATACACAAGTGTGAGTATCGCGATTATGGAAGCCCTCACATGTCATCTTTAAAACGTCACATCAACTCTATACACACTAGAGAAAACATACATAAGTGTCAGTATCACGATTATGGAAGCCCTCAATTTTCTCTTTAAAATGTCGCATTAACTCTATACATACAAGAGAGAAGATACACAAGTGTGAGTATCGCGATTATGGAAGCCCTCAGATGTCATCTTTAAAACGTCACATCAACTCTATACAAACTAGAGACAACATTCATGAGTGTCAGTATCACGATTATGGAAGCCCTCAATTTTCTCTTTAAAATGTCGCATTAACTCTATACATACAAGAGAGAAGATACACAAGTGTGAGTATCGCGATTATGGAAGCCCTCACATGTCATCTTTAAAACGTCACATCAACTCTATACAAACTAGAGAAAACATACATAAGTGTCAGTATCACGATTATGGAAGCCCTCAATTTTCTCTTTAAAATGTCGCATTAACTCTATACATACAAGAGAGAAGATACACAAGTGTGAGTATCGCGATTATGGAAGCCCTCACATGTCATCTTTAAAACGTCACATCAACTCTATACAAACTAGAGAAAACATACATAAGTGTGAGTATCACGATTATGGAAGCCCTCAATTTTCTCTTTAAAATGTCACATCAACTCTATACATACAAGAGAGAAGATACACAAGTGTGAGTATTGCGATTATGGAAGCCCTCACATGTCATCTTTAAAACTTCACATCAACTCTATATATACAAGAGAAACCATACATAAGTATCAGTATTACGATTATGGAAGCCCTTAATTTCATGTTTAAAATATCACATCAACTATATACATACAGGAGAGAAGATACACAAGTGTGAGTATTGCGATTATGGAAGCCCTCACATGTCATCTTTAAAACTTCACATCAACTCTATACATACAAGAGAAAACATACATAAGTACCAGTATTACGATTATGGAAGCCCTTAATTCCATCTTCAAAATATCACATCAACTCTATACATACAAGAGAGAAGATACAAATGTGTGTGTATCGCGATTATGGAAGCCCTCACATGTCATCTTTAAAATGTCACATCAACTCTATACACACTAGAGAAAACATACATAAGTGTCAGTATTACGATTATGGAAGCCCTCAATTTCCTCTTTGAAATGTCACATCAACTCTATACGCACAAGAGAGAAGATACACAAGTGTGAGTATCGCGATTAAGGAAGCCCTCACATGTCATCTTTAAAACGTCACATCAACTCTATACACACTAGAGAAAACATACATAAGTGTCAGTATTACGATTATGAAAGCCCTCAATTTCCTCTTTAAAATGTCACATCAACTCTATACATACAAGAGAGAACATACACAAATATGAGTATCGCGATTATGGAAGCCCTCAAATGTCATCTTTAAAACCTCACATCAACTCTATACACACTAGAGAAAACATACATAAGTGTCAGTGTTACGATTATGGAAGCCCTCAATTTCCTCTTTAAAATGTCACATCAACTCTATACATACAAGAGAGAAGATACACAAGTGTGAGTATTGCGATTATGGAAGCCCTCACATGTTATCTTCAAAACGTCACAACAACTATACATTCAAGAGAAAACATACATAAGTATCAGTATCACGATTATGGAAGCCCTTAATTTCATCTTTAAAATATCACATCAACTCTATACATACAAGAGAGAGAAGATACACAAGTGTGAGTATTGCGATTATGGAAGAACTCACATGTCATCTTTAAAACTTCACATGAACTCTATACACACTGGAGAAAACATACATAAGTGTCAGTATTACGATTATGGAAGCCCTCAATTTTTTCTTTGAAATGTCACATCAACTCTATACATACAAGAGAGAAGATGCGCAAGTGTGAGTATTGCGATTATGGAAGCCCACACATGTCATCTCTAAAACTTCACATCAACTCTATACACACTAGAGGAAACATACATAAGTGTCAGTATTACGATTATGGAAGCCCTCAATGTTCTCTTCAAAATGTCACATCAACTCTATACGTACAAGAGAGAAGATACACAAGTGTGAGTATTGCGATTATGGAAGCCCTCACATGTCATCTTTAAAACTTCACATCAACTCTATACATACAAGAGAAAACATACATAAGTATCAGTATTACGATTATGGAAGCCCTTAATTCCATCTTCAAAATATCACATCAACTCTATACATACAAGAGAGAAGATACAAATGTGTGTGTATCGCGATTATGGAAGCCCTCACATGTCATCTTTAAAATGTCACATCAACTCTATACACACTAGAGAAAACATACATAAGTGTCAGTATTACGATTATGGAAGCCCTCAATTTCCTTTTTGAAATGTCACATCAACTCTATACGCACAAGAGAGAAGATACACAAGTGTGAGTATCGCGATTATGGAAGCCCTCACATGTCATCTTTAAAACGTCACATCAACTCTATACACACTAGAGAAAACATACATAAGTGTCAGTATTACGATTATGAAAGCCCTCAATTTCCTCTTTAAAATGTCACATCAACTCTATACATACAAGAGAGAACATACACAAATATGAGTATCGCGATTATGGAAGCCCTCACATGTCATCTTTAAAACGTCACATCAACTCTATACACACTAGAGAAAACATACATAAGTGTCAGTGTTACGATTATGGAAGCCCTCAATTTCCTCTTTAAAATGTCACATCAACTCTATACATACAAGAGAGAAGATATACAAGTGTGAGTATTGCGATTATGGAAGCCCTCACATGTTATCTTCAAAACGTCACAACAACTATACATTCAAGAGAAAACATACATAAGTATCAGTATCACGATTATGGAAGCCCTTAATTTCATCTTTAAAATATCACATCAACTTTATACATGCAAGAGAGAGAAGATACACAAGTGTGAGTATTGCGATTATGGAAGCCCACACATGTCATCTCTAAAACTTCACATCAACTCTATACACACTAGAGAAAACATACATAAGTGTCAGTATTACGATTATGGAAGCCCTCAATGTTCTCTTCAAAATGTCACATCAACTCTATACATACAAGAGAAAAGATACACAAGTGTGAGTATTGCGATTATGGAAGCCCTCACATGTCATCTTTAAAACGTCACATCAACTCTATACACACTAGAGAAAACATACATAAGTGTCAGTATTACGATTATGGAAGCCCTCAATTTCATCTTTAAAATGTCACATCAACTCTATACATACAAGAAAGAAGATACACAAGTGTGAGTATTGCGATTATGGAAGTCCTCGCATGTCATCTTTAAAACGTCACAACAACTCTATACATACAAGAGAAAACATGCATAAGTATCAGTATTACGATTATGGAAGCCCTTAATTTCATCTTTAAAATATCACATCAACAAGAGAGAAGATACACAAGTGTGAGTATTGCGATTATGGAAGTCCTCGCATATCATTTTCAAAACGTCACATCAACTCTATACACACTAGAGAAAACATACATAAGTGTCAGTGTTACGATTATGGAAGCCCTCAATTTCCTCTTTAAAATGTCACATCAACTCTATACGTACAAGAGAGAAGATACACAAGTGTGAGTATCGCGATTATGGAAGCCCTCACATGTCATCTTTAAAACGTCACATCAACTCTATACACACTAGAGAAAACATACATAAGTGTCAGTATTACGATTATGAAAGCCCTCAATTTCCTGTTTAAAATGTCACATCAACTCTATACATACAAGAAAGAAGATACACAAGTGTGAGTATCGCGATTATGGAAGCCCTCACATGTCATCTTTAAAACGTCACATCAACTCTATACACACTAGAGAAAACATACATGAGTGTCGGTATTACGATTATGAAAGCCCTCAATTTCCTCTTTAAAATGTCACATCAACTCTATACATACAAGAGAGAAGATTCACAAGTGTGAGTATTGCGATTATGGAAGAACTCACATGTCATCTTTGAAACTTCACATGAACTCTATACACACTGGAGAAAACATACATAAGTGTCAGTATTACGATTATGGAAGCCCTCAATTTTCTCTTTGAAATGTCACATCAACTCTATACATACAAGAGAGAAGATACGCAAGTGTGAGTATTGCGATTATGGAAGCCCTCACATGTCATCTTTAAAACGTCACATCAACTCTATACACACTAGAGAAAAGATACATAAGTGTCAGTATCACGATTATGGAAGCCCTCAATTTCCTCTTTAAAATGTCACATCAACTCTATACGTACAAGAGAGAATATACACAAGTGTGAGTATTGCGATTATGGAAGCCCTCACATGTCATCTTTAAAACGTCACATCAACTCTATACACACTAGAGAAAACATACATAAGTGTCAGTATTACGATTATGAAAGCCCTCAATTTCCTCTTTAAAATGTCACATCAACTCTATACGCACAAGAGAGAAGATACACAAGTGTGAGTATCGCGATTATGGAAGCCCTCACATGTCATCTTTAAAACGTCACATCAACTCTATACACACTAGAGAAAACATACATAAGTGTCAGTATTACGATTATGAAAGCCCTCAATTTCCTCTTTAAAATGTCACATCAACTCTATACATACAAGAGAGAACATACACAAATATGAGTATCGCGATTATGGAAGCCCTCACATGTCATCTTTAAAACGTCACATCAACTCTATACACACTAGAGAAAACATACATAAGTGTCAGTGTTACGATTATGGAAGCCCTCAATTTCCTCTTTAAAATGTCACATCAACTCTATACATACAAGAGAGAAGATACACAAGTGTGAGTATTGCGATTATGGAAGCCCTTACATGTTATCTTCAAAACGTCACAACAACTATACATTCAAGAGAAAACATACATAAGTATCAGTATCACGATTATGGAAGCCCTTAATTTCATCTTTAAAATATCACATCAACTCTATACATACAAGAGAGAGAAGATACACAAGTGTGAGTATTGCGATTATGGAAGCCCACACATGTCATCTCTAAAACTTCACATCAACTCTATACACACTAGAGAAAACATACATAAGTGTCAGTATTACGATTATGGAAGCCCTCAATGTTCTCTTCAAAATGTCACATCAACTCTATACATACAAGAGAAAAGATACACAAGTGTGAGTATTGCGATTATGGGAGCCCTCACATGTCATCTTTAAAACGTCACATCAACTCTATACACACTAGAGAAAACATACATAAGTGTCAGTATTACGATTATGGAAGCCCTCAATTTCATCTTTAAAATGTCACATCAACTCTATACATACAAGAAAGAAGATACACAAGTGTGAGTATTGCGATTATGGAAGTCCTCGCATGTCATCTTTAAAACGTCACAACAACTCTATACATACAAGAGAAAACATGCATAAGTATCAGTATTACGATTATGGAAGCCCTTAATTTCATCTTTAAAATATCACATCAACAAGAGAGAAGATACACAAGTGTGAGTATTGCGATTATGGAAGTCCTCGCATATCATTTTCAAAACGTCACATCAACTCTATACACACTAAAGAAAACATACATAAGTGTCAGTGTTACGATTATGGAAGCCCTCAATTTCCTCTTTAAAATGTCACATCAACTCTATACGTACAAGAGAGAAGATACACAAGTGTGAGTATCGCGATTATGGAAGCCCTCACATGTCATCTTTAAAACGTCACATCAACTCTATACACACTAGAGAAAACATACATAAGTGTCAGTATTACGATTATGAAAGCCCTCAATTTCCTGTTTAAAATGTCACATCAACTCTATACATACAAGAAAGAAGATACACAAGTGTGAGTATCGCGATTATGGAAGCCCTCACATGTCATCTTTAAAACGTCACATCAACTCTATACACACTAGAGAAAACATACATGAGTGTCGGTATTACGATTATGAAAGCCCTCAATTTCCTCTTTAAAATGTCACATCAACTCTATACATACAAGAGAGAAGATACACAAGTGTGAGTATTGCGATTATGGGAGAACTCACATGTCATCTTTGAAACTTCACATGAACTCTATACACACTGGAGAAAACATACATAAGTGTCAGTATTACGATTATGGAAGCCCACAATTTTCTCTTTGAAATGTCACATCAACTCTATACATACAAGAGAGAAGATACGCAAGTGTGAGTATTGCGATTATGGAAGCCCTCACATGTCATCTTTAAAACGTCACATCAACTCTATACACACTAGAGAAAAGATACATAAGTGTCAGTATCACGATTATGGAAGCCCTCAATTTCCTCTTTAAAATGTCACATCAACTCTATACGTACAAGAGAGAAGATACACAAGTGTGAGTATTGCGATTATGGAAGCCCTCACATGTCATCTTTAAAACGTCACATCAACTCTATACACACTAGAGAAAACATACATAAGTGTCAGTATTACGATTATGAAAGCCCTCAATTTCCTCTTTAAAATGTCACATTAACTCTATACATACAAGAGAGAAGATACACACACAAGTGTGAGTATTGCGATTATGGAAGCCCTCACATGTCATCTTTAAAACGTCACATCAACTCTATACACACTAGAGAAAAGATACATAAGTGTCAGTATTACGATTATGAAAGCCCTCAATTTCCTTTTTTAAATGTCACATTAACTCTATACATACAAGAGAGAAGATACACAAGTGTGAGTATCGCGATTATGGAAGCCCTCACATGTCATCTTTAAAACGTCACATCAACTCTATACAAACTAGAGAAAACATACATAAGTGTCAGTATCACGATTATGGAAGCCCTCAATTTTCTCTTTAAAATGTCACATCAACTCTATACATACAAGAGAGAAGATACACAAGTGTGAGTATTGCGATTATGGAAGCCCTCACATGTCATCTTTAAAACTTCACATCAACTCTATACATACAAGAGAAACCATACATAAGTATCAGTATTACGATTATGGAAGCCCTTAATTTCATGTTTAAAATATCACATCAACTATATACATACAGGAGAGAAGATTCACAAGTGTGAGTATTGCGATTATGGAAGCCCTCACATGTCATCTTTAAAACTTCACATCAACTCTATACATACAAGAGAAAACATACATAAGTATCAGTATTACGATTATGGAAGCCCTTAATTTCATCTTCAAAATATCACATCAACTCTATCCATACAAGAGAGAAGATACAAAAGTGTGTGTATCGCGATTATGGAAGCCCTCACATGTCATCTTTAAAATGTCACATCAACTCTATACACACTAGAGAAAACATATGTAAGTGTCAGTATTACGATTATGGAAGCCCTCAATTTCCTCTTTGAAATGTCACATCAACTCTATACGCACAAGAGAGAAGATAAACAAGTGTGAGTATCGCGATTATGGAAGCCCTCACATGTCATCTTTAAAACGTCACATCAAATTCATACACACTAGAGAAAACACACATAAGTGTCAGTATTACGATTATGAAAGCCCTCAATGTCCTCTTTAAAATGTCGCATCAACTCTATACATACAAGAGAGAACATACACAAATGTGAGTATCGCGATTATGGAAGCCCTCACATGTCATCTTTAAAACGTCACATCAACTCTATACACACTAGAGAAAACATACATAAGTGTCAGTGTTACGATTATGGAAGCCCTCAATTTCCTCTTTAAAATGTCACATCAACTCTATACATACAAGAGAGAAGATACACAAGTGTGAGTATTGCGATTATGGAAGCCCTCACATGTTATCTTCAAAACGTCACAACAACTATACATTCAAGAGAAAACATACATAAGTATCAGTATCACGATTATGGAAGCCCTTAATTTCATCTTTAAAATATCACATCAACTCTATACATACAAGAGAGAGAAGATACACAAGTGTGAGTATTGCGATTATGGAAGAACTCACATGTCATCTTTAAAACTTCACATGAACTCTATACACACTGGAGAAAACATACATAAGTGTCAGTATTACGATTATGGAAGCCCTCAATTTTCTCTTTGAAATGTCACATCAACTCTATACATACAAGAGAGAAGATACGCAAGTGTGAGTATTGCGATTATGGAAGCCCACACATGTCATCTCTAAAACTTCACATCAACTCTATACACACTAGAGAAAACATACATAAGTGTCAGTATTACGATTATGGAAGCCCTCAATTTTCTCTTTGAAATGTCACATCAACTCTATACATACAAGAGAGAAGATACGCAAGTGTGAGTATTGCGATTATGGAAGCCCTCACATGTCATCTTTAAAACGTCACATCAACTCTATACACACTAGAGAAAACATACATAAGTGTCAGTATTACGATTATGGTAGCCCTCAATTTCATCTTTAAAATGTCACATCAACTCTATACATACAAGAAAGAAGATACACAAGTGTGAGTATTGCGATTATGGAAGTCCTCGCATGTCATCTTTAAAACGTCACAACAACTCTATACATACAAGAGAAAACATGCATAAGTATCAGTATTACGATTATGGAAGCCCTTAATTTCATCTTTAAAATATCACATCAACAAGAGAGAAGATACACAAGTGTGAGTATTGCGATTATGGAAGTCCTCGCATATCATCTTCAAAACGTCACATCAACTCTATACACACTAGAGAAAACATACATAAGTGTCAGTGTTACGATTATGGAAGCCCTCAATTTCCTCTTTAACATGTCACATCAACTCTATACGTACAAGAGAGAAGATACACAAGTGTGAGTATCGCGATTATGGAAGCCCTCACATGTCATCTTTAAAACGTCACATCAACTCTATACACATTAGAGAAAACATACATAAGTGTCAGTATTACGATTATGAAAGCCCTCAATTTCCTGTTCAAAATATCACATCAACTCTATACATACAAGAGAGAAGATACACAAGTGTGAGTATCGCGATTATGGAAGCCCTCACATGTCATCTTTAAAACGTCACATCAACTCTATACACACCAGAGAAAACATACATGAGTGTCGGTATTACGATTATGAAAGCCCTCAATTTCCTCTTTAAAATGTCACATCAACTCTATACATACAAGAGAGAAGATACACAAGTGTGAGTATTGCGATTATGGAAGCCCTCACATGTTATCTTCAAAACGTCACAACAACTATACATTAGAGAAAACATACATAAGTATCAGTATCACGATTATGAAAGCCCTCAATTTCCTCTTTAAAATGTCACATCAACTCTATACATACAAGAGAGAAGATACACAAGTGTGAGTATTGCGATTATGGAAGCCCTCACATGTTATCTTCAAAACGTCACAACAACTATACATTAGAGAAAACATACATAAGTATCAGTATTACGATTATGGAAGCCCTTAATTCCATCTTCAAAATATCACATCAACTCTATACATACAAGAGAGAAGATACAAATGTGTGTGTATCGCGATTATGGAAGCCCTCACATGTCATCTTCAAAATGTCACATCAACTCTATACACACTAGAGAAAACATACATAAGTGTCAGTATTACGATTATGGAAGCCCTCAATTTCCTTTTTGAAATGTCACATCAACTCTATACGCACAAGAGAGAAGATACACAAGTGTGAGTATCGCGATTATGGAAGCCCTCACATGTCATCTTTAAAACGTCACATCAACTCTATACACACTAGAGAAAACATACATAAGTGTCAGTATTACGATTATGAAAGCCCTCAATTTCCTCTTTAAAATGTCACATCAACTCTATACATACAAGAGAGAACATACACAAATATGAGTATCGCGATTATGGAAGCCCTCACATGTCATCTTTAAAACGTCACATCAACTCTATACACACTAGAGAAAACATACATAAGTGTCAGTGTTACGATTATGGAAGCCCTCAATTTCCTCTTTAAAATGTCACATCAACTCTATACATACAAGAGAGAAGATACACAAGTGTGAGTATTGCGATTATGGAAGCCCTCACATGTTATCTTCAAAACGTCACAACAACTATACATTCAAGAGAAAACATACATAAGTATCAGTATCACGATTATGGAAGCCCTTAATTTCATCTTTAAAATGTCACATCAACTCTATACATACAAGAGAGAGAAGATACACAAGTGTGAGTATTGCGATTATGGAAGAACTCACATGTCATCTTTAAAACTTCACATGAACTCTATACACACTGGAGAAAACATACATAAGTGTCAGTATTACGATTATGGAAGCCCTCAATTTTCTCTTTGAAATGTCACATCAACTCTATACATACAAGAGAGAAGATGCGCAAGTGTGAGTATTGCGATTATGGAAGCCCACACATGTCATCTCTAAAACTTCACATCAACTCTATACACACTAGAGAAAACATACATAAGTGTCAGTATTACGATTATGGAAGCCCTCAATGTTCTCTTCAAAATGTCACATCAACTCTATACGTACAAGAGAGAAGATACACAAGTGTGAGTATTGCGATTATGGAAGCCCTCACATGTCATCTTTAAAACTTCACATCAACTCTATACATACAAGAGAAAACATACATAAGTATCAGTATTACGATTATGGAAGCCCTTAATTCCATCTTCAAAATATCACATCAACTCTATACATACAAGAGAGAAGATACAAATGTGTGTGTATCGCGATTATGGAAGCCCTCACATGTCATCTTTAAAATGTCACATCAACTCTATACACACTAGAGAAAACATACATAAGTGTCAGTATTACGATTATGGAAGCCCTCAATTTCCTTTTTGAAATGTCACATCAACTCTATACGCACAAGAGAGAAGATACACAAGTGTGAGTATCGCGATTATGGAAGCCCTCACATGTCATCTTTAAAACGTCACATCAACTCTATACACACTAGAGAAAACATACATAAGTGTCAGTATTACGATTATGAAAGACCTCAATTTCCTCTTTAAAATGTCACATCAACTCTATACATACAAGAGAGAACATACACAAATATGAGTATCGCGATTATGGAAGCCCTCACATGTCATCTTTAAAACGTCACATCAACTCTATACACACTAGAGAAAACATACATAAGTGTCAGTGTTACGATTATGGAAGCCCTCAATTTCCTCTTTAAAATGTCACATCAACTCTATACATACAAGAGAGAAGATACACAAGTGTGAGTATTGCGATTATGGAAGCCCTCACATGTTATCTTCAAAACGTCACAACAACTATACATTCAAGAGAAAACATACATAAGTATCAGTATCACGATTATGGAAGTCCTTAATTTCATCTTTAAAATATCACATCAACTCTATACATACAAGAGAGAGAAGATACACAAGTGTGAGTATTGCGATTATGGAAGCCCACACATGTCATCTCTAAAACTTCACATCAACTCTATACACACTAGAGAAAACATACATAAGTGTCAGTATTACGATTATGGAAGCCCTCAATGTTCTCTTCAAAATGTCACATCAACTCTATACGTACAAGAGAGAAGATACACAAGTGTGAGTATTGCGATTATGGAAGCCCTCACATGTCATCTTTAAAACTTCACATCAACTCTATACATACAAGAGAAAACATACATAAGTATCAGTATTACGATTATGGAAGCCCTTAATTCCATCTTCAAAATATCACATCAACTCTATACATACAAGAGAGAAGATACAAATGTGTGTGTATCGCGATTATGGAAGCCCTCACATGTCACCTTTAAAATGTCACATCAACTCTATACACACTAGAGAAAACATACATAAGTGTCAGTATTACGATTATGGAAGCCCTCAATTTCCTTTTTGAAATGTCACATCAACTCTATACGCACAAGAGAGAAGATACACAAGTGTGAGTATCGCGATTATGGAAGCCCTCACATGTCATCTTTAAAACGTCACATCAACTCTATACACACTAGAGAAAACATACATAAGTGTCAGTATTACGATTATGAAAGCCCTCAATTTCCTCTTTAAAATGTCACATCAACTCTATACATACAAGAGAGAACATACACAAATATGAGTATCGCGATTATGGAAGCCCTCACATGTCATCTTTAAAACGTCACATCAACTCTATACACACTAGAGAAAACATACATAAGTGTCAGTGTTACGATTATGGAAGCCCTCAATTTCCTCTTTAAAATGTCACATCAACTCTATACATACAAGAGAGAAGATACACAAGTGTGAGTATTGCGATTATGGAAGCCCTCACATGTTATCTTCAAAACGTCACAACAACTATACATTCAAGAGAAAACATACATAAGTATCAGTATCACGATTATGGAAGCCCTTAATTTCATCTTTAAAATATCACATCAACTCTATACATACAAGAGAGAGAAGATACACAAGTGTGAGTATTGCGATTATGGAAGCCCACACATGTCATCTCTAAAACTTCACATCAACTCTATACACACTAGAGAAAACATACATAAGTGTCAGTATTACGATTATGGAAGCCCTCAATGTTCTCTTCAAAATGTCACATCAACTCTATACATACAAGAGAAAAGATACACAAGCGTGAGTATTGCGATTATGGAAGCCCTCACATGTCATCTTTAAAACGTCACATCAACTCTATACACACTAGAGAAAACATACATAAGTGTCAGTATTACGATTATGGAAGCCCTCAATTTCATCTTTAAAATGTCACATCAACTCTATACATACAAGAAAGAAGATACACAAGTGTGAGTATTGCGATTATGGAAGTCCTCGCATGTCATCTTTAAAACGTCACAACAACTCTATACATACAAGAGAAAACATGCATAAGTATCAGTATTACGATTATGGAAGCCCTTAATTTCATCTTTAAAATATCACATCAACAAGAGAGAAGATACACAAGTGTGAGTATTGCGATTATGGAAGTCCTCGCATATCATCTTCAAAACGTCACATCAACTCTATACACACTAGAGAAAACATACATAAGTGTCAGTGTTACGATTATGGAAGCCCTCAATTTCCTCTTTAAAATGTCACATCAACTCTATACGTACAAGAGAGAAGATACACAAGTGTGAGTATCGCGATTATGGAAGCCCTCACATGTCATCTTTAAAACGTCACATCAACTCTATACACACTAGAGAAAACATACATAAGTGTCAGTATTACGATTATGAAAGCCCTCAATTTCCTGTTTAAAATGTCACATCAACTCTATACATACAAGAAAGAAGATACACAAGTGTGAGTATCGCGATTATGGAAGCCCTCACATTTCATCTTTAAAACGTCACATCAACTCTATACACACTAGAGAAAACATACATGAGTGTCGGTATTACGATTATGAAAGCCCTCAATTTCCTCTTTAAAATGTCACATTAACTCTATACGTACAAGAGAGAAGATACACAAGTGTGAGTATTGCGATTATGGAAGCCCTCACATGTCATCTTTAAAACGTCACATCAACTCTATACACACTAGAGAAAACATACATAAGTGTCAGTATTACGATTATGAAAGCCCTCAATTTCCTCTTTAAAATGTCACATTAACTCTATACATACAAGAGAGAAGATACACAAGTGTGAGTATTGCGATTATGGAAGCCCTCACATGTCATCTTTAAAACGTCACATCAACTCTATACACACTAGAGAAAACATACATAAGTGTCAGTATTAAGATTATGAAAGCCCTCAATTTCCTCTTTAAAATGTCACATTAACTCTATACGTACAAGAGAGAAGATACACAAGTGTGAGCATTGCGATTATGGAAGCCCTCACATGTCATCTTTAAAACGTCACATCAACTCTATACACACTAGAGAAAACATACATAAGTGTCAGTATTACGATTATGAAAGCCCTCAATTTTCTCTTTAAGATGTCACATTAACTCTATACATACAAGAGAGAAGATATACAAGTGTGAGTATCGTGATTATGGAAGCCCTCACATGTCATCTTTAAAACTTCACATCAACTCTATACATACAAGAGAAACCATACATAAGTATCAGTATTACGATTATAGGAGCCCTTAATTTCATCTTTAAAATATCACATCAACTCTATACATACAAGAGAGAAGATACACAAGTGTGAGTATCGCGATTATGGAAGCCCTCACATGTCATCTTTAAAACTTCACATCAACTCTATACATACAAGAGAGAAGATACACAAGTGTGAGTATTGCGATTATGGAAGCCCTCTCATGTCATCTTTAAAACGTCACATCAACTCTATACACACTAGAGAAAACATACATAAGTGTCAGTATTACGATTATGAAAGCCCTCAATTTCCTCTTTAAAATGTGACATTAACTCTATACATACAAGAGAGAAGATATACAAGTGTGAGTATTGCGATTATGGAAGCCCTCACATGTCATCTTTAAAACGTCACATGAACTCTATACACACTAGAGAAAACATACATAAGTGTCAGTATTACGATTATGAAAGCCCTCAATTTCCTCTTTAAAATGTCACATTAACTATACATACAAGAGAGAAGATACACAAGTGTGAGTATTGCGATTATGGAAGCCCTCTCATGTCATCTTTAAAACGTCACATCAACTCTATACACACTAGAGAAAACATACATAAGTGTCAGTATTACGATTATGAAAGCCCTCAATTTCCTCTTTAAAATGTCACATTAACTCTATACGTACAAGAGAGAAGATACACAAGTGTGAGTATCGTGATTATGGAAGCCCTCACATGTCATCTTTAAAACTTCACATCAACTCTATACATACAAGAGAAACCATACATAAGTATCAGTATTACGATTATAGGAGCCCTTAATTTCATCTTTAAAATATCACATCAACTCTATACATACAAGAGAGAAGATACACAAGTGTGAGTATCGCGATTATGGAAGCCCTCACATGTCATCTTTAAAACTTCACATCAACTCTATACATACAAGAGAGAAGATACACAAGTGTGAGTATTGCGATTATGGAAGCCCTCACATGTCATCTTTAAAACGTCACATCAACTCTATACACACTAGAGAAACCATACATAAGTGTCAGTATTACGATTATGAAAGACCTCAATTTCCTCTTTAAAATGTCACATCAACTCTATACATACAAGAGAGAAGATACACAAGTGTGAGTATTGCGATTATGGAAGCCCTCTCATGTCATCTTTAAAACGTCACATCAACTCTATACACACTAGACAAAACATACATGAGTGTCAAAATTACGATTATGAAAGCCCTCAATTTCCTCTTTAAAATAACACATCAACTATATACATACAAGAGAGAAGATACACAAGTGTGAGTATCGCGATTATGGAAGCCCTCACATGTCATCTTTGAAACGTCACATCAACTCTATACACACTAGAGAAAACATACATGAGTGTCAGTATTACGATTATGAAAGCCCTCAATTTCCTCTTTAAAATAACACATCAACTCTATATATACAAGAGAGAAGATACACAAGTGTGAGTATCGCGATTATGGAAGCCCTCACATGTCATCTTTAAAACGTCACATCAACTCTATACACACTAGAGAAAACATACATGAGTGTCAGTATTACGATTATGAAAGCCCTCAATTTCCTCTTTAAAATGTCACATCAACTCTATACATACAAGAGAGAAGATACACAAGTGTGAGTATCGCGATTATGGAAGCCCTCACATGTCATCTTTAAAACGTCACATCAACTCTATACACACTAGAGAAAACATACATAAGTGTCAGTATTACGATTATGAAAGCCCTCAATTTCCTCTTTAAAATGTCACATCAACTCTATACATACAAGATAGAAGATACACAAGTGTGAGTATCGCGATTATGGAAGCCCTCACATGTCATCTTTAAAACGTCACATCAACTCTATACACACTAGAGAAAACATACATGAGTGTCAGTATTACGATTATGAAAGCCCTCAATTTCCTCTTTAAAATAACACATCAACTCTATACATACAAGAGAGAAGATACACAAGTGTGAGTATCGCGATTATGGAAGCCCTCACATGTCATATTTAAAACGTCACATCAACTCTATACACACTAGAGAAAATATACATAAGTGTCAGTATTACGATTATGAAAGCCCTCAATTTCCTCTTTAAAATGTCACATTAACTATACATACAAGAGAGAAGATACACAAGTGTGAGTATTGCGTTTATGGAAGCCCTCACATGTCATCTTTAAAACGTCACATCAATTCTATACACACTAGAGAAAACATACATAAGTATCAGTATTACGATTATGGAAGCACTCAATTTCATCTTGAAAATATCACATCAACTCTATACATACAAGAGAGAAGAAACACAAGTGTGAGTATCGCGATTATGGAAGCCCTCACATGTCATCTTTAAAACGTCACATCAACTCTATACACACTAGAGAAAACATACATAAGTGTCAGTATTACGATTATGAAAGCCCTCAATTTCCTCTTTAAAATGTCACATCAACTCTATACATACAAGAGAGAAGATACACAAGTGTGAGTATCGCGATTATGGAAGCCCTCACATGTCATCTTTAAAACGTCACATCAACTCTATACACACTAGAGAAAACATACATAAGTGTCAGTATTACGATTATGAAAGCCCTCAATTTCCTCTTTACATAACACATCAACTCTATACATACAAGAGAGAAGATACACAAGTGTGAGTATTGCGATTATGGAAGCCCTCACATGTCATCTTTAAAACGTCACATCAATTCTATACACACTAGAGAAAACATACATAAGTATCAGTATTACGATTATGGAAGCACTCAATTTCATCTTGAAAATATCACATCAACTCTATACATACAAGAGAGAAGAAACATAAGTGTGATTATTGCGATTATGGAAGTCCTCACATGTTATCTTTAAAACGTCACATCAACTCTATACACACTAGAGAAAAGATACATAAGTGTCAGTATCACGATTATGGGAGCCCTTAATTTCATCTTTAAAATATCACATAAACTATACATACAAGAGAGAAGATACACAAGTGTGAGTATCGCGATTATGGAAGCCCTCACATGTCATCTTTGAAACGTCACATCAACTCTATATACACTAGACAAAACATACATAAGTGTCAGTATCACGATTATGGAAGCCCTCAATTTCATCTTTAAAATGTCACATCAACTTTATACGTACAAGAGAGAAGATACACAAGTGTGAGTATTGCGATTATGGAAGCCCTCACATGTCATCTTTAAAACGTCACATCAACTCTATACACACTAGAGAAAACATACATAAGTGTCAGTATTACGATTATGAAAGCCCTCAATTTCCTCTTTAAAATGTCACATTAACTCTATACATACAAGAGAGGAGATACACAAGTGTGAGTATTGCGATTATGGAAGCCCTCTCATGTCATCTTTAAAACGTCACATCAACTCTATACACACTAGAGAAAACATACATAAGTGTCAGTATTACGATTATGAAAGCCCTCAATTTCCTCTTTAAAATGTGACATTAACTCTATACATACAAGAGAGAAGATACACAAGTGTGAGTATTGCGATTATGGAAGCCCTCACATGTCATCTTTAAAACGTCACATGAACTCTATACACACTAGAGAAAACATACATAAGTGTCAGTATTACGATTATGAAAGCCCTCAATTTCCTCTTTAAAATGTGACATTAACTCTATACATACAAGAGAGAAGATACACAAGTGTGAGTATTGCGATTATGGAAGCCCTCACATGTCATCTTTAAAACGTCACATGAACTCTATACACACTAGAGAAAACATACATAAGTGTCAGTATTACGATTATGAAAGCCCTCAATTTCCTCTTTAAAATGTCACATTAACTCTATACGTACAAGAGAGAAGATACACAAGTGTGAGTATTGCGATTATGGAAGCCCTCACATGTCATCTTTAAAACGTCACATCAACTCTATACACACTAGAGAAAACATACATAAGTGTCAGTATTACGATTATGAAAGCCCTCAATTTCCTCTTTAAAATGTCACATTAACTCTATACATACAAGAGAGAAGATACACAAGTGTGAGTATTGCGATTATGGAAGCCCTCTCATGTCATCTTTAAAACGTCACATCAACTCTATACACACTAGAGAAAACATACATAAGTGTCAGTATTACGATTATGAAAGCCCTCAATTTCCTCTTTAAAATGTCACATTAACTCTATACATACAAGAGAGAAGATACACAAGTGTGAGTATTGCGATTATGGAAGCCCTCACATGTCATCTTTGAAACGTCACATGAACTCTATACACACTAGAGAAAACATACATAAGTGTCAGTATTACGATTATGAAAGCCCTCAATTTCCTCTTTAAAATGTCACATTAACTCTATACATACAAGAGAGAAGATACACAAGTGTGAGTATTGCGATTATGGAAGCCCTCTCATGTCATCTTTAAAACGTCACATCAACTCTATACACACTAGAGAAAACATACATAAGTGTCAGTATTACGATTATGAAAGCCCTCAATTTCCTCTTTAAAATGTCACATTAACTCTATACGTACAAGAGAGAAGATACACAAGTGTGAGTATTGCGATTATGGAAGCCCTCACATGTCATCTTTAAAACGTCACATCAACTCTATACACACTAGAGAAAACATACATAAGTGTCAGTATTACGATTATGAAAGCCCTCAATTTCCTCTTTAAAATGTCACATTAACTCTATACATACAAGAGAGAAGATACACAAGTGTGAGTATTGCGATTATGGAAGCCCTCACATGTCATCTTTAGAACGTCACATCAACTCTATACACACTAGAGAAAACATACATAAGTGTCAGTATTAAGATTATGAAAGCCCTCAATTTCCTCTTTAAAATGTCACATTAACTCTATACGTACAAGAGAGAAGATACACAAGTGTGAGCATTGCGATTATGGAAGCCCTCACATGTCATCTTTAAAACGTCACATCAACTCTATACACACTAGAGAAAACATACATAAGTGTCAGTATTACGATTATGAAAGCCCTCAATTTTCTCTTTAAGATGTCACATTAACTCTATACGTACAAGAGAGAAGATACACAAGTGTGAGCATTGCGATTATGGAAGCCCTCACATGTCATCTTTAAAACGTCACATCAACTCTATACACACTAGAGAAAACATACATAAGTGTCAGTATTACGATTATGAAAGCCCTCAATTTTCTCTTTAAGATGTCACATTAACTCTATACATACAAGAGAGAAGATATACAAGTGTGAGTATTGCGATTATGGAAGCCCTCTCATGTCATCTTTAAAACTTCACATCAACTCTATACACACTAGAGAAAACATACATAAGTGTCAGTATTACGATTATGAAAGCCCTCAATTTCCTCTTTAAAATGTCACATTAACTCTATACGTACAAGAGAGAAGATACACAAGTGTGAGTATTGCGATTATGGAAGCCCTCACATGTCATCTTTAAAACGTCACATCAACTCTATACACACTAGAGAAAACATACATAAGTGTCAGTATTACGATTATGAAAGCCCTCAATTTCCTCTTTAAAATGTCACATTAACTCTATACATACAAGAGAGAAGATACACAAGTGTGAGTATCGTGATTATGGAAGCCCTCACATGTCATCTTTTAAACTTCACATCAACTCTATACATACAAGAGAAACCATACATAAGTATCAGTATTACGATTATAGGAGCCCTTAATTTCATCTTTAAAATATCACATCAACTCTATACATACAATAGAGAAGATACACAAGTGTGAGTATCGCGATTATGGAAGCCCTCACATGTCATCTTTAAAACTTCACATCAACTCTATACATACAAGAGAGAAGATACACAAGTGTGAGTATTGCGATTATGGAAGCCCTCACATGTCATCTTTAAAACGTCACATCAACTCTATACACACTAGACAAAACATACATAAGTGTAAGTATCACGATTATGGAAGCCCTCAATTTCCTCTTTAAAATGTCACATTAACTCTATACATACAAGAGAGAAGATACACAAGTGTGAGTATTGCGATTATGGAAGCCCTCTCATGTCATCTTTAAAACGTCACATCAACTCTATACACACTAGAGAAAACATACATAAGTGTCAGTATTACGATTATGAAAGCCCTCAATTTCCTCTTTAAAATGTCACATTAACTCTATACGTACAAGAGAGAAGATACACAAGTGTGAGTATTGCGATTATGGAAGCCCTCACATGTCATCTTTAAAACGTCACATCAACTCTATACACACTAGAGAAAACATACATAAGTGTCAGTATTACGATTATGAAAGCCCTCAATTTCCTCTCTAAAATGTCACATTAACTCTATACATACAAGAGAGAAGATACACAAGTGTGAGTATTGCGATTATGGAAGCCCTCACATGTCATCTTTAAAACTTCACATCAACTCTATACACACTAGAGAAAACATACATAAGTGTCAGTATTACGATTATGAAAGCCCTCAATTTCCTCTTTAAA
Organism: Endomychus coccineus; assembly: GCA_958510875.1. NCBI lineage: Eukaryota > Metazoa > Arthropoda > Insecta > Coleoptera > Endomychidae > Endomychus > Endomychus coccineus. The sequence goes on along the minus strand of OY294070.1, from coordinate 37,409,427 downwards.
ATGTCACATTAACTCTATACGTACAAGAGAGAAGATACACAAGTGTGAGTATTGCGATTATGGAAGCCCTCACATGTCATCTTTAAAACGTCACATCAACTCTATACACACTAGAGAAAACATACATAAGTGTCAGTATTACGATTATGAAAGCCCTCAATTTCCTCTTTAAAATGTCACATTAACTCTATACATACAAGAGAGAAGATACACAAGTGTGAGTATCGTGATTATGGAAGCCCTCACATGTCATCTTTTAAACTTCACATCAACTCTATACATACAAGAGAAACCATACATAAGTATCAGTATTACGATTATAGGAGCCCTTAATTTCATCTTTAAAATATCACATCAACTCTATACATACAAGAGAGAAGATACACAAGTGTGAGTATCGCGATTATGGAAGCCCTCACATGTCATCTCTAAAACTTCACATCAACTCTATACATACAAGAGAGAAGATACACAAGTGTGAGTATTGCGATTATGGAAGCCCTCACATGTCATCTTTAAAACGTCACATCAACTCTATACACACTAGAGAAACTATACATAAGTGTCAGTATTACGATTATGAAAGCCCTCAATTTCCTCTTTAAAATGTCACATCAACTCCATACATACAAGAGAGAAGATACACAAGTGTGAGTATTGCGATTATGGAAGCCCTCTCATGTCATGTTTAAAACGTCACATCAACTCTATACACACTAGAGAAAACATACATAAGTGTCAGTATTACGATTATGAAAGCCCTCAATTTCCTCTTTAAATAACACATCAACTCTATACATACAAGAGAGAAGATACACAAGTGTGAGTATTGCGATTATGGAAGCCCTCACATGTCATCTTTAAAACGTCACATCAATTCTATAAACACTAGAGAAAACATACATAAGTATCAGTATTACGATTATGGAAGCACTCAATTTCATCTTGAAAATATCACATCAACTCTATACATACAAGAGAGAAGAAACACAAGTGTGAGTATTGCGATTATGGAAGTCCTCACATGTTATCTTTAAAACGTCACATCAACTCTATACACACTAGAGAAAACATACATAAGTGTCAGTATTAAGATTATGAAAGCCCTCAATTTCCTCTTTAAAATGTCACATTAACTCTATACGTACAAGAGAGAAGATACACAAGTGTGAGCATTGCTATTATGGAAGCCCTCACATGTCATCTTTAAAACGTCACATCAACTCTATACACACTAGAGAAAACATACATAAGTGTCAGTATTACGATTATGAAAGCCCTCAATTTTCTCTTTAAGATGTCACATTAACTCTATACATACAAGAGAGAAGATATACAAGTGTGAGTATCGTGATTATGGAAGCCCTCACATGTCATCTTTAAAACTTCAAATCAACTCTATACATACAAGAGAAACCATACATAAGTATCAGTATTACGATTATAGGAGCCCTTAATTTCATCTTTAAAATATCACATCAACTCTATACATACAAGAGAGAAGATACACAAGTGTGAGTATCGCGATTATGGAAGCCCTCACATGTCATCTTTAAAACTTCACATCAACTCTATACATACAAGAGAGAAGATACACAAGTGTGAGTATTGCGATTATGGAAGCCCTCACATGTCATCTTTAAAACGTCACATCAACTCTATACACACTAGAGAAACCATACATAAGTGTCAGTATTACGATTATGAAAGCCCTCAATTTCCTCTTTAAAATGTCACATCAACTCTATACATACAAGAGAGAAGATACACAAGTGTGGGTATTGCGATTATGGAAGCCCTCTCATGTCATCTTTAAAACGTCACATCAACTCTATACACACTAGACAAAACATACATAAGTTTAAGTATCACGATTATGAAAGCCCTCAATTCCCTCTTTAAAATGTCACATTTACTCTATACATACAAGAGAGAAGATACACAAGTGTGAGTATTGCGATTATGGAAGCCCTCTCATGTCATCTTTAAAACGTCACATCAACTCTATACACACTAGAGAAAACATACATAAGTGTCAGTATTACGATTATGAAAGCCCTCAATTTCCTCTTTAAAATGTCACATTAACTCTATACGTACAAGAGAGAAGATACACAAGTGTGAATATTGCGATTATGGAAGCCCTCACATGTCATCTTTAAAACGTCACATCAACTCTATACACACTAGAGAAAACATACATAAGTGTCAGTATTACGATTATGAAAGCCCTCAATTTCCTCTTTAAAATGTCACATTAACTCTATACATACAAGAGAGAAGATACACAAGTGTGAGTATTGCGATTATGGAAGCCCTCACATGTCATCTTTAAAACTTCACATCAACTCTATACACACTAGAGAAAACATACATAAGTGTCAGTATTACGATTATGAAAGCCCTCAATTTCCTCTTTAAAATGTCACATTAACTCTATACGTACAAGAGAGAAGATACACAAGTGTGAGTATTGCGATTATGGAAGCCCTCACATGTCATCTTTAAAACGTCACATCAACTCTATACACACTAGAGAAAACATACATAAGTGTCAGTATTACGATTATGAAAGCCCTCAATTTCCTCTTTAAAATGTCACATTAACTCTATACATACAAGAGAGAAGATACACAAGTGTGAGTATCGTGATTATGGAAGCCCTCACATGTCATCTTTTAAACTTCACATCAACTCTATACATACAAGAGAAACCATACATAAGTATCAGTATTACGATTATAGGAGCCCTTAATTTCATCTTTAAAATATCACATCAACTCTATACATACAAGAGAGAAGATACACAAGTGTGAGTATCGCGATTATGGAAGCCCTCACATGTCATCTTTAAAACTTCACATCAACTCTATACATACAAGAGAGAAGATACACAAGTGTGAGTATTGCGATTATGGAAGCCCTCACATGTCATCTTTAAAACGTCACATCAACTCTATACACACTAGAGAAACTATACATAAGTGTCAGTATTACGATTATGAAAGCCCTCAATTTCCTCTTTAAAATGTCACATCAACTCTATACATACAAGAGAGAAGATACACAAGTGTGAGTATTGCGATTATGGAAGCCCTCTCATGTCATCTTTAAAACGTCACATCAACTCTATACACACTAGAGAAAACATACATAAGTGTCAGTATTACGATTATGAAAGCCCTCAATTTCCTCTTTAAATAACACATCAACTCTATACATACAAGAGAGAAGATACACAAGTGTGAGTATTGCGATTATGGAAGCCCTCACATGTCATCTTTAAAACGTCACATCAATTCTATACACACTAGAGAAAACATACATAAGTATCAGTATTACGATTATGGAAGCACTCAATTTCATCTTGAAAATATCACATCAACTCTATACATACAAGAGAGAAGAAACACAAGTGTGAGTATTGCGATTATGGAAGTCCTCACATGTTATCTTTAAAACGTCACATCAACTCTATACACACTAGAGAAAAGATACATAAGTGTCAGTATCACGATTATGGAAGCCCTCAATTTCATCTTTAAAATATCACATAAACTATACATACAAGAGAGAAGATACACAAGTGTGAGTATCGCGATTATGGAAGCCCTCACATGTCATCTTTGAAACGTCACATCAACTCTATACACACTAGACAAAACATACATAAGTGTCAGTATCACGATTATGGAAGCCCTCAATTTCCTCTTTAAAATGTCACATCAACTTTATACGTACAAGAGAGAAGATACACAAGTGTGAGTATTGCGATTATGGAAGCCCTCACATGTCATCTTTAAAACGTCACATCAACTCTATACACACTAGAGAAAACATACATAAGTGTCAGTATTACGATTATGAAAGCCCTCAATTTCCTCTTTAAAATGTCACATTAACTCTATACATACAAGAGAGAAGATACACAAGTGTGAGTATTGCGATTATGGAAGCCCTCTCATGTCATCTTTAAAACGTCACATCAACTCTATACACACTAGAGAAAACATACATAAGTGTCAGTATTACGATTATGAAAGCCCTCAATTTCCTCTTTAAAATGTCACATTAACTCTATACATACAAGAGAGAAGATACACAAGTGTGAGTATTGCGATTATGGAAGCCCTCACATGTCATCTTTAAAACGTCACATGAACTCTATACACACTAGAGAAAACATACATAAGTGTCAGTATTACGATTATGAAAGCCCTCAATTTCCTCTTTAAAATGTCACATTAACTCTATACATACAAGAGAGAAGATACACAAGTGTGAGTATTGCGATTATGGAAGCCCTCTCATGTCATCTTTAAAACGTCACATCAACTCTATACACACTAGAGAAAACATACATAAGTGTCAGTATTACGATTATGAAAGCCCTCAATTTCCTCTTTAAAATGTCACATTAACTCTATACGTACAAGAGAGAAGATACACAAGTGTGAGTATTGCGATTATGGAAGCCCTCACATGTCATCTTTAAAACGTCACATCAACTCTATACACACTAGAGAAAACATACATAAGTGTCAGTATTACGATTATGAAAGCCCTCAATTTCCTCTTTAAAATGTCACATTAACTCTATACATACAAGAGAGAAGATACACAAGTGTGAGTATTGCGATTATGGAAGCCCTCACATGTCATCTTTAAAACGTCACATCAACTCTATACACACTAGAGAAAACATACATAAGTGTCAGTATTAAGATTATGAAAGCCCTCAATTTCCTCTTCAAAATGTCACATTAACTCTATACGTACAAGAGAGGAGATACACAAGTGTGAGCATTGCGATTATGGAAGCCCTCACATGTCATCTTTAAAACGTCACATCAACTCTATACACACTAGAGAAAACATACATAAGTGTCAGTATTACGATTATGAAAGCCCTCAATTTTCTCTTTAAGATGTCACATTAACTCTATACATACAAGAGAGAAGATATACAAGTGTGAGTATCGTGATTATGGAAGCCCTCACATGTCATCTTTAAAACTTCACATCAACTCTATACATACAAGAGAAACCATACATAAGTATCAGTATTACGATTATAGGAGCCCTTAATTTCATCTTTAAAATATCACATCAACTCTATACATACAAGAGAGAAGATACACAAGTTTGAGTATCGCGATTATGGAAGCCCTCACATGTCATCTTTAAAACTTCACATCAACTCTATACATACAAGAGAGAAGATACACAAGTGTGAGTATTGCGATTATGGAAGCCCTCACATGTCATCTTTAAAACGTCACATCAACTCTATACACACTAGAGAAACCATACATAAGTGTCAGTATTACGATTATGAAAGCCCTCAATTTCCTCTTTAAAATGTCACATCAACTCTATACATACAAGAGAGAAGATACACAAGTGTGGGTATTGCGATTATGGAAGCCCTCTCATGTCATCTTTAAAACGTCACATCAACTCTATACACACTAGACAAAACATACATAAGTGTCAGTATCACGATTATGGAAGCCCTCAATTTCCTCTTTAAAATGTCACATTAACTCTATACATACAAGAGAGAAGATACACAAGTGTGAGTATTGCGATTATGGAAGCCCTCACATGTCATCTTTAAAACGTCACATCAACTCTATACACACTAGAGAAAACATACATAAGTGTCAGTATTACGATTATGAAAGCCCTCAATTTCCTCTTTAAAATGTCACATTAACTCTATACATACAAGAGAGAAGATACACAAGTGTGAGTATTGCGATTATGGAAGCCCTCACATGTCATCTTTAAAACTTCACATCAACTCTATACACACTAGAGAAAACATACATAAGTGTCAGTATTACGATTATGAAAGCCCTCAATTTCCTCTTTAAAATGTCACATTAACTCTATACGTACAAGAGAGAAGATACACAAGTGTGAGTATTGCGATTATGGAAGCCCTCACATGTCATCTTTAAAACGTCACATCAACTCTATACACACTAGAGAAAACATACATAAGTGTCAGTATTACGATTATGAAAGCCCTCAATTTCCTCTTTAAAATGTCACATTAACTCTATACATACAAGAGAGAAGATACACAAGTGTGAGTATCGTGATTATGGAAGCCCTCACATGTCATCTTTTAAACTTCACATTAACTCTATATGTACAAGAGAGAAGATACACAAGTGTGAATATTGCGATTATGGAAGCCCTCACATGTCATCTTTAAAACGTCACATCAACTCTATACACACTAGAGAAAACATACATAAGTGTCAGTATTACGATTATGAAAGCCCTCAATTTCCTCTTTAAAATGTCACATTAACTCTATACATACAAGAGAGAAGATACACAAGTGTGAGTATTGCGATTATGGAAGCCCTCACATGTCATCTTTAAAACTTCACATCAACTCTATACACACTAGAGAAAACATACATAAGTGTCAGTATTACGATTATGAAAGCCCTCAATTTCCTCTTTAAAATGTCACATTAACTCTATACGTACAAGAGAGAAGATACACAAGTGTGAGTATTGCGATTATGGAAGCCCTCACATGTCATCTTTAAAACGTCACATCAACTCTATACACACTAGAGAAAACATACATAAGTGTCAGTATTACGATTATGAAAGCCCTCAATTTCCTCTTTAAAATGTCACATTAACTCTATACATACAAGAGAGAAGATACACAAGTGTGAGTATCGTGATTATGGAAGCCCTCACATGTCATCTTTTAAACTTCACATCAACTCTATACATACAAGAGAAACCATACATAAGTATCAGTATTACGATTATAGGAGCCCTTAATTTCATCTTTAAAATATCACATCAACTCTATACATACAAGAGAGAAGATACACAAGTGTGAGTATCGCGATTATGGAAGCCCTCACATGTCATCTTTAAAACTTCACATCAACTCTATACATACAAGAGAGAAGATACACAAGTGTGAGTATTGCGATTATGGAAGCCCTCACATGTCATCTTTAAAACGTCACATCAACTCTATACACACTAGAGAAACTATACATAAGTGTCAGTATTACGATTATGAAAGCCCTCAATTTCCTCTTTAAAATGTCACATCAACTCTATACATACAAGAGAGAAGATACACAAGTGTGAGTATTGCGATTATGGAAGCCCTCTCATGTCATCTTTAAAACGTCACATCAACTCTATACACACTAGAGAAAACATACATAAGTGTCAGTATTACGATTATGAAAGCCCTCAATTTCCTCTTTAAATAACACATCAACTCTATACATACAAGAGAGAAGATACACAAGTGTGAGTATTGCGATTATGGAAGCCCTCACATGTCATCTTTAAAACGTCACATCAATTCTATACACACTAGAGAAAACATACATAAGTATCAGTATTACGATTATGGAAGCACTCAATTTCATCTTGAAAATATCACATCAACTCTATACATACAAGAGAGAAGAAACACAAGTGTGAGTATTGCGATTATGGAAGTCCTCACATGTTATCTTTAAAACGTCACATCAACTCTATACACACTAGAGAAAAGATACATAAGTGTCAGTATCACGATTATGGAAGCCCTCAATTTCATCTTTAAAATATCACATAAACTATACATACAAGAGAGAAGATACACAAGTGTGAGTATCGCGATTATGGAAGCCCTCACATGTCATCTTTGAAACGTCACATCAACTCTATACACACTAGACAAAACATACATAAGTGTCAGTATCACGATTATGGAAGCCCTCAATTTCCTCTTTGAAATGTCACATCAACTTTATACGTACAAGAGAGAAGATACACAAGTGTGAGTATTGCGATTATGGAAGCCCTCACATGTCATCTTTAAAACGTCACATCAACTCTATACACACTAGAGAAAACATACATAAGTGTCAGTATTACGATTATGAAAGCCCTCAATTTCCTCTTTAAAATGTCACATTAACTCTATACATACAAGAGAGAAGATACACAAGTGTGAGTATTGCGATTATGGAAGCCCTCTCATGTCATCTTTAAAACGTCACATCAACTCTATACACACTAGAGAAAACATACATAAGTGTCAGTATTACGATTATGAAAGCCCTCAATTTCCTCTTTAAAATGTCACATTAACTCTATACATACAAGAGAGAAGATACACAAGTGTGAGTATTGCGATTATGGAAGCCCTCACATGTCATCTTTAAAACGTCACATGAACTCTATACACACTAGAGAAAACATACATAAGTGTCAGTATTACGATTATGAAAGCCCTCAATTTCCTCTTTAAAATGTCACATTAACTCTATACATACAAGAGAGAAGATACACAAGTGTGAGTATTGCGATTATGGAAGCCCTCTCATGTCATCTTTAAAACGTCACATCAACTCTATACACACTAGAGAAAACATACATAAGTGTCAGTATTACGATTATGAAAGCCCTCAATTTCCTCTTTAAAATGTCACATTAACTCTATACGTACAAGAGAGAAGATACACAAGTGTGAGTATTGCGATTATGGAAGCCCTCACATGTCATCTTTAAAACGTCACATCAACTCTATACACACTAGAGAAAACATACATAAGTGTCAGTATTACGATTATGAAAGCCCTCAATTTCCTCTTTAAAATGTCACATTAACTCTATACATACAAGAGAGAAGATACACAAGTGTGAGTATTGCGATTATGGAAGCCCTCACATGTCATCTTTAGAACGTCACATCAACTCTATACACACTAGAGAAAACATACATAAGTGTCAGTATTAAGATTATGAAAGCCCTCAATTTCCTCTTTAAAATGTCACATTAACTCTATACGTACAAGAGAGAAGATACACAAGTGTGAGCATTGCGATTATGGAAGCCCTCACATGTCATCTTTAAAACGTCACATCAACTCTATACACACTAGAGGAAACATACATAAGTGTCAGTATTACGATTATGAAAGCCCTCAATTTTCTCTTTAAGATGTCACATCAACTCTATACATACAAGAGAGAAGATATACAAGTGTGAGTATCGTGATTATGGAAGCCCTCACATGTCATCTTTAAAACTTCACATCAACTCTATACATACAAGAGAAACCATACATAAGTATCAGTATTACGATTATAGGAGCCCTTAATTTCATCTTTAAAATATCACATCAACTCTATACATACAAGAGAGAAGATACACAAGTGTGAGTATCGCGATTATGGAAGCCCTCACATGTCATCTTTAAAACTTCACATCAACTCTATACATACAAGAGAGAAGATACACAAGTGTGAGTATTGCGATTATGGAAGCCCTCACATGTCATCTTTAAAACGTCACATCAACTCTATACACACTAGAGAAACCATACATAAGTGTCAGTATTACGATTATGGAAGCCCTCAATTTCCTCTTTAAAATGTCACATCAACTCTATACATACAAGAGAGAAGATACACAAGTGTGGGTATTGCGATTATGGAAGCCCTCTCATGTCATCTTTAAAACGTCACATCAACTCTATACACACTAGACAAAACATACATAAGTGTCAGTATCACGATTATGGAAGCCCTCAATTTCCTCTTTAAAATGTCACATTAACTCTATACATACAAGAGAGAAGATACACAAGTGTGAGTATTGCGATTATGGAAGCCCTCTCATGTCATCTTTAAAACGTCACATCAACTCTATACACACTAGAGAAAACATACATAAGTGTCAGTATTACGATTATGAAAGCTCTCAATTTCCTCTTTAAAATGTCACATCAACTCTATACGTACAAGAGAGAAGATACACAAGTGTGAGTATTGCGATTATGGAAGCCCTCACATGTCATCTTTAAAACGTCACATCAACTCTATACACACTAGAGAAAACATACATAAGTGTCAGTATTACGATTATGAAAGCCCTCAATTTCCTCTTTAAAATGTCACATTAACTCTATACATACAAGAGAGAAGATACACAAGTGTGAGTATTGCGATTATGGAAGCCCTCACATGTCATCTTTAAAACTTCACATCAACTCTATACACACTAGAGAGAACAAACATAAGTGTCAGTATTACGATTATGAAAGCCCTCAATTTCCTCTTTAAAATGTCACATTAACTCTATACGTACAAGAGAGAAGATACACAAGTGTGAGTATTGCGATTATGGAAGCCCTCACATGTCATCTTTAAAACGTCACATCAACTCTATACACACTAGAGAAAACATACATAAGTGTCAGTATTACGATTATGAAAGCCCTCAATTTCCTCTTTAAAATGTCACATTAACTCTATACATACAAGAGAGAAGATACACAAGTGTGAGTATCGTGATTATGGAAGCCCTCACATGTCATCTTTTAAACTTCACATCAACTCTATACATACAAGAGAAACCATACATAAGTATCAGTATTACGATTATAGGAGCCCTTAATTTCATCTTTAAAATATCACATCAACTCTATACATACAAGAGAGAAGATACACAAGTGTGAGTATCGCGATTATGGAAGCCCTCACATGTCATCTTTAAAACTTCACATCAACTCTATACATACAAGAGAGAAGATACACAAGTGTGAGTATTGCGATTATGGAAGCCCTCACATGTCATCTTTAAAACGTCACATCAACTCTATACACACTAGAGAAACTATACATAAGTGTCAGTATTACGATTATGAAAGCCCTCAATTTCCTCTTTAAAATGTCACATCAACTCTATACATACAAGAGAGAAGATACACAAGTGTGAGTATTGCGATTATGGAAGCCCTCTCATGTCATCTTTAAAACGTCACATCAACTCTATACACACTAGAGAAAACATACATAAGTGTCAGTATTACGATTATGAAAGCCCTCAATTTCCTCTTTAAATAACACATCAACTCTATACATACAAGAGAGAAGATACACAAGTGTGGGTATTGCGATTATGGAAGCCCTCACATGTCATCTTTAAAACGTCACATCAATTCTATACACACTAGAGAAAACATACATAAGTATCAGTATTACGATTATGGAAGCACTCAATTTCATCTTGAAAATATCACATCAACTCTATACATACAAGAGAGAAGAAACACAAGTGTGAGTATTGCGATTATGGAAGTCCTCACATGTTATCTTTAAAACGTCACATCAACTCTATACACACTAGAGAAAAGATACATAAGTGTCAGTATCACGATTATGGAAGCCCTTAATTTCATCTTTAAAATATCACATAAACTATACATACAAGAGAGAAGATACACAAGTGTGAGTATCGCGATTATGGAAGCCCTCACATGTCATCTTTGAAACGTCACATCAACTCTATACACACTAGACAAAACATACATAAGTGTAAGTATCACGATTATGGAAGCCCTCAATTTCCTCTTTAAAATGTCACATCAACTTTATACGTACAAGAGAGAAGATACACAAGTGTGAGTATTGCGATTATGGAAGCCCTCACATGTCATCTTTAAAACGTCACATCAACTCTATACACACTAGAGAAAACATACATAAGTGTCAGTATTACGATTATGAAAGCCCTCAATTTCCTCTTTAAAATGTCACATTAACTCTATACATACAAGAGAGAAGATACACAAGTGTGAGTATTGCGATTATGGAAGCCCTCTCATGTCATCTTTAAAACGTCACATCAACTCTATACACACTAGAGAAAACATACATAAGTGTCAGTATTACGATTATGAAAGCCCTCAATTTCCTCTTTAAAATGTGACATTAACTCTATACATACAAGAGAGAAGATACACAAGTGTGAGTATTGCGATTATGGAAGCCCTCACATGTCATCTTTAAAACGTCACATGAACTCTATACACACTAGAGAAAACATACATAAGTGTCAGTATTACGATTATGAAAGCCCTCAATTTCCTCTTTAAAATGTCACATTAACTCTATACATACAAGAGAGAAGATACACAAGTGTGAGTATTGCGATTATGGAAGCCCTCTCATGTCATCTTTAAAACGTCACATCAACTCTATACACACTAGAGAAAACATACATAAGTGTCAGTATTACGATTATGAAAGCCCTCAATTTCCTCTTTAAAATGTCACATTAACTCTATACGTACAAGAGAGAAGATACACAAGTGTGAGTATCGTGATTATGGAAGCCCTCACATGTCATCTTTAAAACTTCACATCAACTCTATACATACAAGAGAAACCATACATAAGTATCAGTATTACGATTATAGGAGCCCTTAATTTCATCTTTAAAATATCACATCAACTCTATACATACAAGAGAGAAGATACACAAGTGTGAGTATCGCGATTATGGAAGCCCTCACATGTCATCTTTAAAACTTCACATCAACTCTATACATACAAGAGAGAAGATACACAAGTGTGAGTATTGCGATTATGGAAGCCCTCACATGTCATCTTTAAAACGTCACATCAACTCTATACACACTAGAGAAACCATACATAAGTGTCAGTATTACGATTATGAAAGCCCTCAATTTCCTCTTTAACATGTCACATCAACTCTATACATACAAGAGAGAAGATACACAAGTGTGAGTATTGCGATTATGGAAGCCCTCTCATGTCATCTTTAAAACGTCACATCAACTCTATACACACTAGACAAAACATACATGAGTGTCAGTATTACGATTATGAAAGCCCTCAATTTCCTCTTTAAAATAACACATCAACTATATACATACAAGAGAGAAGATACACAAGTGTGAGTATCGCGATTATGGAAGCCCTCACATGTCATCTTTAAAACGTCACATCAACTCTATACACACTAGATAAAACATACATGAGTGTCAGTATTACGATTATGAAAGCCCTCAATTTCCTCTTTAAAATAACACATCAACTCTATACATACAAGAGAGAAGATACACAAGTGTGAGTATCGCGATTATGGAAGCCCTCACATGTCATCTTTAAAACGTCACATCAACTCTATACACACTAGAGAAAACATACATGAGTGTCAGTATTACGATTATGAAAGCCCTCAATTTCCTCTTTAAAATGTCACATCAACTCTATACATACAAGAGAGAAGATACACAAGTGTGAGTATCGCGATTATGGAAGCCCTCACATGTCATCTTCGAAACGTCACATCAACTCTATACACACTAGAGAAAACATACATAAGTGTCAGTATTACGATTATGAAAGCCCTCAATTTCCTCTTTAAAATGTCACATCAACTCTATACATACAAGAGAGAAGATACACAAGTGTGAGTATCGCGATTATGGAAGCCCTCACATGTCATCTTTGAAACGTCACATCAACTCTATACACACTAGAGAAAACATACATGAGTGTCAGTATTACGATTATGAAAGCCCTCAATTTCCTCTTTAAAATAACACATCAACTCTATACATACAAGAGAGAAGATACACAAGTGTGAGTATCGCGATTATGGAAGCCCTCACATGTCATCTTTAAAACGTCACATCAACTCTATACACACTAGAGAAAATATACATAAGTGTCAGTGTTACGATTATGAAAGCCCTCAATTTCCTCTTTAAAATAACACATCAACTCTACATACAAGAGAGAAGATACACAAGTGTGAGTATTGCGATTATGGAAGCCCTCACATGTCATCTTTAAAACGTCACATCAATTCTATACACACTAGAGAAAACATACATAAGTATCAGTATTACGATTATGGAAGCACTCAATTTCATCTTGAAAATATCACATCAACTCTATACATACAAGAGAGAAGAAACACAAGTGTGAGTATCGCGATTATGGAAGCCCTCACATGTCATCTTTAAAACGTCACATCAACTCTATACACACTAGAGAAAACATACATAAGTGTCAGTATTACCATTATGAAAGCCCTCAATTTCCTCTTTAAAATGTCACATCAACTCTATACATACAAGAGAGAAGATACACAAGTGTGAGTATCGCGATTATGGAAGCCCTCACATGTCATCTTTAAAACGTCACATCAACTCTATACACACTAGAGAAAACATACATAAGTGTCAGTATTACGATTATGAAAGCCCTCAATTTCCTCTTTAAAATGTCACATCAACTCTATACATACAAGAGAGAAGATACACAAGTGTGAGTATCGCGATTATGGAAGCCCTCACATTTCCTCTTTAAAATAACACATCAACTCTATACATACAAGAGAGAAGATACACAAGTGTGAGTATCGCGATTATGGAAGCCCTCACATGTCATCTTTAAAACGTCACATCAACTCTATACACACTAGACAAAACATACATAAGTGTCAGTATCACGATTATGGAAGCCCTCAATTTCCTCTTTAAAATGTCACATCAACTTTATACGTACAAGAGAGAAGATACACAAGTGTGAGTATTGCGATCATGGAAGCCCTCTCATGTCATCTTTAAAACGTCACATCAACTCTATACACACTAGAGAAAACATACATAAGTGTCAGTATTACGATTATGAAAGCCCTCAATTTCCTCTTTAAAATGTGACATTAACTCTATACATACAAGAGAGAAGATACACAAGTGTGAGTATTGCGATTATGGAAGCCCTCACATGTCATCTTTAAAACGTCACATGAACTCTATACACACTAGAGAAAACATACATAAGTGTCAGTATTACGATTATGAAAGCCCTCAATTTCCTCTTTAAATAACACATCAACTCTATACATACAAGAGAGAAGATACACAAGTGTGAGTATTGCGATTATGGAAGCCCTCACATGTCATCTTTAAAACGTCACATCAATTCTATACACACTAGAGAAAACATACATGAGTATCAGTATTACGATTATGGAAGCACTCAATTTCATCTTGAAAATATCACATCAACTCTATACATACAAGAGAGAAGAAACACAAGTGTGAGTATTGCGATTATGGAAGTCCTCACATGTTATCTTTAAAACGTCACATCAACTCTATACACACTAGAGAAAAGATACATAAGAGTCAGTATCACGATTATGGAAGCCCTTAATTTCATCTTTAAAATATCACATAAACTATACATACAAGAGAGAAGATACACAAGTGTGAGTATCGCGATTATGGAAGCCCTCACATGTCATCTTTGAAACGTCACATCAACTCTATACACACTAGACAAAACATACATAAGTGTCAGTATCACGATTATGGAAGCCCTCAATTTCCTCTTTAAAATGTCACATCAACTTTATACGTACAAGAGAGAAGATACACAAGTGTGAGTATTGCGATTATGGAAGCCCTCACATGTCATCTTTAAAACGTCACATCAACTCTATACACACTAGAGAAAACATACATAAGTGTCAGTATTACGATTATGAAAGCCCTCAATTTCCTCTTTAAAATGTCACATTAACTCTATACATACAAGAGAGAAGATACACAAGTGTGAGTATTGCGATTATGGAAGCCCTCTCATGTCATCTTTAAAACGTCACATCAACTCTATACACACTAGAGAAAACATACATAAGTGTCAGTATTACGATTATGAAAGCCCTCAATTTCCTCTTTAAAATGTGACATTAACTCTATACATACAAGAGAGAAGATACACAAGTGTGAGTATTGCGATTATGGAAGCCCTCACATGTCATCTTTAAAACGTCACATGAACTCTATACACACTAGAGAAAACATACATAAGTGTCAGTATTACGATTATGAAAGCCCTCAATTTCCTCTTTAAAATGTCACATTAACTCTATACATACAAGAGAGAAGATACACAAGTGTGAGTATTGCGATTATGGAAGCCCTCTCATGTCATCTTTAAAACGTCACATCAACTCTATACACACTAGAGAAAACATACATAAGTGTCAGTATTACGATTATGAAAGCCCTCAATTTCCTCTTTAAAATGTCACATTAACTCTATACATACAAGAGAAACCATACATAAGTATCAGTATTACGATTATGGAAGCCCTAGATTTCATGTTTAAAATATCACATCAACTCTATACATACAAGAGAGAAGATACACAAGTGTGAGTATCGTGATTATGGAAGCCCTCACATGTCATCTTTAAAACTTCACATCAACTCTATACATACAAGAGAAACCATACATAAGTATCAGTATTACGATTATAGGAGCCCTTAATTTCATCTTTAAAATATCACATCAACTCTATACATACAAGAGAGAAGATACACAAGTGTGAGTATCGCGATTATGGAAGCCCTCACATGTCATCTTTAAAACTTCACATCAACTCTATACATACAAGAGAGAAGATACACAAGTGTGAGTATTGCGATTATGGAATCCCTCACATGTCATCTTTAAAACGTCACATCAACTCTATACACACTAGAGAAACCATACATAAGTGTCAGTATTACGATTATGAAAGCCCTCAATTTCCTCTTTAAAATGTCACATCAACTCTATACATACAAGAGAGAAGATACACAAGTGTGAGTATCGTGATTATGGAAGCCCTCACATGTCATCTTTAAAACTTCACATCAACTCTATACATACAAGAGAAACCATACATAAGTATCAGTATTACGATTATAGGAGCCCCTAATTTCATCTTTAAAATATCACATCAACTCTATACATACAAGAGAGAAGATACACAAGTGTGAGTATTGCGATTATGGAAGCCCTCACATGTCATCTTTAAAACGTCACATCAACTCTATACACACTAGAGAAACCATACATAAGTGTCAGTATTACGATTATGAAAGCCCTCAATTTCCTCTTTAAAATGTCACATCAACTCTATACATACAAGAGAGAAGATACACAAGTGTGAGTATCGTGATTATGGAAGTCCTCGCATGTCATCTTTAAAACGTCACAACAACTCTATACATAATAGAGAAAACATGCATAAGTATCAGTATTACAATTATGGAAGCCCTTAATTTCATCTTTAAAATATCACATCAACAAGAGAGAAGATACACAAGTGTGAGTATTGCGATTATGGAAGTCCTCGCATATCATCTTCAAAACGTCACATCAACTCTATACACACTAGAGAAAACATACATAAGTGTCAGTGTTACGATTATGGAAGCCCTCAATTTCCTCTTTAAAATGTCACATCAAGTCTATACGTACAAGAGAGAAGATACACAAGTGTGAGTATCGCGATTATGGAAGCCCTCACATGTCATCTTTAAAACGTCACATCAACTCTATACACACTAG
The DNA here is from genome assembly GCA_958510875.1 of Endomychus coccineus. Classification (NCBI taxonomy): domain Eukaryota; kingdom Metazoa; phylum Arthropoda; class Insecta; order Coleoptera; family Endomychidae; genus Endomychus; species Endomychus coccineus. The sequence goes on along the minus strand of OY294070.1, from coordinate 37,392,207 downwards.
AGAAAACATACATAAGTGTCAGTATCACGATTATGGAAGCCCTCAATTTTCTCTTTAAAATGTCGCATTAACTCTATACATACAAGAGAGAAGATACACAAGTGTGAGTATCGCGATTATGGAAGCCCTCACATGTCATCTTTAAAACGTCACATCAACTCTATACAAACTAGAGACAACATACATGAGTGTCAGTATCACGATTATGGAAGCCCTCAATTTTCTCTTTAAAATGTCGCATTAACTCTATACATACAAGAGAGAAGATACACAAGTGTGAGTATCGCGATTATGGAAGCCCTCACATGTCATCTTTAAAACGTCACATCAACTCTATACAAACTAGAGAAAACATACATAAGTGTCAGTATCACGATTATGGAAGCCCTCAATTTTCTCTTTAAAATGTCGCATTAACTCTATACATACAAGAGAGAAGATACACAAGTGTGAGTATCGCGATTATGGAAGCCCTCACATGTCATCTTTAAAACGTCACATCAACTCTATACAAACTAGAGAAAACATACATAAGTGTGAGTATCACGATTATGGAAGCCCTCAATTTTCTCTTTAAAATGTCACATCAACTCTATACATACAAGAGAGAAGATACACAAGTGTGAGTATTGCGATTATGGAAGCCCTCACATGTCATCTTTAAAACTTCACATCAACTCTATATATACAAGAGAAACCATACATAAGTATCAGTATTACGATTATGGAAGCCCTTAATTTCATGTTTAAAATATCACATCAACTATATACATACAGGAGAGAAGATACACAAGTGTGAGTATTGCGATTATGGAAGCCCTCACATGTCATCTTTAAAACTTCACATCAACTCTATACATACAAGAGAAAACATACATAAGTACCAGTATTACGATTATGGAAGCTCTTAATTCCATCTTCAAAATATCACATCAACTCTATACATACAAGAGAGAAGATACAAATGTGTGTGTATCGCGATTATGGAAGCCCTCACATGTCATCTTTAAAATGTCACATCAACTCTATACACACTAGAGAAAACATACATAAGTGTCAGTATTACGATTATGGAAGCCCTCAATTTCCTCTTTGAAATGTCACATCAACTCTATACGCACAAGAGAGAAGATACACAAGTGTGAGTATCGCGATTAAGGAAGCCCTCACATGTCATCTTTAAAACGTCACATCAACTCTATACACACTAGAGAAAACATACATAAGTGTCAGTATTACGATTATGAAAGCCCTCAATTTCCTCTTTAAAATGTCACATCAACTCTATACATACAAGAGAGAACATACACAAATATGAGTATCGCGATTATGGAAGCCCTCAAATGTCATCTTTAAAACGTCACATCAACTCTATACACACTAGAGAAAACATACATAAGTGTCAGTGTTACGATTATGGAAGCCCTCAATTTCCTCTTTAAAATGTCACATCAACTCTATACATACAAGAGAGAAGATACACAAGTGTGAGTATTGCGATTATGGAAGCCCTCACATGTTATCTTCAAAACGTCACAACAACTATACATTCAAGAGAAAACATACATAAGTATCAGTATCACGATTATGGAAGCCCTTAATTTCATCTTTAAAATATCACATCAACTCTATACATACAAGAGAGAGAAGATACACAAGTGTGAGTATTGCGATTATGGAAGAACTCACATGTCATCTTTAAAACTTCACATGAACTCTATACACACTGGAGAAAACATACATAAGTGTCAGTATTACGATTATGGAAGCCCTCAATTTTTTCTTTGAAATGTCACATCAACTCTATACATACAAGAGAGAAGATGCGCAAGTGTGAGTATTGCGATTATGGAAGCCCACACATGTCATCTCTAAAACTTCACATCAACTCTATACACACTAGAGGAAACATACATAAGTGTCAGTATTACGATTATGGAAGCCCTCAATGTTCTCTTCAAAATGTCACATCAACTCTATACGTACAAGAGAGAAGATACACAAGTGTGAGTATTGCGATTATGGAAGCCCTCTCATGTCATCTTTAAAACGTCACATCAACTCTATACACACTAGAGAAAACATACATAAGTGTCAGTATTACGATTATGAAAGCCCTCAATTTCCTCTTTAAATAACACATCAACTCTATACATACAAGAGAAAAGATACACAAGTGTGGGTATTGCGATTATGGAAGCCCTCACATGTCATCTTTAAAACGTCACATCAATTCTATACACACTAGAGAAAACATACATAAGTATCAGTATTACGATTATGGAAGCACTCAATTTCATCTTGAAAATATCACATCAACTCTATACATACAAGAGAGAAGAAACACAAGTGTGAGTATTGCGATTATGGAAGTCCTCACATGTTATCTTTAAAACGTCACATCAACTCTATACACACTAGAGAAAAGATACATAAGTGTCAGTATCACGATTATGGAAGCCCTTAATTTCATCTTTAAAATATCACATAAACTATACATACAAGAGAGAAGATACACAAGTGTGAGTATCGCGATTATGGAAGCCCTCACATGTCATCTTTGAAACGTCACATCAACTCTATACACACTAGACAAAACATACATAAGTGTCAGTATCACGATTATGGAAGCCCTCAATTTCCTCTTTAAAATGTCACATCAACTTTATACGTACAAGAGAGAAGATACACAAGTGTGAGTATTGCGATTATGGAAGCCCTCACATGTCATCTTTAAAACGTCACATCAACTCTATACACACTAGAGAAAACATACATAAGTGTCAGTATTACGATTATGAAAGCCCTCAATTTCCTCTTTAAAATGTCACATTAACTCTATACATACAAGAGAGAAGATACACAAGTGTGAGTATTGCGATTATGGAAGCCCTCTCATGTCATCTTTAAAACGTCACATCAACTCTATACACACTAGAGAAAACATACATAAGTGTCAGTATTACGATTATGAAAGCCCTCAATTTCCTCTTTAAAATGTGACATTAACTCTATACATACAAGAGAGAAGATACACAAGTGTGAGTATTGCGATTATGGAAGCCCTCACATGTCATCTTTAAAACGTCACATGAACTCTATACACACTAGAGAAAACATACATAAGTGTCAGTATTACGATTATGAAAGCCCTCAATTTCCTCTTTAAAATGTCACATTAACTCTATACATACAAGAGAGAAGATACACAAGTGTGAGTATTGCGATTATGGAAGCCCTCTCATGTCATCTTTAAAACGTCACATCAACTCTATACACACTAGAGAAAACATACATAAGTGTCAGTATTACGATTATGAAAGCCCTCAATTTCCTCTTTAAAATGTCACATTAACTCTATACGTACAAGAGAGAAGATACACAAGTGTGAGTATCGTGATTATGGAAGCCCTCACATGTCATCTTTAAAACTTCACATCAACTCTATACATACAAGAGAAACCATACATAAGTATCAGTATTACGATTATAGGAGCCCTTAATTTCATCTTTAAAATATCACATCAACTCTATACATACAAGAGAGAAGATACACAAGTGTGAGTATCGCGATTATGGAAGCCCTCACATGTCATCTTTAAAACTTCACATCAACTCTATACATACAAGAGAGAAGATACACAAGTGTGAGTATTGCGATTATGGAAGCCCTCACATGTCATCTTTAAAACGTCACATCAACTCTATACACACTAGAGAAACCATACATAAGTGTCAGTATTACGATTATGAAAGCCCTCAATTTCCTCTTTAAAATAACACATCAACTCTATACATACAAGAGAGAAGATACACAAGTGTGAGTATTGCGATTATGGAAGCCCTCTCATGTCATCTTTAAAACGTCACATCAACTCTATACACACTAGACAAAACATACATGAGTGTCAGTATTACGATTATGAAAGCCCTCAATTTCCTCTTTAAAATAACACATCAACTATATACATACAAGAGAGAAGATACACAAGTGTGAGTATCGCGATTATGGAAGCCCTCACATGTCATCTTTAAAACGTCACATCAACTCTATACACACTAGAGAAAACATACATGAGTGTCAGTATTACGATTATGAAAGCCCTCAATTTCCTCTTTAAAATAACACATCAACTCTATACATACAAGAGAGAAGATACACAAGTGTGAGTATCGCGATTATGGAAGCCCTCACATGTCATCTTCGAAACGTCACATCAACTCTATACACACTAGAGAAAACATACATAAGTGTCAGTATTACGATTATGAAAGCCCTCAATTTCCTCTTTAAAATGTCACATCAACTCTATACATACAAGAGAGAAGATACACAAGTGTGAGTATCGCGATTATGGAAGCCCTCACATGTCATCTTTGAAACGTCACATCAACTCTATACACACTAGAGAAAACATACATGAGTGTCAGTATTACGATTATGAAAGCCCTCAATTTCCTCTTTAAAATGTCACATCAACTCTATACATACAAGAGAGAAGATACACAAGTGTGAGTATCGCGATTATGGAAGCCCTCACATGTCATCTTTAAAACGTCACATCAACTCTATACACACTAGAGAAAATATACATAAGTGTCAGTGTTACGATTATGAAAGCCCTCAATTTCCTCTTTAAAATAACACATCAACTCTATACATACAAGAGAGAAGATACACAAGTGTGAGTATTGCGATTATGGAAGCCCTCACATGTCATCTTTAAAACGTCACATCAATTCTATACACACTAGAGAAAACATACATAAGTATCAGTATTACGATTATGGAAGCACTCAATTTCATCTTGAAAATATCACATCAACTCTACATACAAGAGAGAAGATACACAAGTGTGAGTATTGCGATTATGGAAGCCCTCACATGTCATCTTTAAAACGTCACATCAATTCTATACACACTAGAGAAAACATACATAAGTATCAGTATTACGATTATGGAAGCACTCAATTTCATCTTGAAAATATCACATCAACTCTATACATACAAGAGAGAAGAAACACAAGTGTGAGTATCGCGATTATGGAAGCCCTCACATGTCATCTTTAAAACGTCACATCAACTCTATACACACTAGAGAAAACATACATAAGTGTCAGTATTACCATTATGAAAGCCCTCAATTTCCTCTTTAAAATGTCACATCAACTCTATACATACAAGAGAGAAGATACACAAGTGTGAGTATCGCGATTATGGAAGCCCTCACATGTCATCTTTAAAACGTCACATCAACTCTATACACACTAGAGAAAACATACATAAGTGTCAGTATTACGATTATGAAAGCCCTCAATTTCCTCTTTAAAATGTCACATCAACTCTATACATACAAGAGAGAAGATACACAAGTGTGAGTATCGCGATTATGGAAGCCCTCACATGTCATCTTTGAAACGTCACATCAACTCTATACACACTAGAGAAAACATACATAAGTGTCAGTATTACGATTATGAAAGCCCTCAATTTCCTCTTTAAAATGTCACATCAACTCTATACATACAAGAGAGAAGATACACAAGTGTGAGTATCGCGATTATGGAAGCCCTCACATGTCATCTTTAAAACGTCACATCAACTCTATACACACTAGAGAAAACATACATGAGTGTCAGTATTACGATTATGAAAGCCCTCAATTTCCTCTTTAAAATAACACATCAACTCTATACATACAAGAGAGAAGATACACAAGTGTGAGTATCGCGATTATGGAAGCCCTCACATGTCATCTTTAAAACGTCACATCAACTCTATACACACTAGACAAAACATACATAAGTGTCAGTATCACGATTATGGAAGCCCTCAATTTCCTCTTTAAAATGTCACATCAACTTTATACGTACAAGAGAGAAGATACACAAGTGTGAGTATTGCGATTATGGAAGCCCTCACATGTCATCTTTAAAACGTCACATCAACTCTATACACACTAGAGAAAACATACATAAGTGTCAGTATTACGATTATGAAAGCCCTCAATTTCCTCTTTAAAATGTCACATTAACTCTATACATACAAGAGAGAAGATACACAAGTGTGAGTATTGCGATTATGGAAGCCCTCTCATGTCATCTTTAAAACGTCACATCAACTCTATACACACTAGAGAAAACATACATAAGTGTCAGTATTACGATTATGAAAGCCCTCAATTTCCTCTTTAAAATGTGACATTAACTCTATACATACAAGAGAGAAGATACACAAGTGTGAGTATTGCGATTATGGAAGCCCTCACATGTCATCTTTAAAACGTCACATGAACTCTATACACACTAGAGAAAACATACATAAGTGTCAGTATTACGATTATGAAAGCCCTCAATTTCCTCTTTAAATAACACATCAACTCTATACATACAAGAGAGAAGATACACAAGTGTGAGTATTGCGATTATGGAAGCCCTCACATGTCATCTTTAAAACGTCACATCAATTCTATACACACTAGAGAAAACATACATAAGTATCAGTATTACGATTATGGAAGCACTCAATTTCATCTTGAAAATATCACATCAACTCTATACATACAAGAGAGAAGAAACACAAGTGTGAGTATTGCGATTATGGAAGTCCTCACATGTTATCTTTAAAACGTCACATCAACTCTATACACACTAGAGAAAAGATACATAAGAGTCAGTATCACGATTATGGAAGCCCTTAATTTCATCTTTAAAATATCACATAAACTATACATACAAGAGAGAAGATACACAAGTGTGAGTATCGCGATTATGGAAGCCCTCACATGTCATCTTTGAAACGTCACATCAACTCTATACACACTAGACAAAACATACATAAGTGTCAGTATCACGATTATGGAAGCCCTCAATTTCCTCTTTAAAATGTCACATCAACTTTATACGTACAAGAGAGAAGATACACAAGTGTGAGTATTGCGATTATGGAAGCCCTCACATGTCATCTTTAAAACGTCACATCAACTCTATACACACTAGAGAAAACATACATAAGTGTCAGTATTACGATTATGAAAGCCCTCAATTTCCTCTTTAAAATGTCACATTAACTCTATACATACAAGAGAGAAGATACACAAGTGTGAGTATTGCGATTATGGAAGCCCTCTCATGTCATCTTTAAAACGTCACATCAACTCTATACACACTAGAGAAAACATACATAAGTGTCAGTATTACGATTATGAAAGCCCTCAATTTCCTCTTTAAAATGTGACATTAACTCTATACATACAAGAGAGAAGATACACAAGTGTGAGTATTGCGATTATGGAAGCCCTCACATGTCATCTTTAAAACGTCACATGAACTCTATACACACTAGAGAAAACATACATAAGTGTCAGTATTACGATTATGAAAGCCCTCAATTTCCTCTTTAAAATGTCACATTAACTCTATACATACAAGAGAGAAGATACACAAGTGTGAGTATTGCGATTATGGAAGCCCTCTCATGTCATCTTTAAAACGTCACATCAACTCTATACACACTAGAGAAAACATACATAAGTGTCAGTATTACGATTATGAAAGCCCTCAATTTCCTCTTTAAAATGTCACATTAACTCTATACATACAAGAGAAACCATACATAAGTATCAGTATTACGATTATGGAAGCCCTAGATTTCATGTTTAAAATATCACATCAACTCTATACATACAAGAGAGAAGATACACAAGTGTGAGTATCGTGATTATGGAAGCCCTCACATGTCATCTTTAAAACTTCACATCAACTCTATACATACAAGAGAAACCATACATAAGTATCAGTATTACGATTATAGGAGCCCTTAATTTCATCTTTAAAATATCACATCAACTCTATACATACAAGAGAGAAGATACACAAGTGTGAGTATCGCGATTATGGAAGCCCTCACATGTCATCTTTAAAACTTCACATCAACTCTATACATACAAGAGAGAAGATACACAAGTGTGAGTATTGCGATTATGGAATCCCTCACATGTCATCTTTAAAACGTCACATCAACTCTATACACACTAGAGAAACCATACATAAGTGTCAGTATTACGATTATGAAAGCCCTCAATTTCCTCTTTAAAATGTCACATCAACTCTATACATACAAGAGAGAAGATACACAAGTGTGAGTATCGTGATTATGGAAGCCCTCACATGTCATCTTTAAAACTTCACATCAACTCTATACATACAAGAGAAACCATACATAAGTATCAGTATTACGATTATAGGAGCCCCTAATTTCATCTTTAAAATATCACATCAACTCTATACATACAAGAGAGAAGATACACAAGTGTGAGTATTGCGATTATGGAAGCCCTCACATGTCATCTTTAAAACGTCACATCAACTCTATACACACTAGAGAAACCATACATAAGTGTCAGTATTACGATTATGAAAGCCCTCAATTTCCTCTTTAAAATGTCACATCAACTCTATACATACAAGAGAGAAGATACACAAGTGTGAGTATCGTGATTATGGAAGTCCTCGCATGTCATCTTTAAAACGTCACAACAACTCTATACATAATAGAGAAAACATGCATAAGTATCAGTATTACAATTATGGAAGCCCTTAATTTCATCTTTAAAATATCACATCAACAAGAGAGAAGATACACAAGTGTGAGTATTGCGATTATGGAAGTCCTCGCATATCATCTTCAAAACGTCACATCAACTCTATACACACTAGAGAAAACATACATAAGTGTCAGTGTTACGATTATGGAAGCCCTCAATTTCCTCTTTAAAATGTCACATCAACTCTATACGTACAAGAGAGAAGATACACAAGTGTGAGTATCGCGATTATGGAAGCCCTCACATGTCATCTTTAAAACGTCACATCAACTCTATACACACTAGAGAAAACATACATAAGTGTCAGTATCACGATTATGGAAGCCCTCAATTTTCTCTTTAAAATGTCGCATTAACTCTATACATACAAGAGAGAAGATACACAAGTGTGAGTATCGCGATTATGGAAGCCCTCACATGTCATCTTTAAAACGTCACATCAACTCTATACAAACTAGAGACAACATACATGAGTGTCAGTATCACGATTATGGAAGCCCTCAATTTTCTCTTTAAAATGTCGCATTAACTCTATACATACAAGAGAGAAGATACACAAGTGTGAGTATCGCGATTATGGAAGCCCTCACATGTCATCTTTAAAACGTCACATCAACTCTATACAAACTAGAGAAAACATACATAAGTGTCAGTATCACGATTATGGAAGCCCTCAATTTTCTCTTTAAAATGTCGCATTAACTCTATACATACAAGAGAGAAGATACACAAGTGTGAGTATCGCGATTATGGAAGCCCTCACATGTCATCTTTAAAACGTCACATCAACTCTATACAAACTAGAGAAAACATACATAAGTGTGAGTATCACGATTATGGAAGCCCTCAATTTTCTCTTTAAAATGTCACATCAACTCTATACATACAAGAGAGAAGATACACAAGTGTGAGTATTGCGATTATGGAAGCCCTCACATGTCATCTTTAAAACTTCACATCAACTCTATATATACAAGAGAAACCATACATAAGTATCAGTATTACGATTATGGAAGCCCTTAATTTCATGTTTAAAATATCACATCAACTATATACATACAGGAGAGAAGATACACAAGTGTGAGTATTGCGATTATGGAAGCCCTCACATGTCATCTTTAAAACTTCACATCAACTCTATACATACAAGAGAAAACATACATAAGTACCAGTATTACGATTATGGAAGCCCTTAATTCCATCTTCAAAATATCACATCAACTCTATACATACAAGAGAGAAGATACAAATGTGTGTGTATCGCGATTATGGAAGCCCTCACATGTCATCTTTAAAATGTCACATCAACTCTATACACACTAGAGAAAACATACATAAGTGTCAGTATTACGATTATGGAAGCCCTCAATTTCCTCTTTGAAATGTCACATCAACTCTATACGCACAAGAGAGAAGATACACAAGTGTGAGTATCGCGATTAAGGAAGCCCTCACATGTCATCTTTAAAACGTCACATCAACTCTATACACACTAGAGAAAACATACATAAGTGTCAGTATTACGATTATGAAAGCCCTCAATTTCCTCTTTAAAATGTCACATCAACTCTATACATACAAGAGAGAACATACACAAATATGAGTATCGCGATTATGGAAGCCCTCAAATGTCATCTTTAAAACCTCACATCAACTCTATACACACTAGAGAAAACATACATAAGTGTCAGTGTTACGATTATGGAAGCCCTCAATTTCCTCTTTAAAATGTCACATCAACTCTATACATACAAGAGAGAAGATACACAAGTGTGAGTATTGCGATTATGGAAGCCCTCACATGTTATCTTCAAAACGTCACAACAACTATACATTCAAGAGAAAACATACATAAGTATCAGTATCACGATTATGGAAGCCCTTAATTTCATCTTTAAAATATCACATCAACTCTATACATACAAGAGAGAGAGAAGATACACAAGTGTGAGTATTGCGATTATGGAAGAACTCACATGTCATCTTTAAAACTTCACATGAACTCTATACACACTGGAGAAAACATACATAAGTGTCAGTATTACGATTATGGAAGCCCTCAATTTTTTCTTTGAAATGTCACATCAACTCTATACATACAAGAGAGAAGATGCGCAAGTGTGAGTATTGCGATTATGGAAGCCCACACATGTCATCTCTAAAACTTCACATCAACTCTATACACACTAGAGGAAACATACATAAGTGTCAGTATTACGATTATGGAAGCCCTCAATGTTCTCTTCAAAATGTCACATCAACTCTATACGTACAAGAGAGAAGATACACAAGTGTGAGTATTGCGATTATGGAAGCCCTCACATGTCATCTTTAAAACTTCACATCAACTCTATACATACAAGAGAAAACATACATAAGTATCAGTATTACGATTATGGAAGCCCTTAATTCCATCTTCAAAATATCACATCAACTCTATACATACAAGAGAGAAGATACAAATGTGTGTGTATCGCGATTATGGAAGCCCTCACATGTCATCTTTAAAATGTCACATCAACTCTATACACACTAGAGAAAACATACATAAGTGTCAGTATTACGATTATGGAAGCCCTCAATTTCCTTTTTGAAATGTCACATCAACTCTATACGCACAAGAGAGAAGATACACAAGTGTGAGTATCGCGATTATGGAAGCCCTCACATGTCATCTTTAAAACGTCACATCAACTCTATACACACTAGAGAAAACATACATAAGTGTCAGTATTACGATTATGAAAGCCCTCAATTTCCTCTTTAAAATGTCACATCAACTCTATACATACAAGAGAGAACATACACAAATATGAGTATCGCGATTATGGAAGCCCTCACATGTCATCTTTAAAACGTCACATCAACTCTATACACACTAGAGAAAACATACATAAGTGTCAGTGTTACGATTATGGAAGCCCTCAATTTCCTCTTTAAAATGTCACATCAACTCTATACATACAAGAGAGAAGATATACAAGTGTGAGTATTGCGATTATGGAAGCCCTCACATGTTATCTTCAAAACGTCACAACAACTATACATTCAAGAGAAAACATACATAAGTATCAGTATCACGATTATGGAAGCCCTTAATTTCATCTTTAAAATATCACATCAACTTTATACATACAAGAGAGAGAAGATACACAAGTGTGAGTATTGCGATTATGGAAGCCCACACATGTCATCTCTAAAACTTCACATCAACTCTATACACACTAGAGAAAACATACATAAGTGTCAGTATTACGATTATGGAAGCCCTCAATGTTCTCTTCAAAATGTCACATCAACTCTATACATACAAGAGAAAAGATACACAAGTGTGAGTATTGCGATTATGGAAGCCCTCACATGTCATCTTTAAAACGTCACATCAACTCTATACACACTAGAGAAAACATACATAAGTGTCAGTATTACGATTATGGAAGCCCTCAATTTCATCTTTAAAATGTCACATCAACTCTATACATACAAGAAAGAAGATACACAAGTGTGAGTATTGCGATTATGGAAGTCCTCGCATGTCATCTTTAAAACGTCACAACAACTCTATACATACAAGAGAAAACATGCATAAGTATCAGTATTACGATTATGGAAGCCCTTAATTTCATCTTTAAAATATCACATCAACAAGAGAGAAGATACACAAGTGTGAGTATTGCGATTATGGAAGTCCTCGCATATCATTTTCAAAACGTCACATCAACTCTATACACACTAGAGAAAACATACATAAGTGTCAGTGTTACGATTATGGAAGCCCTCAATTTCCTCTTTAAAATGTCACATCAACTCTATACGTACAAGAGAGAAGATACACAAGTGTGAGTATCGCGATTATGGAAGCCCTCACATGTCATCTTTAAAACGTCACATCAACTCTATACACACTAGAGAAAACATACATAAGTGTCAGTATTACGATTATGAAAGCCCTCAATTTCCTGTTTAAAATGTCACATCAACTCTATACATACAAGAAAGAAGATACACAAGTGTGAGTATCGCGATTATGGAAGCCCTCACATGTCATCTTTAAAACGTCACATCAACTCTATACACACTAGAGAAAACATACATGAGTGTCGGTATTACGATTATGAAAGCCCTCAATTTCCTCTTTAAAATGTCACATCAACTCTATACATACAAGAGAGAAGATTCACAAGTGTGAGTATTGCGATTATGGAAGAACTCACATGTCATCTTTGAAACTTCACATGAACTCTATACACACTGGAGAAAACATACATAAGTGTCAGTATTACGATTATGGAAGCCCTCAATTTTCTCTTTGAAATGTCACATCAACTCTATACATACAAGAGAGAAGATACGCAAGTGTGAGTATTGCGATTATGGAAGCCCTCACATGTCATCTTTAAAACGTCACATCAACTCTATACACACTAGAGAAAAGATACATAAGTGTCAGTATCACGATTATGGAAGCCCTCAATTTCCTCTTTAAAATGTCACATCAACTCTATACGTACAAGAGAGAATATACACAAGTGTGAGTATTGCGATTATGGAAGCCCTCACATGTCATCTTTAAAACGTCACATCAACTCTATACACACTAGAGAAAACATACATAAGTGTCAGTATTACGATTATGAAAGCCCTCAATTTCCTCTTTAAAATGTCACATCAACTCTATACGCACAAGAGAGAAGATACACAAGTGTGAGTATCGCGATTATGGAAGCCCTCACATGTCATCTTTAAAACGTCACATCAACTCTATACACACTAGAGAAAACATACATAAGTGTCAGTATTACGATTATGAAAGCCCTCAATTTCCTCTTTAAAATGTCACATCAACTCTATACATACAAGAGAGAACATACACAAATATGAGTATCGCGATTATGGAAGCCCTCACATGTCATCTTTAAAACGTCACATCAACTCTATACACACTAGAGAAAACATACATAAGTGTCAGTGTTACGATTATGGAAGCCCTCAATTTCCTCTTTAAAATGTCACATCAACTCTATACATACAAGAGAGAAGATACACAAGTGTGAGTATTGCGATTATGGAAGCCCTTACATGTTATCTTCAAAACGTCACAACAACTATACATTCAAGAGAAAACATACATAAGTATCAGTATCACGATTATGGAAGCCCTTAATTTCATCTTTAAAATATCACATCAACTCTATACATACAAGAGAGAGAAGATACACAAGTGTGAGTATTGCGATTATGGAAGCCCACACATGTCATCTCTAAAACTTCACATCAACTCTATACACACTAGAGAAAACATACATAAGTGTCAGTATTACGATTATGGAAGCCCTCAATGTTCTCTTCAAAATGTCACATCAACTCTATACATACAAGAGAAAAGATACACAAGTGTGAGTATTGCGATTATGGGAGCCCTCACATGTCATCTTTAAAACGTCACATCAACTCTATACACACTAGAGAAAACATACATAAGTGTCAGTATTACGATTATGGAAGCCCTCAATTTCATCTTTAAAATGTCACATCAACTCTATACATACAAGAAAGAAGATACACAAGTGTGAGTATTGCGATTATGGAAGTCCTCGCATGTCATCTTTAAAACGTCACAACAACTCTATACATACAAGAGAAAACATGCATAAGTATCAGTATTACGATTATGGAAGCCCTTAATTTCATCTTTAAAATATCACATCAACAAGAGAGAAGATACACAAGTGTGAGTATTGCGATTATGGAAGTCCTCGCATATCATTTTCAAAACGTCACATCAACTCTATACACACTAAAGAAAACATACATAAGTGTCAGTGTTACGATTATGGAAGCCCTCAATTTCCTCTTTAAAATGTCACATCAACTCTATACGTACAAGAGAGAAGATACACAAGTGTGAGTATCGCGATTATGGAAGCCCTCACATGTCATCTTTAAAACGTCACATCAACTCTATACACACTAGAGAAAACATACATAAGTGTCAGTATTACGATTATGAAAGCCCTCAATTTCCTGTTTAAAATGTCACATCAACTCTATACATACAAGAAAGAAGATACACAAGTGTGAGTATCGCGATTATGGAAGCCCTCACATGTCATCTTTAAAACGTCACATCAACTCTATACACACTAGAGAAAACATACATGAGTGTCGGTATTACGATTATGAAAGCCCTCAATTTCCTCTTTAAAATGTCACATCAACTCTATACATACAAGAGAGAAGATACACAAGTGTGAGTATTGCGATTATGGGAGAACTCACATGTCATCTTTGAAACTTCACATGAACTCTATACACACTGGAGAAAACATACATAAGTGTCAGTATTACGATTATGGAAGCCCACAATTTTCTCTTTGAAATGTCACATCAACTCTATACATACAAGAGAGAAGATACGCAAGTGTGAGTATTGCGATTATGGAAGCCCTCACATGTCATCTTTAAAACGTCACATCAACTCTATACACACTAGAGAAAAGATACATAAGTGTCAGTATCACGATTATGGAAGCCCTCAATTTCCTCTTTAAAATGTCACATCAACTCTATACGTACAAGAGAGAAGATACACAAGTGTGAGTATTGCGATTATGGAAGCCCTCACATGTCATCTTTAAAACGTCACATCAACTCTATTCACACTAGAGAAAACATACATAAGTGTCAGTATTACGATTATGAAAGCCCTCAATTTCCTCTTTAAAATGTCACATTAACTCTATACATACAAGAGAGAAGATACACACACAAGTGTGAGTATTGCGATTATGGAAGCCCTCACATGTCATCTTTAAAACGTCACATCAACTCTATACACACTAGAGAAAAGATACATAAGTGTCAGTATTACGATTATGAAAGCCCTCAATTTCCTTTTTTAAATGTCACATTAACTCTATACATACAAGAGAGAAGATACACAAGTGTGAGTATCGCGATTATGGAAGCCCTCACATGTCATCTTTAAAACGTCACATCAACTCTATACAAACTAGAGAAAACATACATAAGTGTCAGTATCACGATTATGGAAGCCCTCAATTTTCTCTTTAAAATGTCACATCAACTCTATACATACAAGAGAGAAGATACACAAGTGTGAGTATTGCGATTATGGAAGCCCTCACATGTCATCTTTAAAACTTCACATCAACTCTATACATACAAGAGAAACCATACATAAGTATCAGTATTACGATTATGGAAGCCCTTAATTTCATGTTTAAAATATCACATCAACTATATACATACAGGAGAGAAGATTCACAAGTGTGAGTATTGCGATTATGGAAGCCCTCACATGTCATCTTTAAAACTTCACATCAACTCTATACATACAAGAGAAAACATACATAAGTATCAGTATTACGATTATGGAAGCCCTTAATTTCATCTTCAAAATATCACATCAACTCTATCCATACAAGAGAGAAGATACAAAAGTGTGTGTATCGCGATTATGGAAGCCCTCACATGTCATCTTTAAAATGTCACATCAACTCTATACACACTAGAGAAAACATATGTAAGTGTCAGTATTACGATTATGGAAGCCCTCAATTTCCTCTTTGAAATGTCACATCAACTCTATACGCACAAGAGAGAAGATAAACAAGTGTGAGTATCGCGATTATGGAAGCCCTCACATGTCATCTTTAAAACGTCACATCAAATTCATACACACTAGAGAAAACACACATAAGTGTCAGTATTACGATTATGAAAGCCCTCAATGTCCTCTTTAAAATGTCGCATCAACTCTATACATACAAGAGAGAACATACACAAATGTGAGTATCGCGATTATGGAAGCCCTCACATGTCATCTTTAAAACGTCACATCAACTCTATACACACTAGAGAAAACATACATAAGTGTCAGTGTTACGATTATGGAAGCCCTCAATTTCCTCTTTAAAATGTCACATCAACTCTATACATACAAGAGAGAAGATACACAAGTGTGAGTATTGCGATTATGGAAGCCCTCACATGTTATCTTCAAAACGTCACAACAACTATACATTCAAGAGAAAACATACATAAGTATCAGTATCACGATTATGGAAGCCCTTAATTTCATCTTTAAAATATCACATCAACTCTATACATACAAGAGAGAGAAGATACACAAGTGTGAGTATTGCGATTATGGAAGAACTCACATGTCATCTTTAAAACTTCACATGAACTCTATACACACTGGAGAAAACATACATAAGTGTCAGTATTACGATTATGGAAGCCCTCAATTTTCTCTTTGAAATGTCACATCAACTCTATACATACAAGAGAGAAGATACGCAAGTGTGAGTATTGCGATTATGGAAGCCCACACATGTCATCTCTAAAACTTCACATCAACTCTATACACACTAGAGAAAACATACATAAGTGTCAGTATTACGATTATGGAAGCCCTCAATTTTCTCTTTGAAATGTCACATCAACTCTATACATACAAGAGAGAAGATACGCAAGTGTGAGTATTGCGATTATGGAAGCCCTCACATGTCATCTTTAAAACGTCACATCAACTCTATACACACTAGAGAAAACATACATAAGTGTCAGTATTACGATTATGGTAGCCCTCAATTTCATCTTTAAAATGTCACATCAACTCTATACATACAAGAAAGAAGATACACAAGTGTGAGTATTGCGATTATGGAAGTCCTCGCATGTCATCTTTAAAACGTCACAACAACTCTATACATACAAGAGAAAACATGCATAAGTATCAGTATTACGATTATGGAAGCCCTTAATTTCATCTTTAAAATATCACATCAACAAGAGAGAAGATACACAAGTGTGAGTATTGCGATTATGGAAGTCCTCGCATATCATCTTCAAACCGTCACATCAACTCTATACACACTAGAGAAAACATACATAAGTGTCAGTGTTACGATTATGGAAGCCCTCAATTTCCTCTTTAACATGTCACATCAACTCTATACGTACAAGAGAGAAGATACACAAGTGTGAGTATCGCGATTATGGAAGCCCTCACATGTCATCTTTAAAACGTCACATCAACTCTATACACATTAGAGAAAACATACATAAGTGTCAGTATTACGATTATGAAAGCCCTCAATTTCCTGTTTAAAATATCACATCAACTCTATACATACAAGAGAGAAGATACACAAGTGTGAGTATCGCGATTATGGAAGCCCTCACATGTCATCTTTAAAACGTCACATCAACTCTATACACACCAGAGAAAACATACATGAGTGTCGGTATTACGATTATGAAAGCCCTCAATTTCCTCTTTAAAATGTCACATCAACTCTATACATACAAGAGAGAAGATACACAAGTGTGAGTATTGCGATTATGGAAGCCCTCACATGTTATCTTCAAAACGTCACAACAACTATACATTAGAGAAAACATACATAAGTATCAGTATCACGATTATGGAAGCCCTTAATTTCATCTTTAAAATATCACATCAACTCTATACATACAAGAGAGAGAAGATACACAAGTGTGAGTATTGCGATTATGGAAGAACTCACATGTCATCTTTGAAACTTCACATGAACTCTATACACACTGGAGAAAACATACATAAGTATCAGTATTACGATTATGAAAGCCCTCAATTTCCTGTTTAAAATGTCACATCAACTCTATACATACAAGAGAGAAGATACGCAAGTGTGAGTTTTGCGATTATGGAAGCCCTCACATGTCATCTTTAAAACGTCACATCAACTCTATACACACTAGAGAAAAGATACATAAGTGTCAGTATTACGATTATGGAAGCCCACAATTTTCTCTTTGAAATGTCACATCAACTCTATACATACAAGAGAGAAGATACGCAAGTGTGAGTATTGCGATTATGGAAGCCCTCACATGTCATCTTTAAAACGTCACATCAACTCTATACACACTAGAGAAAAGATACATAAGTGTCAGTATCACGATTATGGAAGCCCTCAATTTCCTCTTTAAAATGTCACATCAACTCTATACGTACAAGAGAGAAGATACACAAGTGTGAGTATTGCGATTATGGAAGCCCTCACATGTCATCTTTAAAACGTCACATCAACTCTATACACACTAGAGAAAACATACATAAGTGTCAGTATTACGATTATGAAAGCCCTCAATTTCCTCTTTAAAATGTCACATTAACTCTATACATACAAGAGAGAAGATACACACACAAGTGTGAGTATTGCGATTATGGAAGCCCTCACATGTCATCTTTAAAACGTCACATCAACTCTATACACACTAGAGAAAAGATACATAAGTGTCAGTATTACGATTATGAAAGCCCTCAATTTCCTTTTTTAAATGTCACATTAACTCTATACATACAAGAGAGAAGATACACAAGTGTGAGTATCGCGATTATGGAAGCCCTCACATGTCATCTTTAAAACGTCACATCAACTCTATACAAACTAGAGAAAACATACATAAGTGTCAGTATCACGATTATGGAAGCCCTCAATTTTCTCTTTAAAATGTCACATCAACTCTATACATACAAGAGAGAAGATACAAGAGTGTGAGTATCGCGATTATGGAAGCCCTCACATGTCATCTTTAAAACGTCACATCAACTCTATATACACCAGCGGAAACATACATAAGTATCAGTATTACGATTATGGAAGCCCTTAATTTCATCTTTAATATATCACATCAAATCTATACATACAAGTGAGAATATATACAAGTGTGGGTATTGCGATTATGGAAGCCCTCACATGTCATCTTTAAAACGTCACATCAACTCTATACACACTAGAGAAAACATACATAAGTGTCAGTATTGCGATTATGGAAGCACTCAATTTCATCTTTAAAATATCACATCAACTCGATACATACAAGAGAGAAGATACACAAGTGTGAGTATTGCGATTATAGAAGCCCTCACATGTCATCTTCAAAACTTCACATCAACTCTATACATACAAGAGAAACCATACATAAGTATCAGTAATACGATTATGGAAGCCCTTAATTTCATCTTTAAAATATCACATCAACTAATACATACAGGAGAGAAGATACACAAGTGTGAGTATTGCGATTATGGAAGCCCTCACATGTCATCTTTAAAACTTCACATCAACTCTATACATACAAGAGAAAACATACATAAGTATCAGAATTACGATTATGGAAGCCCTTAATTTCATCTTTAAAATATCACATCAACTCTATACATACAAGAGAGAAGATACAAAAGTGTGTGTATCGCGATTATGGAAGCCCTAACATGTCATCTTTAAAACATACATAAGTGTCAGTATTACGATTATGGAGTATTACGATTATGGAAGCCCTCAATTTTCTCTTTAAAATGTCACATCAACTCTATACATACAAGAGAGAAGATACACAAGTGTGAGTATTGCGATTATGGAAGCCCTCAAATGTCATCTTTAAAACGTCACATGAACTCTATACACACTAGAGAAAACATACATAAGTGTCAGTATTACGATTATGAAAGCCCTCAATTTCCTCTTTAAAATGTCACATTAACTCTATACATACAAGAGAGAAGATACACAAGTGTGAGTATTGCGATTATGGAAGCCCTCTCATGTCATCTTTAAAACGTCACATCAACTCTATACACACTAGAGAAAACATACATAAGTGTCAGTATTACGATTATGAAAGCCCTCAATTTCCTCTTTAAAATGTCACATTAACTCTATACGTACAAGAGAGAAGATACACAAGTGTGAGTATTGCGATTATGGAAGCCCTCACATGTCATCTTTAAAACGTCACATCAACTCTATACACACTAGAGAAAACATACATAAGTGTCAGTATTACGATTATGAAAGCCCTCAATTTCCTCTTTAAAATGTCACATTAACTCTATACATACAAGAGAGAAGATACACAAGTGTGAGTATTGCGATTATGGAAGCCCTCACATGTCATCTTTAAAACGTCACATCAACTCTATACACACTAGAGAAAACATACATAAGTGTCAGTATTAAGATTATGAAAGCCCTCAATTTCCTCTTTAAAATGTCACATTAACTATATACGTACAAGAGAGAAGATACACAAGTGTGAACATTGCGATTATGGAAGCCCTCACATGTCATCTTTAAAACGTCACATCAACTCTATACACACTAGAGAAAACATACATAAGTGTCAGTATTACGATTATGAAAGCCCTCAATTTTCTCTTTAAGATGTCACATTAACTCTATACATACAAGAGAGAAGATATACAAGTGTGAGTATCGTGATTATGGAAGCCCTCACATGTCATCTTTAAAACTTCACATCAACTCTATACATACAAGAGAAACCATACATAAGTATCAGTATTACGATTATAGGAGCCCTTAATTTCATCTTTAAAATATCACATCAACTCTATACATACAAGAGAGAAGATACACAAGTGTGAGTATCGCGATTATGGAAGCCCTCACATGTCATCTTTAAAACTTCACATCAACTCTATACATACAAGAGAGAAGATACACAAGTGTGAGTATTGCGATTATGGAAGCCCTCACATGTCATCTTTAAAACGTCACATCAACTCTATACACACTAGAGAAACCATACATAAGTGTCAGTATTACGATTATGAAAGCCCTCAATTTCCTCTTTAAAATGTCACATCAACTCTATACATACAAGAGAGAAGATACACAAGTGTGAGTATTGCGATTATGGAAGCCCTCTCATGTCATCTTTAAAACGTCACATCAACTCTATATACACCAGACAAAACATACATAAGTGTCAGTATCACGATTATGGAAGCCCTCAATTTCCTCTTTAAAATGTCACATTAACTCTATACATACAAGAGAGAAGATACACAAGTGTGAGTATTGCGATTATGGAAGCCCTCTCATGTCATCTTTAAAACGTCACATCAACTCTATACACACTAGAGAAAACATACATAAGTGTCAGTATTACGATTATGAAAGCCCTCAATTTCCTCTTTAAAATGTCACATTAACTCTATACGTACAAGAGAGAAGATACGCAAGTGTGAGTATTGCGATTATGGAAGCCCTCACATGTCATCTTTAAAACGTCACATCAACTCTATACACACTAGAGAAAACATACATAAGTGTCAGTATTACGATTATGAAAGCCCTCAATTTCCTCTTTAAAATGTCACATTAACTCTATACATACAAGAGAGAAGATACACAAGTGTGAGTATTGCGATTATGGAAGCCCTCACATGTCATCTTTAAAACTTCACATCAACTCTATACACACTAGAGAAAACATACATAAGTGTCAGTATTACGATTATGAAAGCCCTCAATTTCCTCTTTAAAATGTCACATTAACTCTATACGTACAAGAGAGAAGATACACAAGTGTGAGTATTGCGATTATGGAAGCCCTCACATGTCATCTTTAAAACGTCACATCAACTCTATACACACTAGAGAAAACATACATAAGTGTCAGTATTACGATTATGAAAGCCCTCAATTTCCTCTTTAAAATGTCACATTAACTCCATACATACAAGAGAGAAGATACACAAGTGTGAGTATCGTGATTATGGAAGCCCTCACATGTCATCTTTAAAACTTCACATCAACTCTATACATACAAGAGAAACCATACATAAGTATCAGTATTACGATTATAGGAGCCCTTAATTTCATCTTTAAAATATCACATCAACTCTATACATACAAGAGAGAAGATACACAAGTGTGAGTATCGCGATTATGGAAGCCCTCACATGTCATCTTTAAAACTTCACATCAACTCTATACATACAAGAGAGAAGATACACAAGTGTGAGTATTGCGATTATGGAAGCCCTCACATGTCATCTTTAAAACGTCACATCAACTCTATACACACTAGAGAAACTATACATAAGTGTCAGTATTACGATTATGAAAGCCCTCAATTTCCTCTTTAAAATGTCACATCAACTCTATACATACAAGAGAGAAGATACACAAGTGTGAGTATTGCGATTATGGAAGCCCTCTCATGTCATCTTTAAAACGTCACATCAACTCTATACACTAGACAAAACATACATAAGTGTCAGTATCACGATTATGGAAGCCCTCAATTTCATCTTTAAAATGTCACATCAACTCTATACATACAAGAGAGAAGATACACAAGTGTGAGTATCGTGATTATGGAAGCCCTCACATGTCATCTTTAAAACTTCACATCAACTCTATACATACAAGAGAAACCATAAATAAGTATCAGTATTACGATTATAGGAGCCCTTAATTTCATCTTTAAAATATCACATCAACTCTATACATACAAGAGAGAAGATACACAAGTGTGAGTATCGCGATTATGGAAGCCCTCACATGTCATCTTTAAAACTTCACATCAACTCTATACATACAAGAGAAACCATACATAAGTATCAGTATTACGATTATGGAAGCCCTAGATTTCATGTTTAAAATATCACATCAACTATATACATACAGGAGAGAAGATACACAAGTGTGAGTATTGCGATTATGGAAGCCCTCACATGTCATCTTTAAAACGTCACATCAACTCTATACACACTAGAGAAAAGATACATAAGTGTCAGTATTACAATTATGGAAGCCCTCACATGTCATCTTTAAAACTTCACATCAACTCTATACATACAAGAGAAACCATACATAAGTATCAGTATTACGATTATGGAAGCCCTAGATTTCATGTTTAAAATATCACATCAACTCTATACATACAAGAGAGAAGATACACAAGTGTGAGTATCGTGATTATGGAAGCCCTTACATGTCATCTTTAAAACTTCACATCAACTCTATACATACAAGAGAAACCATACATAAGTATCAGTATTACGATTATAGGAGCCCTTAATTTCATCTTTAAAATATCACATCAACTCTATACATACAAGAGAGAAGATACACAAGTGTGAGTATCGCGATTATGGAAGCCCTCACATGTCATCTTTAAAACTTCACATCAACTCTATACATACAAGAGAGAAGATACAAAAGTGTGAGTATTGCGATTATGGAAGCTCTCACATGTCATCTTTAAAACGTCACATCAACTCTATACACACTAGAGAAACCATACATAAGTGTCAGTATTACGATTATGAAAGCCCTCAATTTCCTCTTTAAAATGTCACATCAACTCTATACATACAAGAGAGAAGATACACAAGTGTGAGTATCGCGATTATGGAAGCCCTCACATGTCATCTTTAAAACTTCACATCAACTCTATACATACAAGAGAGAAGATACACAAGTGTGAGTATTGCGATTATGGAAGCCCTCACATGTCATCTTTAAAACGTCACATCAACTCTATACACACTAGAGAAACCATACATAAGTGTCAGTATTACGATTATGAAAGCCCTCAATTTCCTCTTTAAAATGTCACATCAACTCTATACATACAAGAGAGAGAAGATACACAAGTGTGAGTATTGCGATTATGGAAGAACTCACATGTCATCTTTAAAACTTCACATGAACTCTATACACACTGGAGAAAACATACATAAGTGTCAGTATTACGATTATGGAAGCCCTCAATTTTCTCTTTGAAATGTCACATCAACTCTATACATACAAGAGAGAAGATGCGCAAGTGTGAGTCTTGCGATTATGGAAGCCCACACATGTCATCTCTAAAACTTCACATCAACTCTATACACACTAGAGAAAACATACATAAGTGTCAGTATTACGATTATGGAAGCCCTCAATGTTCTCTTCAAAATGTCACATCAACTCTATACGTACAAGAGAGAAGATACACAAGTGTGAGTATTGCGATTATGGAAGCCCTCACATGTCATCTTTAAAACTTCACATCAACTCTATACATACAAGAGAAAACATACATAAGTATCAGTATTACGATTATGGAAGCCCTTAATTCCATCTTCAAAATATCACATCAACTCTATACATACAAGAGAGAAGATACAAATGTGTGTGTATCGCGATTATGGTAGCCCTCACATGTCATCTTTAAAATGTCACATCAACTCTATACACACTAGAGAAAACATACATAAGTGTCAGTATTACGATTATGGAAGCCCTCAATTTCCTTTTTGAAATGTCACATCAACTCTATACGCACAAGAGAGAAGATACACAAGTGTGAGTATCGCGATTATGGAAGCCCTCACATGTCATCTTTAAAACGTCACATCAACTCTATACACACTAGAGAAAACATACATAAGTGTCAGTATTACGATTATGAAAGCCCTCAATTTCCTCTTTAAAATGTCACATCAACTCTATACATACAAGAGAGAACATACACAAATATGAGTATCGCGATTATGGAAGCCCTCACATGTCATCTTTAAAACGTCACATCAACTCTATACACACTAGAGAAAACATACATGAGTGTCAGTGTTACGATTATGGAAGCCCTCAATTTCCTCTTTAAAATGTCACATCAACTCTATACATACAAGAGAGAAGATACACAAGTGTGAGTATTGCGATTATGGAAGCCCTCACATGTTATCTTCAAAACGTCACAACAACTATACATTCAAGAGAAAACATACATAAGTATCAGTATCACGATTATGGAAGTCCTTAATTTCATCTTTAAAATATCACATCAACTCTATACATACAAGAGAGAGAAGATACACAAGTGTGAGTATTGCGATTATGGAAGCCCACACATGTCATCTCTAAAACTTCACATCAACTCTATACACACTAGAGAAAACATACATAAGTGTCAGTATTACGATTATGGAAGCCCTCAATGTTCTCTTCAAAATGTCACATCAACTCTATACGTACAAGAGAGAAGATACACAAGTGTGAGTATTGCGATTATGGAAGCCCTCACATGTCATCTTTAAAACTTCACATCAACTCTATACATACAAGAGAAAACATACATAAGTATCAGTATTACGATTATGGAAGCCCTTAATTCCATCTTCAAAATATCACATCAACTCTATACATACAAGAGAGAAGATACAAATGTGTGTGTATCGCGATTATGGAAGCCCTCACATGTCATCTTCAAAATGTCACATCAACTCTATACACACTAGAGAAAACATACATAAGTGTCAGTATTACGATTATGGAAGCCCTCAATTTCCTTTTTGAAATGTCACATCAACTCTATACGCACAAGAGAGAAGATACACAAGTGTGAGTATCGCGATTATGGAAGCCCTCACATGTCATCTTTAAAACGTCACATCAACTCTATACACACTAGAGAAAACATACATAAGTGTCAGTATTACGATTATGAAAGCCCTCAATTTCCTCTTTAAAATGTCACATCAACTCTATACATACAAGAGAGAACATACACAAATATGAGTATCGCGATTATGGAAGCCCTCACATGTCATCTTTAAAACGTCACATCAACTCTATACACACTAGAGAAAACATACATAAGTGTCAGTGTTACGATTATGGAAGCCCTCAATTTCCTCTTTAAAATGTCACATCAACTCTATACATACAAGAGAGAAGATACACAAGTGTGAGTATTGCGATTATGGAAGCCCTCACATGTTATCTTCAAAACGTCACAACAACTATACATTCAAGAGAAAACATACATAAGTATCAGTATCACGATTATGGAAGCCCTTAATTTCATCTTTAGAATATCACATCAACTCTATACATACAAGAGAGAGAAGATACACAAGTGTGAGTATTGCGATTATGGAAGCCCACACATGTCATCTCTAAAACTTCACATCAACTCTATACACACTAGAGAAAACATACATAAGTGTCAGTATTACGATTATGGAAGCCCTCAATGTTCTCTTCAAAATGTCACATCAACTCTATACATACAAGAGAAAAGATACACAAGTGTGAGTATTGCGATTATGGAAGCCCTCACATGTCATCTTTAAAACGTCACATCAACTCTATACACACTATAGAAAACATACATAAGTGTCAGTATTACGATTATGGAAGCCCTCAATTTCATCTTTAAAATGTCACATCAACTCTATACATACAAGAAAGAAGATACACAAGTGTGAGTATTGCGATTATGGAAGTCCTCGCATGTCATCTTTAAAACGTCACAACAACTCTATACATACAAGAGAAAACATGCATAAGTATCAGTATTACGATTATGGAAGCCCTTAATTTCATCTTTAAAATATCACATCAACAAGAGAGAAGATACACAAGTGTGAGTATTGCGATTATGGAAGTCCTCGCATATCATCTTCAAAACGTCACATCAACTCTATACACACTAGAGAAAACGTACATAAGTGTCAGTGTTACGATTATGGAAGCCCTCAATTTCCTCTTTAAAATGTCACATCAACTCTATACGTACAAGAGAGAAGATACACAAGTGTGAGTATCGCGATTATGGAAGCCCTCACATGTCATCTTTAAAACGTCACATCAACTCTATACACACTAGAGAAAACATACATAAGTGTCAGTATTACGATTATGAAAGCCCTCAATTTCCTGTTTAAAATGTCACATCAACTCTATACATACAAGAAAGAAGATACACAAGTGTGAGTATCGCGATTATGGAAGCCCTCACATGTCATCTTTAAAACGTCACATCAACTCTATACACACTAGAGAAAACATACATGAGTGTCGGTATTACGATTATGAAAGCCCTCAATTTCCTCTTTAAAATGTCATATCAACTCTATACATACAAGAGAGAAGATACACAAGTGTGAGTATTGCGATTATGGAAGAACTCACATGTCATCTTTGAAACTTCACATGAACTCTATACACACTGGAGAAAACATACATAAGTGTCAGTATTACGATTATGGAAGCCCTCAATTTTCTCTTTGAAATGTCACATCAACTCTATACATACAAGAGAGAAGATACGCAAGTGTGAGTATTGCGATTATGGAAGCCCTCACATGTCATCTTTAAAATGTCACATCAACTCTATACACACTAGAGAAAAGATACATAAGTGTCAGTATCACGATTATGGAAGCCCTCAATTTCCTCTTTAAAATGTCACATCAACTCTATACGTACAAGAGAGAAGATACACAAGTGTGAGTATTGCGATTATGGAAGCCCTCACATGTCATCTTTAAAACGTCACATCAACTCTATACACACTAGAGAAAACATACATAAGTGTCAGTATTACGATTATGAAAGCCCTCAATTTCCTCTTTAAAATGTCACATTAACTCTATACATACAAGAGAGAAGATACACACACAAGTGTGAGTATTGCGATTATGGAAGCCCTCACATGTCATCTTTAAAACGTCACATCAACTCTATACACACTAGAGAAAAGATACATAAGTGTCAGTATTACGATTATGAAAGCCCTCAATTTCCTTTTTTAAATGTCACATTAACTCTATACATACAAGAGAGAAGATACACAAGTGTGAGTATCGCGATTATGGAAGCCCTCACATGTCATCTTTAAAACGTCACATCAACTCTATACAAACTAGAGAAAACATACATAAGTGTCAGTATCACGATTATGGAAGCCCTCAATTTTCTCTTTAAAATGTCACATCAACTCTATACATACAAGAGAGAAGATACACAAGTGTGAGTATCGCGATTATGGAAGCCCTCACATGTCATCTTTAAAACTTCACATCAACTCTATACATACAAGAGAAACCATACATAAGTATCAGTATTACGATTATGGAAGCCCTTAATTTCATGTTTAAAATATCATATCAACTATATACATACAGGAGAGAAGATTCACAAGTGTGAGTATTGCGATTATGGAAGCCCTCACATGTCATCTTTAAAACGTCACATCAACTCTATACACACTAGAGAAAACATACATAAGTGTCAGTATTACGATTATGGAAGCCCTCAATTTCATCTTTAAAATGTCACATCAACTCTATACATACAAGAAAGAAGATACACAAGTGTGAGTATTGCGATTATGGAAGTCCTCGCATGTCATCTTTAAAACGTCACAACAACTCTATACATACAAGAGAAAACATGCATAAGTATCAGTATTACGATTATGGAAGCCCTTAATTTCATCTTTAAAATATCACATCAACAAGAGAGAAGATACACAAGTGTGAGTATTGCGATTATGGAAGTCCTCGCATATCATCTTCAAAACGTCACATCAACTCTATACACACTAGAGAAAACATACATAAGTGTCAGTGTTACGATTATGGAAGCCCTCAATTTCCTCTTTAAAATGTCACATCAACTCTATACGTACAAGAGAGAAGATACACAAGTGTGAGTATCGCGATTATGGAAGCCCTCACATGTCATCTTTAAAACGTCACATCAACTCTATACACACTAGAGAAAACATACATAAGTGTCAGTATTACGATTATGAAAGCCCTCAATTTCCTGTTTAAAATGTCACATCAACTCTATACATACAAGAAAGAAGATACACAAGTGTGAGTATCGCGATTATGGAAGCCCTCACATGTCATCTTTAAAACGTCACATCAACTCTATACACACTAGAGAAAACATACATAAGTGTCAGTATTACGATTATGGAAGCCCTCAATGTTCTCTTCAAAATGTCACATCAACTCTATACGTACAAGAGAGAAGATACACAAGTGTGAGTATTGCGATTATGGAAGCCCTCACATGTCATCTTTAAAACTTCACATCAACTCTATACATACAAGAGAAAACATACATAAGTATCAGTATTACGATTATGGAAGCCCTTAATTCCATCTTCAAAATATCACATCAACTCTATACATACAAGAGAGAAGATACAAATGTGTGTGTATCGCGATTATGGAAGCCCTCACATGTCATCTTTAAAATGTCACATCAACTCTATACACACTAGAGAAAACATACATAAGTGTCAGTATTACGATTATGGAAGCCCTCAATTTCCTTTTTGAAATGTCACATCAACTCTATACGCACAAGAGAGAAGATACACAAGTGTGAGTATCGCGATTATGGAAGCCCTCACATGTCATCTTTAAAACGTCACATCAACTCTATACACACTAGAGAAAACATACATAAGTGTCAGTATTACGATTATGAAAGCCCTCAATTTCCTCTTTAAAATGTCACATCAACTCTATACATACAAGAGAGAACATACACAAATATGAGTATCGCGATTATGGAAGCCCTCACATGTCATCTTTAAAACGTCACATCAACTCTATACACACTAGAGAAAACATACATAAGTGTCAGTGTTACGATTATGGAAGCCCTCAATTTCCTCTTTAAAATGTCACATCAACTCTATACATACAAGAGAGAAGATACACAAGTGTGAGTATTGCGATTATGGAAGCCCTCACATGTTATCTTCAAAACGTCACAACAACTATACATTCAAGAGAAAACATACATAAGTATCAGTATCACGATTATGGAAGCCCTTAATTTCATCTTTAAAATGTCACATCAACTCTATACATACAAGAGAGAGAAGATACACAAGTGTGAGTATTGCGATTATGGAAGAACTCACATGTCATCTTTAAAACTTCACATGAACTCTATACAAACTGGAGAAAACATACATAAGTGTCAGTATTACGATTATGGAAGCCCTCAATTTTCTCTTTGAAATGTCACATCAACTCTATACATACAAGAGAGAAGATGCGCAAGTGTGAGTATTGCGATTATGGAAGCCCACACATGTCATCTCTAAAACTTCACATCAACTCTATACACACTAGAGAAAACATACATAAGTGTCAGTATTACGATTATGGAAGCCCTCAATGTTCTCTTCAAAATGTCACATCAACTCTATACGTACAAGAGAGAAGATACACAAGTGTGAGTATTGCGATTATGGAAGCCCTCACATGTCATCTTTAATACTTCACATCAACTCTATACATACAAGAGAAAACATACATAAGTATCAGTATTACGATTATGGAAGCCCTTAATTCCATCTTCAAAATATCACATCAACTCTATACATACAAGAGAGAAGATACAAATGTGTGTGTATCGCGATTATGGAAGCCCTCACATGTCATCTTTGAAATGTCACATCAACTCTATACACACTAGAGAAAACATACATAAGTGTCAGTATTACGATTATGGAAGCCCTCAATTTCCTTTTTGAAATGTCACATCAACTCTATACGCACAAGAGAGAAGATACACAAGTGTGAGTATCGCGATTATGGAAGCCCTCACATGTCATCTTTAAAACGTCACATCAACTCTATACACACTAGAGAAAACATACATAAGTGTCAGTATTACGATTATGAAAGCCCTCAATTTCCTCTTTAAAATGTCACATCAACTCTATACATACAAGAGAGAACATACACAAATATGAGTATCGCGATTATGGAAGCCCTCACATGTCATCTTTAAAACGTCACATCAACTCTATACACACTAGAGAAAACATACATAAGTGTCAGTGTTACGATTATGGAAGCCCTCAATTTCCTCTTTAAAATGTCACATCAACTCTATACATACAAGAGAGAAGATACACAAGTGTGAGTATTGCGATTATGGAAGCCCTCACATGTTATCTTCAAAACGTCACAACAACTATACATTCAAGAGAAAACATACATAAGTATCAGTATCACGATTATGGAAGTCCTTAATTTCATCTTTAAAATATCACATCAACTCTATACATACAAGAGAGAGAAGATACACAAGTGTGAGTATTGCGATTATGGAAGCCCACACATGTCATCTCTAAAACTTCACATCAACTCTATACACACTAGAGAAAACATACATAAGTGTCAGTATTACGATTATGGAAGCCCTCAATGTTCTCTTCAAAATGTCACATCAACTCTATACGTACAAGAGAGAAGATACACAAGTGTGAGTATTGCGATTATGGAAGCCCTCACATGTCATCTTTAAAACTTCACATCAACTCTATACATACAAGAGAAAACATACATAAGTATCAGTATTACGATTATGGAAGCCCTTAATTCCATCTTCAAAATATCACATCAACTCTATACATACAAGAGAGAAGATACAAATGTGTGTGTATCGCGATTATGGAAGCCCTCACATGTCATCTTTAAAATGTCACATCAACTCTATACACACTAGAGAAAACATACATAAGTGTCAGTATTACGATTATGGAAGCCCTCAATTTCCTTTTTGAAATGTCACATCAACTCTATACGCACAAGAGAGAAGATACACAAGTGTGAGTATCGCGATTATGGAAGCCCTCACATGTCATCTTTAAAACGTCACATCAACTCTATACACACTAGAGAAAACATACATAAGTGTCAGTATTACGAT
The DNA here is from genome assembly GCA_958510875.1 of Endomychus coccineus. Classification (NCBI taxonomy): domain Eukaryota; kingdom Metazoa; phylum Arthropoda; class Insecta; order Coleoptera; family Endomychidae; genus Endomychus; species Endomychus coccineus. The sequence goes on along the minus strand of OY294070.1, from coordinate 37,360,247 downwards.
TATGAAAGCCCTCAATTTCCTCTTTAAAATGTCACATCAACTCTATACATACAAGAGAGAACATACACAAATATGAGTATCGCGATTATGGAAGCCCTCACATGTCATCTTTAAAACGTCACATCAACTCTATACACACTAGAGAAAACATACATAAGTGTCAGTGTTACGATTATGGAAGCCCTCAATTTCCTCTTTAAAATGTCACATCAACTCTATACATACAAGAGAGAAGATACACAAGTGTGAGTATTGCGATTATGGAAGCCCTCACATGTTATCTTCAAAACGTCACAACAACTATACATTCAAGAGAAAACATACATAAGTATCAGTATCACGATTATGGAAGCCCTCAATTTCCTTTTTGAAATGTCACATCAACTCTATACGCACAAGAGAGAAGATACACAAGTGTGAGTATCGCGATTATGGAAGCCCTCACATGTCATCTTTAAAACGTCACATCAACTCTATACACACTAGAGAAAACATACATAAGTGTCAGTATTACGATTATGAAAGCCCTCAATTTCCTCTTTAAAATGTCACATCAACTCTATACATACAAGAGAGAACATACACAAATATGAGTATCGCGATTATGGAAGCCCTCACATGTCATCTTTAAAACGTCACATCAACTCTATACACACTAGAGAAAACATACATAAGTGTCAGTGTTACGATTATGGAAGCCCTCAATTTCCTCTTTAAAATGTCACATCAACTCTATACATACAAGAGAGAAGATACACAAGTGTGAGTATTGCGATTATGGAAGCCCTCACATGTTATCTTCAAAACGTCACAACAACTATACATTCAAGAGAAAACATACATAAGTATCAGTATCACGATTATGGAAGCCCTTAATTTCATCTTTAAAATATCACATCAACTCTATACATACAAGAGAGAGAAGATACACAAGTGTGAGTATTGCGATTATGGAAGCCCACACATGTCATCTCTAAAACTTCACATCAACTCTATACACACTAGAGAAAACATACATAAGTGTCAGTATTACGATTATGGAAGCCCTCAATGTTCTCTTCAAAATGTCACATCAACTCTATACATACAAGAGAAAAGATACACAAGTGTGAGTATTGCGATTATGGAAGCCCTCACATGTCATCTTTAAAACGTCACATCAACTCTATACACACTAGAGAAAACATACATAAGTGTCAGTATTACGATTATGGAAGCCCTCAATTTCATCTTTAAAATGTCACATCAACTCTATACATACAAGAAAGAAGATACACAAGTGTGAGTATTGCGATTATGGAAGTCCTCGCATGTCATCTTTAAAACGTCACAACAACTCTATACATACAAGAGAAAACATGCATAAGTATCAGTATTACGATTATGGAAGCCCTTAATTTCATCTTTAAAATATCACATCAACAAGAGAGAAGATACACAAGTGTGAGTATTGCGATTATGGAAGTCCTCGCATATCATCTTCAAAACGTCACATCAACTCTATACACACTAGAGAAAACATACATAAGTGTCAGTGTTACGATTATGGAAGCCCTCAATTTCCTCTTTAAAATGTCACATCAACTCTATACGTACAAGAGAGAAGATACACAAGTGTGAGTATCGCGATTATGGAAGCCCTCACATGTCATCTTTAAAACGTCACATCAACTCTATACACACTAGAGAAAACATACATAAGTGTCAGTATTACGATTATGAAAGCCCTCAATTTCCTGTTTAAAATGTCACATCAACTCTATACATACAAGAAAGAAGATACACAAGTTTTAGTATCGCGATTATGGAAGCCCTCACATGTCATCTTTAAAACGTCACATCAACTCTATACACACTAGAGAAAACATACATAAGTGTCAGTATTACGATTATGGAAGCCCTCAATGTTCTCTTCAAAATGTCACATCAACTCTATACGTACAAGAGAGAAGATACACAAGTGTGAGTATTGCGATTATGGAAGCCCTCACATGTCATCTTTAAAACTTCACATCAACTCTATACATACAAGAGAAAACATACATAAGTATCAGTATTACGATTATGGAAGCCCTTAATTCCATCTTCAAAATATCACATCAACTCTATACATACAAGAGAGAAGATACAAATGTGTGTGTATCGCGATTATGGAAGCCCTCACATGTCATCTTTAAAATGTCACATCAACTCTATACACACTAGAGAAAACATACATAAGTGTCAGTATTACGATTATGGAAGCCCTCAATTTCCTTTTTGAAATGTCACATCAACTCTATACGCACAAGAGAGAAGATACACAAGTGTGAGTATCGCGATTATGGAAGCCCTCACATGTCATCTTTAAAACGTCACATCAACTCTATACACACTAGAGAAAACATACATAAGTGTCAGTATTACGATTATGAAAGCCCTCAATTTCCTCTTTAAAATGTCACATCAACTCTATACATACAAGAGAGAACATACACAAATATGAGTATCGCGATTATGGAAGCCCTCACATGTCATCTTTAAAACGTCACATCAACTCTATACACACTAGAGAAAACATACATAAGTGTCAGTGTTACGATTATGGAAGCCCTCAATTTCCTCTTTAAAATGTCACATCAACTCTATACATACAAGAGAGAAGATACACAAGTGTGAGTATTGCGATTATGGAAGCCCTCACATGTTATCTTCAAAACGTCACAACAACTATACATTCAAGAGAAAACATACATAAGTATCAGTATCACGATTATGGAAGCCCTTAATTTCATCTTTAAAATATCACATCAACTCTATACATACAAGAGAGAGAAGATACACAAGTGTGAGTATTGCGATTATGGAAGCCCACACATGTCATCTCTAAAACTTCACATCAACTCTATACACACTAGAGAAAACATACATAAGTGTCAGTATTACGATTATGGAAGCCCTCAATGTTCTCTTCAAAATGTCACATCAACTCTATACATACAAGAGAAAAGATACACAAGTGTGAGTATTGCGATTATGGAAGCCCTCACATGTCATCTTTAAAACGTCACATCAACTCTATACACACTAGAGAAAACATACATAAGTGTCAGTATTACGATTATGGAAGCCCTCAATTTCATCTTTAAAATGTCACATCAACTCTATACATACAAGAAAGAAGATACACAAGTGTGAGTATTGCGATTATGGAAGTCCTCGCATGTCATCTTTAAAACGTCACAACAACTCTATACATACAAGAGAAAACATGCATAAGTATCAGTATTACGATCATGGAAGCCCTTAATTTCATCTTTAAAATATCACATCAACAAGAGAGAAGATACACAAGTGTGAGTATTGCGATTATGGAAGTCCTCGCATATCATCTTCAAAACGTCACATCAACTCTATACACACTAGAGAAAACATACATAAGTGTCAGTGTTACGATTATGGAAGCCCTCAATTTCCTCTTTAAAATGTCACATCAACTCTATACGTACAAGAGAGAAGATACACAAGTGTGAGTATCGCGATTATGGAAGCCCTCACATGTCATCTTTAAAACGTCACATCAACTCTATACACACTAGAGAAAACATACATTAGTGTCAGTATTACGATTATGAAAGCCCTCAATTTCCTGTTTAAAATGTCACATCAACTCTATACATACAAGAAAGAAGATACACAAGTGTGAGTATCGCGATTATGGAAGCCCTCACATGTCATCTTTAAAACGTCACATCAACTCTATACACACTAGAGAAAACATACATGAGTGTCGGTATTACGATTATGAAAGCCCTCAATTTCCTCTTTAAAATGTCACATCAACTCTATACATACAAAAGAGAAGATACACAAGTGTGAGTATTGCGATTATGGAAGAACTCACATGTCATCTTTGAAACTTCACATGAACTCTATACACACTGGAGAAAACATACATAAGTGTCAGTATTACGATTATGGAAGCCCTCAATTTTCTCTCTGAAATGTCACATCAACTCTATACATACAAGAGAGAAGATACGCAAGTGTGAGTATTGCGATTATGGAAGCCCTCACATGTCATCTTTAAAACGTCACATCAACTCTATACACACTAGAGAAAAGATACATAAGTGTCAGTATCACGATTATGGAAGCCCTCAATTTCCTCTTTAAAATGTCACATCAACTCTATACGTACAAGAGAGAAGATACACAAGTGTGAGTATTGCGATTATGGAAGCCCTCACATGTCATCTTTAAAACGTCACATCAACTCTATACACACTAGAGAAAACATACATAAGTGTCAGTATTACGATTATGAAAGCCCTCAATTTCCTCTTTGAAATGTCACATTAACTCTATACATACAAGAGAGAAGATACACACACAAGTGTGAGTATTGCGATTATGGATGCCCTCACATGTCATCTTTAAAACGTCACATCAACTCTATACACACTAGAGAAAAGATACATAAGTGTCAGTATTACGATTATGGAAGCCCTCAATTTCCTTTTTTAAATGTCACATTAACTCTATACATACAAGAGAGAAGATACACAAGTGTGAGTATCGCGATTATGGAAGCCCTCACATGTCATCTTTAAAACGTCACATCAACTCTATACAAACTAGAGAAAACATACATAAGTGTCAGTATCACGATTATGGAAGCCCTCAATTTTCTCTTTAAAATGTCACATCAACTCTATACATACAAGAGAGAAGATACACAAGTGTGAGTATTGCGATTATGGAAGCCCTCACATGTCATCTTTAAAACTTCACATCAACTCTATACATACAAGAGAAACCATACATAAGTATCAGTATTACGATTATGGAAGCCCTTAATTTCATGTTTAAAATATCATATCGACTATATACATACAGGAGAGAAGATTCACAAGTGTGAGTATTGCGATTATGGAAGCCCTCACATGTCATCTTTAAAACGTCACATCAACTCTATACACACTAGAGAAAACATACATAAGTGTCAGTATTACGATTATGGAAGCCCTCAATTTCATCTTTAAAATGTCACATCAACTCTATACATACAAGAAAGAAGATACACAAGTGTGAGTATTGCGATTATGGAAGTCCTCGCATGTCATCTTTAAAACGTCACAACAACTCTATACATACAAGAGAAAACATGCATAAGTATCAGTATTACGATTATGGAAGCCCTTAATTTCATCTTTAAAATATCACATCAACAAGAGAGAAGATACACAAGTGTGAGTATTGCGATTATGGAAGTCCTCGCATATCATCTTCAAAACGTCACATCAACTCTATACACACTAGAGAAAACATACATAAGTGTCAGTGTTACGATTATGGAAGCCCTCAATTTCCTCTTTAAAATGTCACATCAACTCTATACGTACAAGAGAGAAGATACACAAGTGTGAGTATCGCGATTATGGAAGCCCTCACATGTCATCTTTAAAACGTCACATCAACTCTATACACACTAGAGAAAACATACATAAGTGTCAGTATTACGATTATGAAAGCCCTCAATTTCCTGTTTAAAATGTCACATCAACTCTATACATACAAGAAAGAAGATACACAAGTGTGAGTATCGCGATTATGGAAGCCCTCACATGTCATCTTTAAAACGTCACATCAACTATACACACTAGAGAAAACATACATGAGTGTCGGTATTACGATTATGAAAGCCCTCAATTTCCTCTTTAAAATGTCACATCAACTCTATACATACAAGAGAGAAGATACACAAGTGTGAGTATTGCGATTATGGAAGAACTCACATGTCATCTTTGAAACTTCACATGAACTCTATACACACTGGAGAAAACATACATAAGTGTCAGTATTACGATTATGGAAGCCCTCAATTTTCTCTTTGAAATGTCACATCAACTCTATACATACAAGAGAGAAGATACGCAAGTGTGAGTATTGCGATTATGGAAGCCCTCACATGTCATCTTTAAAACGTCACATCAACTCTATACACACTAGAGAAAAGATACATAAGTGTCAGCCCTCAATTTCCTCTTTAAAATGTCACATCAACTCTATACGTACAAGAGAGAAGATACACAAGTGTGAGTATTGCGATTATGGAAGCCCTCACATGTCATCTTTAAAACGTCACATCAACTCTATACACACTAGAGAAAACATACATAAGTGTCAGTATCACGATTATGAAAGCCCTCAATTTCCTCTTTAAAATGTCGCATTAACTCTATACATACAAGAGAGAAGATACACACACAAGTGTGAGTATTGCGATTATGGAAGCCCTCACATGTCATCTTTAAAACGTCACATCAACTCTATACACACTAGAGAAAAGATACATAAGTGTCAGTATTACGATTATGAAAGCCCTCAATTTCCTTTTTTAAATGTCACATTAACTCTATACATACAAGAGAGAAGATACACAAGTGTGAGTATCGCGATTATGGAAGCCCTCACATGTCATCTTTAAAACGTCACATCAACTCTATACAAACTAGAGAAAACATACATAAGTGTCAGTATCACGATTATGGAAGCCCTCAATTTTCTCTTTAAAATGTCACATCAACTCTATACATACAAGAGAGAAGATACACAAGTGTGAGTATTGCGATTATGGAAGCCCTCACATGTCATCTTTAAAACTTCACATCAATTCTATACATACAAGAGAAAACATACATAAGTATCAGTATTACGATTATGGAAGCCCTTAATTTCATCTTCAAAATATCACATCAACTCTATCCATACAAGAGAGAAGATACAAAAGTGTGTGTATCGCGATTATGGAAGCCCTCACATGTCATCTTTAAAATGTCACATCAACTCTATACACACTAGAGAAAACATACGTAAGTGTCAGTATTACGATTATGGAAGCCCTCAATTTCCTCTTTGAAATGTCACATCAACTCTATACGCACAAGAGAGAAGATAAACAAGTGTGAGTATCGCGATTATGGAAGCCCTCACATGTCATCTTTAAAACGTCACATCAAATTCATACACACTAGAGAAAACACACATAAGTGTCAGTATTACGATTATGAAAGCCCTCAATTTCCTCTTTAAAATGTCGCATCAACTCTATACATACAAGAGAGAACATACACAAATGTGAGTATCGCGATTATGGAAGCCCTCACATGTCATCTTTAAAACGTCACATCAACTCTATACACACTAGAGAAAACATACATAAGTGTCAGTGTTACGATTATGGAAGCCCTCAATTTCCTCTTTAAAATGTCACATCAACTCTATACATACAAGAGAGAAGATACACAAGTGTGAGTATTGCGATTATGGAAGCCCTCACATGTTATCTTCAAAACGTCACAACAACTATACATTCAAGAGAAAACATACATAAGTATCAGTATCACGATTATGGAAGCCCTTAATTTCATCTTTAAAATATCACATCAACTCTATACATACAAGAGAGAGAAGATACACAAGTGTGAGTATTGCGATTATGGAAGAACTCACATGTCATCTTTAAAACTTCACATGAACTCTATACACACTGGAGAAAACATACATAAGTGTCAGTATTACGATTATGGAAGCCCTCAATTTTCTCTTTGAAATGTCACATCAACTCTATACATACAAGAGAGAAGATACGCAAGTGTGAGTATTGCGATTATGGAAGCCCACACATGTCATCTCTAAAACTTCACATCAACTCTATACACACTAGAGAAAACATACATAAGTGTCAGTATTACGATTATGGAAGCCCTCAATTTTCTCTTTAAAATGTCACATCAACTCTATACATACAAGAGAGAAGATACACAAGTGTGAGTATTGCGATTATGGAAGCCCTCACATGTCATCTTTAAAACGTCACATCAACTCTATACACACTAGAGAAAACATACATAAGTGTCAGTATTACGATTATGGAAGCCCTCAATTTCATCTTTAAAATGTCACATCAACTCTATACATACAAGAAAGAAGATACACAAGTGTGAGTATTGCGATTATGGAAGTCCTCGCATGTCATCTTTAAAACGTCACAACAACTCTATACATACAAGAGAAAACATGCATAAGTATCAGTATTACGATTATGGAAGCCCTTAATTTCATCTTTAAAATATCACATCAACAAGAGAGAAGATACACAAGTGTGAGTATTGCGATTATGGAAGTCCTCGCATATCATCTTCAAAACGTCACATCAACTCTATACACACTATAGAAAACATACATAAGTGTCAGTGTTACGATTATGGAAGCCCTCAATTTCCTCTTTAACATGTCACATCAACTCTATACGTACAAGAGAGAAGATACACAAGTGTGAGTATCGCGATTATGGAAGCCCTCACATGTCATCTTTAAAACGTCACATCAACTCTATACACATTAGAGAAAACATACATAAGTGTCAGTATTACGATTATGAAAGCCCTCAATTTCCTGTTTAAAATGTCACATCAACTCTATACATACAAGAGAGAAGATACACAAGTGTGAGTATCGCGATTATGGAAGCCCTCACATGTCATCTTTAAAACGTCACATCAACTCTATACACACTAGAGAAAACATACATGAGTGTCGGTATTACGATTATGAAAGCCCTCAATTTCCTCTTTAAAATGTCACATCAACTCTATACATACAAGAGAGAAGATACACAAGTGTGAGTATTGCGATTATGGAAGCCCTCACATGTTATCTTCAAAACGTCACAACAACTATACATTCAAGAGAAAACATACATAAGTATCAGTATCACGATTATGGAAGCCCTTAATTTCATCTTTAAAATATCACATCAACTCTATACATACAAGAGAGAGAAGATACACAAGTGTGAGTATTGCGATTATGGAAGAACTCACATGTCATCTTTGAAACTTCACATGAACTCTATACACACTGGAGAAAACATACAGAAGTGTCAGTATTACGATTATGAAAGCCCTCAATTTCCTGTTTAAAATGTCACATCAACTCTATACATACAAGAGAGGAGATACAAGAGTGTGAGTATCGCGATTATGGAAGCCCTCACATGTCATCTTTAAAACGTCACATCAACTCTATACACACCAGCGGAAACATACATAAGTATCAGTAGTACGATTATGGAAGCCCTTAATTTCATCTTCAATATATCACATCAAATCTATACATACAAGTGAGAAGATATACAAGTGTGGGTATTGCGATTATGGAAGCCCTCACATGTCATCTTTAAAACGTCACATCAACTCTATACACACTAGAGAAAACATACATAAGTGTCAGTATTGCGATTATGGAAGCACTCAATTTCATCTTTAAAATATCACATCAACTCGATACATACAAGAGAGAAGATACACAAGTGTGAGTATTGCGATTATAGAAGCCCTCACATGTCATCTTCAAAACTTCACATCAACTCTATACATACAAGAGAAACCATACATAAGTATCAGTAATACGATTATGGAAGCCCTTAATTTCATCTTTAAGTAGATACAGTGGACGCGTTCTGGGACAGGAAGTGTGACGTCACTTCCGGTCTGTGCTCCGATTATCAGGTCTCCACTTCCGGTCTGCGCTGGCGATGTATGTTATCGGGTAGATAACGTTATCGGCTAGATAGCGTTATCAGTGATTGTGAGTCACCCATGCTGGCGATGTGTGTGTAATTAGCGTTATCGGGTAGATAACGTTATGGGTAGATAGCGTTATCAGTGATTGTGAGTCACCCGGATGGACATCCAGTGTGTGTAATTAGTGTTATCAGGTAGATAACGTTATCGGCTAGATAGCGTTATCAGTGATTGTGAGTTACTCGGTTTGTGCTGACGATTGGCATTCGGTGTTTGTAATTATTGTTTGAATGTATATACAGGATGTTTGTAAAGAGTGTGTTATGTTGTATATACAGGTTGTTTGTAAGAGAGGTCCTAGACACGTGGTGTCATGGCAGCTATCACGTGATCCTTCGGTGTCATGGCGTCTGTCACGGCGGCTAGCAACGAGGTGTCATGGCGTCTGTCACGAGGTGTCATGCTATCTGCTGACGATTGGCATTCGGTGTTTGTAATTATTGTTTGAATGTATATACAGGATGTTTGTAAAGAGTGTGTTATGTTGTATATACAGGTTGTTTGTAAGAGAGGTCCTAGACACGTGGTGTCATGGCAGCTATCACGTGATCCTTCGGTGTCATGGCGTCTGTCACGGCGGCTAGCAACGAGGTGTCATGGCGTCTGTCACGAGGTGTCATGCTATCTGCTGACGATTGGCATTCGGTGTTTGTAATTATTGTTTGAATGTATATACAGGATGTTTGTAAAGAGTGTGTTATGTTGTATATACAGGTTGTTTGTAAGAGAGGTCCTAGACACGTGGTGTCATGGCAGCTATCACGTGATCCTTCGGTGTCATGGCGTCTGTCACGGCGGCTAGCAACGAGGTGTCATGGCGTCTGTCACGAGGTGTCATGCTATCTGCTGACGATTGGCATTCGGTGTTTGTAATTATTGTTTGAATGTATATACAGGATGTTTGTAAAGAGTGTGTTATGTTGTATATACAGGTTGTTTGTAAGAGAGGTCCTAGACACGTGGTGTCATGGCAGCTATCACGTGATCCTTCGGTGTCATGGCGTCTGTCACGGCGGCTATCAACGAGGTGTCATGGCGTCTGTCACGAGGTGTCATGCTATCTGTTGACGATTGGCATTCGGTGTTTGTAATTATTGTTTGAATGTATATACAGGATGTTTGTAAAGAGTGTGTTATGTTGTATATACAGGTTGTTTGTAAGAGAGGTCCTAGACACGTGGTGTCATGGCAGCTATCACGTGATCCTTCGGTGTCATGGCGTCTGTCACGGCGGCTAGCAACGAGGTGTCATGGCGTCTGTCACGAGGTGTCATGCTATCTGCTGACGATTGGCATTCGGTGTTTGTAATTATTGTTTGAATGTATATACAGGATGTTTGTAAAGAGTGTGTTATGTTGTATATACAGGTTGTTTGTAAGAGAGGTCCTAGACACGTGGTGTCATGGCAGCTATCACGTGTTCCTTCGGTGTCATGGCGTCTGTCACGGCGGCTATCAACGAGGTGTCATGGCGTCTGTCACGAGGTGTCATGCTATCTGTTGACGATTGGCATTCGGTGTTTGTAATTATTGTTTGAATGTATATACAGGATGTTTGTAAAGAGTGTGTTATGTTGTATATACAGGTTGTTTGTAAGAGAGGTCCTAGACACGTGGTGTCATGGCAGCTATCACGTGTTCCTTCGGTGTCATGGCGTCTGTCACGGCGGCTATCAACGAGGTGTCATGGCGTCTGTCACGAGGTGTCATGCTATCTGTTGACGATTGGCATTCGGTGTTTGTAATTATTGTTTGAATGTATATACAGGATGTTTGTAAAGAGTGTGTTATGTTGTATATACAGGTTGTTTGTAAGAGAGGTCCTAGACACGTGGTGTCATGGCAGCTATCACGTGATCCTTCGGTGTCATGGCGTCTGTCACGGCGGCTATCAACGAGGTGTCATGGCGTCTGTCACGAGGTGTCATGCTATCTGCTGACGATTGGCATTCGGTGTTTGTAATTATTGTTTGAATGTATATACAGGATGTTTGTAAAGAGTGTGTTATGTTGTATATACAGGTTGTTTGTAAGAGAGGTCCTAGACACGTGGTGTCATGGCAGCTATCACGTGATCCTTCGGTGTCATGGCGTCTGTCACGGCGGCTATCAACGAGGTGTCATGGCGTCTGTCACGAGGTGTCATGCTATCTGTTGACGATTGGCATTCGGTGTTTGTAATTATTGTTTGAATGTATATACAGGATGTTTGTAAAGAGTGTGTTATGTTGTATATACAGGTTGTTTGTAAGAGAGGTCCTAGACACGTGGTGTCATGGCAGCTATCACGTGATCCTTCGGTGTCATGGCGTCTGTCACGGCGGCTATCAACGAGGTGTCATGGCGTCTGTCACGAGGTGTCATGCTATCTGTTGACGATTGGCATTCGGTGTTTGTAATTATTGTTTGAATGTATATACAGGATGTTTGTAAAGAGTGTGTTATGTTGTATATACAGGTTGTTTGTAAGAGAGGTCCTAGACACGTGGTGTCATGGCAGCTATCACGTGATCCTTCGGTGTCATGGCGTCTGTCACGGCGGCTAGCAACGAGGTGTCATGGCGTCTGTCACGAGGTGTCATGCTATCTGCTGACGATTGGCATTCGGTGTTTGTAATTATTGTTTGAATGTATATACAGGATGTTTGTAAAGAGTGTGTTATGTTGTATATACAGGTTGTTTGTAAGAGAGGTCCTAGACACGTGGTGTCATGGCAGCTATCACGTGATCCTTCGGTGTCATGGCGTCTGTCACGGCGGCTAGCAACGAGGTGTCATGGCGTCTGTCACGAGGTGTCATGCTATCTGCTGACGATTGGCATTCGGTGTTTGTAATTATTGTTTGAATGTATATACAGGATGTTTGTAAAGAGTGTGTTATGTTGTATATACAGGTTGTTTGTAAGAGAGGTCCTAGACACGTGGTGTCATGGCAGCTATCACGTGATCCTTCGGTGTCATGGCGTCTGTCACGGCGGCTAGCAACGAGGTGTCATGGCGTCTGTCACGAGGTGTCATGCTATCTGCTGACGATTGGCATTCGGTGTTTGTAATTATTGTTTGAATGTATATACAGGATGTTTGTAAAGAGTGTGTTATGTTGTATATACAGGTTGTTTGTAAGAGAGGTCCTAGACACGTGGTGTCATGGCAGCTATCACGTGATCCTTCGGTGTCATGGCGTCTGTCACGGCGGCTATCAACGAGGTGTCATGGCGTCTGTCACGAGGTGTCATGCTATCTGCTGACGATTGGCATTCGGTGTTTGTAATTATTGTTTGAATGTATATACAGGATGTTTGTAAAGAGTGTGTTATGTTGTATATACAGGTTGTTTGTAAGAGAGGTCCTAGACACGTGGTGTCATGGCAGCTATCACGTGTTCCTTCGGTGTCATGGCGTCTGTCACGGCGGCTATCAACGAGGTGTCATGGCGTCTGTCACGAGGTGTCATGCTATCTGTTGACGATTGGCATTCGGTGTTTGTAATTATTGTTTGAATGTATATACAGGATGTTTGTAAAGAGTGTGTTATGTTGTATATACAGGTTGTTTGTAAGAGAGGTCCTAGACACGTGGTGTCATGGCAGCTATCACGTGATCCTTCGGTGTCATGGCGTCTGTCACGGCGGCTATCAACGAGGTGTCATGGCGTCTGTCACGAGGTGTCATGCTATCTGCTGACGATTGGCATTCGGTGTTTGTAATTATTGTTTGAATGTATATACAGGATGTTTGTAAAGAGTGTGTTATGTTGTATATACAGGTTGTTTGTAAGAGAGGTCCTAGACACGTGGTGTCATGGCAGCTATCACGTGATCCTTCGGTGTCATGGCGTCTGTCACGGCGGCTATCAACGAGGTGTCATGGCGTCTGTCACGAGGTGTCATGCTATCTGTTGACGATTGGCATTCGGTGTTTGTAATTATTGTTTGAATGTATATACAGGATGTTTGTAAAGAGTGTGTTATGTTGTATATACAGGTTGTTTGTAAGAGAGGTCCTAGACACGTGGTGTCATGGCAGCTATCACGTGATCCTTCGGTGTCATGGCGTCTGTCACGGCGGCTAGCAACGAGGTGTCATGGCGTCTGTCACGAGGTGTCATGCTATCTGTTGACGATTGGCATTCGGTGTTTGTAATTATTGTTTGAATGTATATACAGGATGTTTGTAAAGAGTGTGTTATGTTGTATATACAGGTTGTTTGTAAGAGAGGTCCTAGACACGTGGTGTCATGGCAGCTATCACGTGATCCTTCGGTGTCATGGCGTCTGTCACGGCGGCTAGCAACGAGGTGTCATGGCGTCTGTCACGAGGTGTCATGCTATCTGCTGACGATTGGCATTCGGTGTTTGTAATTATTGTTTGAATGTATATACAGGATGTTTGTAAAGAGTGTGTTATGTTGTATATACAGGTTGTTTGTAAGAGAGGTCCTAGACACGTGGTGTCATGGCAGCTATCACGTGTTCCTTCGGTGTCATGGCGTCTGTCACGGCGGCTAGCAACGAGGTGTCATGGCGTCTGTCACGAGGTGTCATGCTATCTGTTGACGATTGGCATTCGGTGTTTGTAATTATTGTTTGAATGTATATACAGGATGTTTGTAAAGAGTGTGTTATGTTGTATATACAGGTTGTTTGTAAGAGAGGTCCTAGACACGTGGTGTCATGGCAGCTATCACGTGATCCTTCGGTGTCATGGCGTCTGTCACGGCGGCTAGCAACGAGGTGTCATGGCGTCTGTCACGAGGTGTCATGCTATCTGCTGACGATTGGCATTCGGTGTTTGTAATTATTGTTTGAATGTATATACAGGATGTTTGTAAAGAGTGTGTTATGTTGTATATACAGGTTGTTTGTAAGAGAGGTCCTAGACACGTGGTGTCATGGCAGCTATCACGTGTTCCTTCGGTGTCATGGCGTCTGTCACGGCGGCTATCAACGAGGTGTCATGGCGTCTGTCACGAGGTGTCATGCTATCTGTTGACGATTGGCATTCGGTGTTTGTAATTATTGTTTGAATGTATATACAGGATGTTTGTAAAGAGTGTGTTATGTTGTATATACAGGTTGTTTGTAAGAGAGGTCCTAGACACGTGGTGTCATGGCAGCTATCACGTGATCCTTCGGTGTCATGGCGTCTGTCACGGCGGCTAGCAACGAGGTGTCATGGCGTCTGTCACGAGGTGTCATGCTATCTGCTGACGATTGGCATTCGGTGTTTGTAATTATTGTTTGAATGTATATACAGGATGTTTGTAAAGAGTGTGTTATGTTGTATATACAGGTTGTTTGTAAGAGAGGTCCTAGACACGTGGTGTCATGGCAGCTATCACGTGTTCCTTCGGTGTCATGGCGTCTGTCACGGCGGCTAGCAACGAGGTGTCATGGCGTCTGTCACGAGGTGTCATGCTATCTGTTGACGATTGGCATTCGGTGTTTGTAATTATTGTTTGAATGTATATACAGGATGTTTGTAAAGAGTGTGTTATGTTGTATATACAGGTTGTTTGTAAGAGAGGTCCTAGACACGTGGTGTCATGGCAGCTATCACGTGATCCTTCGGTGTCATGGCGTCTGTCACGGCGGCTAGCAACGAGGTGTCATGGCGTCTGTCACGAGGTGTCATGCTATCTGCTGACGATTGGCATTCGGTGTTTGTAATTATTGTTTGAATGTATATACAGGATGTTTGTAAAGAGTGTGTTATGTTGTATATACAGGTTGTTTGTAAGAGAGGTCCTAGACACGTGGTGTCATGGCAGCTATCACGTGTTCCTTCGGTGTCATGGCGTCTGTCACGGCGGCTAGCAACGAGGTGTCATGGCGTCTGTCACGAGGTGTCATGCTATCTGTTGACGATTGGCATTCGGTGTTTGTAATTATTGTTTGAATGTATATACAGGATGTTTGTAAAGAGTGTGTTATGTTGTATATACAGGTTGTTTGTAAGAGAGGTCCTAGACACGTGGTGTCATGGCAGCTATCACGTGATCCTTCGGTGTCATGGCGTCTGTCACGGCGGCTAGCAACGAGGTGTCATGGCGTCTGTCACGAGGTGTCATGCTATCTGCTGACGATTGGCATTCGGTGTTTGTAATTATTGTTTGAATGTATATACAGGATGTTTGTAAAGAGTGTGTTATGTTGTATATACAGGTTGTTTGTAAGAGAGGTCCTAGACACGTGGTGTCATGGCAGCTATCACGTGTTCCTTCGGTGTCATGGCGTCTGTCACGGCGGCTATCAACGAGGTGTCATGGCGTCTGTCACGAGGTGTCATGCTATCTGTTGACGATTGGCATTCGGTGTTTGTAATTATTGTTTGAATGTATATACAGGATGTTTGTAAAGAGTGTGTTATGTTGTATATACAGGTTGTTTGTAAGAGAGGTCCTAGACACGTGGTGTCATGGCAGCTATCACGTGATCCTTCGGTGTCATGGCGTCTGTCACGGCGGCTAGCAACGAGGTGTCATGGCGTCTGTCACGAGGTGTCATGCTATCTGCTGACGATTGGCATTCGGTGTTTGTAATTATTGTTTGAATGTATATACAGGATGTTTGTAAAGAGTGTGTTATGTTGTATATACAGGTTGTTTGTAAGAGAGGTCCTAGACACGTGGTGTCATGGCAGCTATCACGTGTTCCTTCGGTGTCATGGCGTCTGTCACGGCGGCTAGCAACGAGGTGTCATGGCGTCTGTCACGAGGTGTCATGCTATCTGTTGACGATTGGCATTCGGTGTTTGTAATTATTGTTTGAATGTATATACAGGATGTTTGTAAAGAGTGTGTTATGTTGTATATACAGGTTGTTTGTAAGAGAGGTCCTAGACACGTGGTGTCATGGCAGCTATCACGTGATCCTTCGGTGTCATGGCGTCTGTCACGGCGGCTAGCAACGAGGTGTCATGGCGTCTGTCACGAGGTGTCATGCTATCTGCTGACGATTGGCATTCGGTGTTTGTAATTATTGTTTGAATGTATATACAGGATGTTTGTAAAGAGTGTGTTATGTTGTATATACAGGTTGTTTGTAAGAGAGGTCCTAGACACGTGGTGTCATGGCAGCTATCACGTGATCCTTCGGTGTCATGGCGTCTGTCACGGCGGCTAGCAACGAGGTGTCATGGCGTCTGTCACGAGGTGTCATGCTATCTGCTGACGATTGGCATTCGGTGTTTGTAATTATTGTTTGAATGTATATACAGGATGTTTGTAAAGAGTGTGTTATGTTGTATATACAGGTTGTTTGTAAGAGAGGTCCTAGACACGTGGTGTCATGGCAGCTATCACGTGATCCTTCGGTGTCATGGCGTCTGTCACGGCGGCTATCAACGAGGTGTCATGGCGTCTGTCACGAGGTGTCATGCTATCTGCTGACGATTGGCATTCGGTGTTTGTAATTATTGTTTGAATGTATATACAGGATGTTTGTAAAGAGTGTGTTATGTTGTATATACAGGTTGTTTGTAAGAGAGGTC
This sequence comes from Endomychus coccineus, assembly GCA_958510875.1. Classification (NCBI taxonomy): domain Eukaryota; kingdom Metazoa; phylum Arthropoda; class Insecta; order Coleoptera; family Endomychidae; genus Endomychus; species Endomychus coccineus. The sequence continues at coordinate 37,343,127 of OY294070.1, read as the reverse complement.
CTAGACACGTGGTGTCATGGCAGCTATCACGTGTTCCTTCGGTGTCATGGCGTCTGTCACGGCGGCTATCAACGAGGTGTCATGGCGTCTGTCACGAGGTGTCATGCTATCTGTTGACGATTGGCATTCGGTGTTTGTAATTATTGTTTGAATGTATATACAGGATGTTTGTAAAGAGTGTGTTATGTTGTATATACAGGTTGTTTGTAAGAGAGGTCCTAGACACGTGGTGTCATGGCAGCTATCACGTGATCCTTCGGTGTCATGGCGTCTGTCACGGCGGCTATCAACGAGGTGTCATGGCGTCTGTCACGAGGTGTCATGCTATCTGCTGACGATTGGCATTCGGTGTTTGTAATTATTGTTTGAATGTATATACAGGATGTTTGTAAAGAGTGTGTTATGTTGTATATACAGGTTGTTTGTAAGAGAGGTCCTAGACACGTGGTGTCATGGCAGCTATCACGTGATCCTTCGGTGTCATGGCGTCTGTCACGGCGGCTATCAACGAGGTGTCATGGCGTCTGTCACGAGGTGTCATGCTATCTGTTGACGATTGGCATTCGGTGTTTGTAATTATTGTTTGAATGTATATACAGGATGTTTGTAAAGAGTGTGTTATGTTGTATATACAGGTTGTTTGTAAGAGAGGTCCTAGACACGTGGTGTCATGGCAGCTATCACGTGTTCCTTCGGTGTCATGGCGTCTGTCACGGCGGCTATCAACGAGGTGTCATGGCGTCTGTCACGAGGTGTCATGCTATCTGTTGACGATTGGCATTCGGTGTTTGTAATTATTGTTTGAATGTATATACAGGATGTTTGTAAAGAGTGTGTTATGTTGTATATACAGGTTGTTTGTAAGAGAGGTCCTAGACACGTGGTGTCATGGCAGCTATCACGTGATCCTTCGGTGTCATGGCGTCTGTCACGGCGGCTAGCAACGAGGTGTCATGGCGTCTGTCACGAGGTGTCATGCTATCTGCTGACGATTGGCATTCGGTGTTTGTAATTATTGTTTGAATGTATATACAGGATGTTTGTAAAGAGTGTGTTATGTTGTATATACAGGTTGTTTGTAAGAGAGGTCCTAGACACGTGGTGTCATGGCAGCTATCACGTGTTCCTTCGGTGTCATGGCGTCTGTCACGGCGGCTAGCAACGAGGTGTCATGGCGTCTGTCACGAGGTGTCATGCTATCTGCTGACGATTGGCATTCGGTGTTTGTAATTATTGTTTGAATGTATATACAGGATGTTTGTAAAGAGTGTGTTATGTTGTATATACAGGTTGTTTGTAAGAGAGGTCCTAGACACGTGGTGTCATGGCAGCTATCACGTGATCCTTCGGTGTCATGGCGTCTGTCACGGCGGCTATCAACGAGGTGTCATGGCGTCTGTCACGAGGTGTCATGCTATCTGTTGACGATTGGCATTCGGTGTTTGTAATTATTGTTTGAATGTATATACAGGATGTTTGTAAAGAGTGTGTTATGTTGTATATACAGGTTGTTTGTAAGAGAGGTCCTAGACACGTGGTGTCATGGCAGCTATCACGTGATCCTTCGGTGTCATGGCGTCTGTCACGGCGGCTATCAACGAGGTGTCATGGCGTCTGTCACGAGGTGTCATGCTATCTGTTGACGATTGGCATTCGGTGTTTGTAATTATTGTTTGAATGTATATACAGGATGTTTGTAAAGAGTGTGTTATGTTGTATATACAGGTTGTTTGTAAGAGAGGTCCTAGACACGTGGTGTCATGGCAGCTATCACGTGTTCCTTCGGTGTCATGGCGTCTGTCACGGCGGCTATCAACGAGGTGTCATGCGCGTCTGTCACGAGGTGTCATGCTATCTGCTGACGATTGGCATTCGGTGTTTGTAATTATTGTTTGAATGTATATACAGGATGTTTGTAAAGAGTGTGTTATGTTGTATATACAGGTTGTTTGTAAGAGAGGTCCTAGACACGTGGTGTCATGGCAGCTATCACGTGATCCTTCGGTGTCATGGCGTCTGTCACGGCGGCTAGCAACGAGGTGTCATGGCGTCTGTCACGAGGTGTCATGCTATCTGCTGACGATTGGCATTCGGTGTTTGTAATTATTGTTTGAATGTATATACAGGATGTTTGTAAAGAGTGTGTTATGTTGTATATACAGGTTGTTTGTAAGAGAGGTCCTAGACACGTGGTGTCATGGCAGCTATCACGTGTTCCTTCGGTGTCATGGCGTCTGTCACGGCGGCTAGCAACGAGGTGTCATGGCGTCTGTCACGAGGTGTCATGCTATCTGCTGACGATTGGCATTCGGTGTTTGTAATTATTGTTTGAATGTATATACAGGATGTTTGTAAAGAGTGTGTTATGTTGTATATACAGGTTGTTTGTAAGAGAGGTCCTAGACACGTGGTGTCATGGCAGCTATCACGTGTTCCTTCGGTGTCATGGCGTCTGTCACGGCGGCTAGCAACGAGGTGTCATGGCGTCTGTCACGAGGTGTCATGCTATCTGCTGACGATTGGCATTCGGTGTTTGTAATTATTGTTTGAATGTATATACAGGATGTTTGTAAAGAGTGTGTTATGTTGTATATACAGGTTGTTTGTAAGAGAGGTCCTAGACACGTGGTGTCATGGCAGCTATCACGTGTTCCTTCGGTGTCATGGCGTCTGTCACGGCGGCTAGCAACGAGGTGTCATGGCGTCTGTCACGGCGGCTAGCAACGAGGTGTCATGGCGTCTGTCACGAGGTGTCATGCTATCTGTTGACGATTGGCATTCGGTGTTTGTAATTATTGTTTGAATGTATATACAGGATGTTTGTAAAGAGTGTGTTATGTTGTATATACAGGTTGTTTGTAAGAGAGGTCCTAGACACGTGGTGTCATGGCAGCTATCACGTGTTCCTTCGGTGTCATGGCGTCTGTCACGGCGGCTAGCAACGAGGTGTCATGGCGTCTGTCACGAGGTGTCATGCTATCTGCTGACGATTGGCATTCGGTGTTTGTAATTATTGTTTGAATGTATATACAGGATGTTTGTAAAGAGTGTGTTATGTTGTATATACAGGTTGTTTGTAAGAGAGGTCCTAGACACGTGGTGTCATGGCAGCTATCACGTGTTCCTTCGGTGTCATGGCGTCTGTCACGGCGGCTAGCAACGAGGTGTCATGGCGTCTGTCACGAGGTGTCATGCTATCTGCTGACGATTGGCATTCGGTGTTTGTAATTATTGTTTGAATGTATATACAGGATGTTTGTAAAGAGTGTGTTATGTTGTATATACAGGTTGTTTGTAAGAGAGGTCCTAGACACGTGGTGTCATGGCAGCTATCACGTGTTCCTTCGGTGTCATGGCGTCTGTCACGGCGGCTAGCAACGAGGTGTCATGGCGTCTGTCACGAGGTGTCATGCTATCTGTTGACGATTGGCATTCGGTGTTTGTAATTATTGTTTGAATGTATATACAGGATGTTTGTAAAGAGTGTGTTATGTTGTATATACAGGTTGTTTGTAAGAGAGGTCCTAGACACGTGGTGTCATGGCAGCTATCACGTGTTCCTTCGGTGTCATGGCGTCTGTCACGGCGGCTAGCAACGAGGTGTCATGGCGTCTGTCACGAGGTGTCATGCTATCTGTTGACGATTGGCATTCGGTGTTTGTAATTATTGTTTGAATGTATATACAGGATGTTTGTAAAGAGTGTGTTATGTTGTATATACAGGTTGTTTGTAAGAGAGGTCCTAGACACGTGGTGTCATGGCAGCTATCACGTGTTCCTTCGGTGTCATGGCGTCTGTCACGGCGGCTAGCAACGAGGTGTCATGGCGTCTGTCACGAGGTGTCATGCTATCTGCTGACGATTGGCATTCGGTGTTTGTAATTATTGTTTGAATGTATATACAGGATGTTTGTAAAGAGTGTGTTATGTTGTATATACAGGTTGTTTGTAAGAGAGGTCCTAGACACGTGGTGTCATGGCAGCTATCACGTGATCCTTCGGTGTCATGGCGTCTGTCACGGCGGCTATCAACGAGGTGTCATGGCGTCTGTCACGAGGTGTCATGCTATCTGTTGACGATTGGCATTCGGTGTTTGTAATTATTGTTTGAATGTATATACAGGATGTTTGTAAAGAGTGTGTTATGTTGTATATACAGGTTGTTTGTAAGAGAGGTCCTAGACACGTGGTGTCATGGCAGCTATCACGTGATCCTTCGGTGTCATGGCGTCTGTCACGGCGGCTATCAACGAGGTGTCATGGCGTCTGTCACGAGGTGTCATGCTATCTGCTGACGATTGGCATTCGGTGTTTGTAATTATTGTTTGAATGTATATACAGGATGTTTGTAAAGAGTGTGTTATGTTGTATATACAGGTTGTTTGTAAGAGAGGTCCTAGACACGTGGTGTCATGGCAGCTATCACGTGATCCTTCGGTGTCATGGCGTCTGTCACGGCGGCTATCAACGAGGTGTCATGGCGTCTGTCACGAGGTGTCATGCTATCTGTTGACGATTGGCATTCGGTGTTTGTAATTATTGTTTGAATGTATATACAGGATGTTTGTAAAGAGTGTGTTATGTTGTATATACAGGTTGTTTGTAAGAGAGGTCCTAGACACGTGGTGTCATGGCAGCTATCACGTGATCCTTCGGTGTCATGGCGTCTGTCACGGCGGCTATCAACGAGGTGTCATGGCGTCTGTCACGAGGTGTCATGCTATCTGTTGACGATTGGCATTCGGTGTTTGTAATTATTGTTTGAATGTATATACAGGATGTTTGTAAAGAGTGTGTTATGTTGTATATACAGGTTGTTTGTAAGAGAGGTCCTAGACACGTGGTGTCATGGCAGCTATCACGTGTTCCTTCGGTGTCATGGCGTCTGTCACGGCGGCTATCAACGAGGTGTCATGGCGTCTGTCACGAGGTGTCATGCTATCTGTTGACGATTGGCATTCGGTGTTTGTAATTATTGTTTGAATGTATATACAGGATGTTTGTAAAGAGTGTGTTATGTTGTATATACAGGTTGTTTGTAAGAGAGGTCCTAGACACGTGGTGTCATGGCAGCTATCACGTGTTCCTTCGGTGTCATGGCGTCTGTCACGGCGGCTAGCAACGAGGTGTCATGGCGTCTGTCACGAGGTGTCATGCTATCTGTTGACGATTGGCATTCGGTGTTTGTAATTATTGTTTGAATGTATATACAGGATGTTTGTAAAGAGTGTGTTATGTTGTATATACAGGTTGTTTGTAAGAGAGGTCCTAGACACGTGGTGTCATGGCAGCTATCACGTGTTCCTTCGGTGTCATGGCGTCTGTCACGGCGGCTAGCAACGAGGTGTCATGGCGTCTGTCACGAGGTGTCATGCTATCTGCTGACGATTGGCATTCGGTGTTTGTAATTATTGTTTGAATGTATATACAGGATGTTTGTAAAGAGTGTGTTATGTTGTATATACAGGTTGTTTGTAAGAGAGGTCCTAGACACGTGGTGTCATGGCAGCTATCACGTGTTCCTTCGGTGTCATGGCGTCTGTCACGGCGGCTAGCAACGAGGTGTCATGGCGTCTGTCACGAGGTGTCATGCTATCTGCTGACGATTGGCATTCGGTGTTTGTAATTATTGTTTGAATGTATATACAGGATGTTTGTAAAGAGTGTGTTATGTTGTATATACAGGTTGTTTGTAAGAGAGGTCCTAGACACGTGGTGTCATGGCAGCTATCACGTGTTCCTTCGGTGTCATGGCGTCTGTCACGGCGGCTAGCAACGAGGTGTCATGGCGTCTGTCACGAGGTGTCATGCTATCTGCTGACGATTGGCATTCGGTGTTTGTAATTATTGTTTGAATGTATATACAGGATGTTTGTAAAGAGTGTGTTATGTTGTATATACAGGTTGTTTGTAAGAGAGGTCCTAGACACGTGGTGTCATGGCAGCTATCACGTGTTCCTTCGGTGTCATGGCGTCTGTCACGGCGGCTAGCAACGAGGTGTCATGGCGTCTGTCACGAGGTGTCATGCTATCTGCTGACGATTGGCATTCGGTGTTTGTAATTATTGTTTGAATGTATATACAGGATGTTTGTAAAGAGTGTGTTATGTTGTATATACAGGTTGTTTGTAAGAGAGGTCCTAGACACGTGGTGTCATGGCAGCTATCACGTGTTCCTTCGGTGTCATGGCGTCTGTCACGGCGGCTAGCAACGAGGTGTCATGGCGTCTGTCACGAGGTGTCATGCTATCTGCTGACGATTGGCATTCGGTGTTTGTAATTATTGTTTGAATGTATATACAGGATGTTTGTAAAGAGTGTGTTATGTTGTATATACAGGTTGTTTGTAAGAGAGGTCCTAGACACGTGGTGTCATGGCAGCTATCACGTGTTCCTTCGGTGTCATGGCGTCTGTCACGGCGGCTAGCAACGAGGTGTCATGGCGTCTGTCACGAGGTGTCATGCTATCTGCTGACGATTGGCATTCGGTGTTTGTAATTATTGTTTGAATGTATATACAGGATGTTTGTAAAGAGTGTGTTATGTTGTATATACAGGTTGTTTGTAAGAGAGGTCCTAGACACGTGGTGTCATGGCAGCTATCACGTGTTCCTTCGGTGTCATGGCGTCTGTCACGGCGGCTAGCAACGAGGTGTCATGGCGTCTGTCACGAGGTGTCATGCTATCTGTTGACGATTGGCATTCGGTGTTTGTAATTATTGTTTGAATGTATATACAGGATGTTTGTAAAGAGTGTGTTATGTTGTATATACAGGTTGTTTGTAAGAGAGGTCCTAGACACGTGGTGTCATGGCAGCTATCACGTGTTCCTTCGGTGTCATGGCGTCTGTCACGGCGGCTAGCAACGAGGTGTCATGGCGTCTGTCACGAGGTGTCATGCTATCTGCTGACGATTGGCATTCGGTGTTTGTAATTATTGTTTGAATGTATATACAGGATGTTTGTAAAGAGTGTGTTATGTTGTATATACAGGTTGTTTGTAAGAGAGGTCCTAGACACGTGGTGTCATGGCAGCTATCACGTGTTCCTTCGGTGTCATGGCGTCTGTCACGGCGGCTAGCAACGAGGTGTCATGGCGTCTGTCACGAGGTGTCATGCTATCTGCTGACGATTGGCATTCGGTGTTTGTAATTATTGTTTGAATGTATATACAGGATGTTTGTAAAGAGTGTGTTATGTTGTATATACAGGTTGTTTGTAAGAGAGGTCCTAGACACGTGGTGTCATGGCAGCTATCACGTGTTCCTTCGGTGTCATGGCGTCTGTCACGGCGGCTAGCAACGAGGTGTCATGGCGTCTGTCACGAGGTGTCATGCTATCTGCTGACGATTGGCATTCGGTGTTTGTAATTATTGTTTGAATGTATATACAGGATGTTTGTAAAGAGTGTGTTATGTTGTATATACAGGTTGTTTGTAAGAGAGGTCCTAGACACGTGGTGTCATGGCAGCTATCACGTGTTCCTTCGGTGTCATGGCGTCTGTCACGGCGGCTAGCAACGAGGTGTCATGGCGTCTGTCACGAGGTGTCATGCTATCTGCTGACGATTGGCATTCGGTGTTTGTAATTATTGTTTGAATGTATATACAGGATGTTTGTAAAGAGTGTGTTATGTTGTATATACAGGTTGTTTGTAAGAGAGGTCCTAGACACGTGGTGTCATGGCAGCTATCACGTGTTCCTTCGGTGTCATGGCGTCTGTCACGGCGGCTATCAACGAGGTGTCATGGCGTCTGTCACGAGGTGTCATGCTATCTGTTGACGATTGGCATTCGGTGTTTGTAATTATTGTTTGAATGTATATACAGGATGTTTGTAAAGAGTGTGTTATGTTGTATATACAGGTTGTTTGTAAGAGAGGTCCTAGACACGTGGTGTCATGGCAGCTATCACGTGTTCCTTCGGTGTCATGGCGTCTGTCACGGCGGCTAGCAACGAGGTGTCATGGCGTCTGTCACGAGGTGTCATGCTATCTGTTGACGATTGGCATTCGGTGTTTGTAATTATTGTTTGAATGTATATACAGGATGTTTGTAAAGAGTGTGTTATGTTGTATATACAGGTTGTTTGTAAGAGAGGTCCTAGACACGTGGTGTCATGGCAGCTATCACGTGTTCCTTCGGTGTCATGGCGTCTGTCACGGCGGCTATCAACGAGGTGTCATGGCGTCTGTCACGAGGTGTCATGCTATCTGTTGACGATTGGCATTCGGTGTTTGTAATTATTGTTTGAATGTATATACAGGATGTTTGTAAAGAGTGTGTTATGTTGTATATACAGGTTGTTTGTAAGAGAGGTCCTAGACACGTGGTGTCATGGCAGCTATCACGTGTTCCTTCGGTGTCATGGCGTCTGTCACGGCGGCTAGCAACGAGGTGTCATGGCGTCTGTCACGAGGTGTCATGCTATCTGTTGACGATTGGCATTCGGTGTTTGTAATTATTGTTTGAATGTATATACAGGATGTTTGTAAAGAGTGTGTTATGTTGTATATACAGGTTGTTTGTAAGAGAGGTCCTAGACACGTGGTGTCATGGCAGCTATCACGTGTTCCTTCGGTGTCATGGCGTCTGTCACGGCGGCTATCAACGAGGTGTCATGGCGTCTGTCACGAGGTGTCATGCTATCTGTTGACGATTGGCATTCGGTGTTTGTAATTATTGTTTGAATGTATATACAGGATGTTTGTAAAGAGTGTGTTATGTTGTATATACAGGTTGTTTGTAAGAGAGGTCCTAGACACGTGGTGTCATGGCAGCTATCACGTGTTCCTTCGGTGTCATGGCGTCTGTCACGGCGGCTAGCAACGAGGTGTCATGGCGTCTGTCACGAGGTGTCATGCTATCTGTTGACGATTGGCATTCGGTGTTTGTAATTATTGTTTGAATGTATATACAGGATGTTTGTAAAGAGTGTGTTATGTTGTATATACAGGTTGTTTGTAAGAGAGGTCCTAGACACGTGGTGTCATGGCAGCTATCACGTGTTCCTTCGGTGTCATGGCGTCTGTCACGGCGGCTAGCAACGAGGTGTCATGGCGTCTGTCACGAGGTGTCATGCTATCTGTTGACGATTGGCATTCGGTGTTTGTAATTATTGTTTGAATGTATATACAGGATGTTTGTAAAGAGTGTGTTATGTTGTATATACAGGTTGTTTGTAAGAGAGGTCCTAGACACGTGGTGTCATGGCAGCTATCACGTGTTCCTTCGGTGTCATGGCGTCTGTCACGGCGGCTAGCAACGAGGTGTCATGGCGTCTGTCACGAGGTGTCATGCTATCTGCTGACGATTGGCATTCGGTGTTTGTAATTATTGTTTGAATGTATATACAGGATGTTTGTAAAGAGTGTGTTATGTTGTATATACAGGTTGTTTGTAAGAGAGGTCCTAGACACGTGGTGTCATGGCAGCTATCACGTGTTCCTTCGGTGTCATGGCGTCTGTCACGGCGGCTATCAACGAGGTGTCATGGCGTCTGTCACGAGGTGTCATGCTATCTGTTGACGATTGGCATTCGGTGTTTGTAATTATTGTTTGAATGTATATACAGGATGTTTGTAAAGAGTGTGTTATGTTGTATATACAGGTTGTTTGTAAGAGAGGTCCTAGACACGTGGTGTCATGGCAGCTATCACGTGTTCCTTCGGTGTCATGGCGTCTGTCACGGCGGCTAGCAACGAGGTGTCATGGCGTCTGTCACGAGGTGTCATGCTATCTGCTGACGATTGGCATTCGGTGTTTGTAATTATTGTTTGAATGTATATACAGGATGTTTGTAAAGAGTGTGTTATGTTGTATATACAGGTTGTTTGTAAGAGAGGTCCTAGACACGTGGTGTCATGGCAGCTATCACGTGTTCCTTCGGTGTCATGGCGTCTGTCACGGCGGCTAGCAACGAGGTGTCATGGCGTCTGTCACGAGGTGTCATGCTATCTGCTGACGATTGGCATTCGGTGTTTGTAATTATTGTTTGAATGTATATACAGGATGTTTGTAAAGAGTGTGTTATGTTGTATATACAGGTTGTTTGTAAGAGAGGTCCTAGACACGTGGTGTCATGGCAGCTATCACGTGTTCCTTCGGTGTCATGGCGTCTGTCACGGCGGCTAGCAACGAGGTGTCATGGCGTCTGTCACGAGGTGTCATGCTATCTGCTGACGATTGGCATTCGGTGTTTGTAATTATTGTTTGAATGTATATACAGGATGTTTGTAAAGAGTGTGTTATGTTGTATATACAGGTTGTTTGTAAGAGAGGTCCTAGACACGTGGTGTCATGGCAGCTATCACGTGTTCCTTCGGTGTCATGGCGTCTGTCACGGCGGCTATCAACGAGGTGTCATGGCGTCTGTCACGAGGTGTCATGCTATCTGTTGACGATTGGCATTCGGTGTTTGTAATTATTGTTTGAATGTATATACAGGATGTTTGTAAAGAGTGTGTTATGTTGTATATACAGGTTGTTTGTAAGAGAGGTCCTAGACACGTGGTGTCATGGCAGCTATCACGTGTTCCTTCGGTGTCATGGCGTCTGTCACGGCGGCTAGCAACGAGGTGTCATGGCGTCTGTCACGAGGTGTCATGCTATCTGTTGACGATTGGCATTCGGTGTTTGTAATTATTGTTTGAATGTATATACAGGATGTTTGTAAAGAGTGTGTTATGTTGTATATACAGGTTGTTTGTAAGAGAGGTCCTAGACACGTGGTGTCATGGCAGCTATCACGTGTTCCTTCGGTGTCATGGCGTCTGTCACGGCGGCTAGCAACGAGGTGTCATGGCGTCTGTCACGAGGTGTCATGCTATCTGTTGACGATTGGCATTCGGTGTTTGTAATTATTGTTTGAATGTATATACAGGATGTTTGTAAAGAGTGTGTTATGTTGTATATACAGGTTGTTTGTAAGAGAGGTCCTAGACACGTGGTGTCATGGCAGCTATCACGTGTTCCTTCGGTGTCATGGCGTCTGTCACGGCGGCTAGCAACGAGGTGTCATGGCGTCTGTCACGAGGTGTCATGCTATCTGCTGACGATTGGCATTCGGTGTTTGTAATTATTGTTTGAATGTATATACAGGATGTTTGTAAAGAGTGTGTTATGTTGTATATACAGGTTGTTTGTAAGAGAGGTCCTAGACACGTGGTGTCATGGCAGCTATCACGTGTTCCTTCGGTGTCATGGCGTCTGTCACGGCGGCTATCAACGAGGTGTCATGGCGTCTGTCACGAGGTGTCATGCTATCTGTTGACGATTGGCATTCGGTGTTTGTAATTATTGTTTGAATGTATATACAGGATGTTTGTAAAGAGTGTGTTATGTTGTATATACAGGTTGTTTGTAAGAGAGGTCCTAGACACGTGGTGTCATGGCAGCTATCACGTGTTCCTTCGGTGTCATGGCGTCTGTCACGGCGGCTAGCAACGAGGTGTCATGGCGTCTGTCACGAGGTGTCATGCTATCTGCTGACGATTGGCATTCGGTGTTTGTAATTATTGTTTGAATGTATATACAGGATGTTTGTAAAGAGTGTGTTATGTTGTATATACAGGTTGTTTGTAAGAGAGGTCCTAGACACGTGGTGTCATGGCAGCTATCACGTGATCCTTCGGTGTCATGGCGTCTGTCACGGCGGCTAGCAACGAGGTGTCATGGCGTCTGTCACGAGGTGTCATGCTATCTGCTGACGATTGGCATTCGGTGTTTGTAATTATTGTTTGAATGTATATACAGGATGTTTGTAAAGAGTGTGTTATGTTGTATATACAGGTTGTTTGTAAGAGAGGTCCTAGACACGTGGTGTCATGGCAGCTATCACGTGATCCTTCGGTGTCATGGCGTCTGTCACGGCGGCTATCAACGAGGTGTCATGGCGTCTGTCACGAGGTGTCATGCTATCTGCTGACGATTGGCATTCGGTGTTTGTAATTATTGTTTGAATGTATATACAGGATGTTTGTAAAGAGTGTGTTATGTTGTATATACAGGTTGTTTGTAAGAGAGGTCCTAGACACGTGGTGTCATGGCAGCTATCACGTGATCCTTCGGTGTCATGGCGTCTGTCACGGCGGCTAGCAACGAGGTGTCATGGCAGCTATCACGTGATCCTTCGGTGTCATGGCGTCTGTCACGGCGGCTAGCAACGAGGTGTCTCTTTAAAATGTCACATCAACTCTATACATACAAGAGAGAAGATACACAAGTGTGAGTATTGCGATTATGGAAGCCCTCACATGTTATCTTCAAAACGTCACAACAACTATACATTCAAGAGAAAACATACATAAGTATCAGTATCACGATTATGGAAGCCCTTAATTTCATCTTTAAAATATCACATCAACTCTATACATACAAGAGAGAGAAAATACACAAGTGTGAGTATTGCGATTATGAAAGCCCTCACATGTCATCTTTAAAACTTCACATCAACTCTATACACCCTAGAGAAAACATACGTAAGTGTCAGTATTACGATTATGGAAGCCCTCAATTTTCTCTTTAAAATGTCACATCAACTCTACATACAAGAGAAAAGATACACAAGTGTGAGTATTGCGATTATGGAAGCCCTCACATGTCATCTTTAAAACGTCACATCAACTCTATACACGCTAGAGAAAACATACATGAGTGTCGGTATTACGATTATGAAAGCCCTCAATTTCCTCTTTAAAATGTCACATCAACTCTACATACAAGAGAAAAGATACACAAGTGTGAGTATCGCGATTATGGAAGCCCTCACATGTCATCTTTAAAACGTCACATCAACTCTATACAAACTAGAGAAAACATACATAAGTGTCAGTATCACGATTATGGAAGCCCTCAATTTTCTCTTTAAAATGTCACATCAACTCTATACATACAAGAGAGAAGATACACAAGTGTGAGTATTGCGATTATGGAAGCCCTCACATGTCATCTTTAAAACTTCACATCAACTCTATACATACAAGAGAAACCATACATAAGTATCAGTATTACGATTATGGAAGCCCTTAATTTCATGTTTAAAATATCATATCGACTATATACATACAGGAGAGAAGATTCACAAGTGTGAGTATTGCGATTATGGAAGCCCTCACATGTCATCTTTAAAACTTCACATGAACTCTATACACACTGGAGAAAACATACATAAGTGTCAGTATTACGATTATGGAAGCCCTCAATTTCATCTTTAAAATGTCACATCAACTCTATACATACAAGAAAGAAGATACACAAGTGTGAGTATTGCGATTATGGAAGTCCTCGCATGTCATCTTTAAAACGTCACAACAACTCTATACATACAAGAGAAAACATGCATAAGTATCAGTATTACGATTATGGAAGCCCTTAATTTCATCTTTAAAATATCACATCAACAAGAGAGAAGATACACAAGTGTGAGTATTGCGATTATGGAAGTCCTCGCATATCATCTTCAAAACGTCACATCAACTCTATACACACTAGAGAAAACATACATAAGTGTCAGTGTTACGATTATGGAAGCCCTCAATTTCCTCTTTAAAATGTCACATCAACTCTATACGTACAAGAGAGAAGATACACAAGTGTGAGTATCGCGATTATGGAAGCCCTCACATGTCATCTTTAAAACGTCACATCAACTCTATACACACTAGAGAAAACATACATAAGTGTCAGTATTACGATTATGAAAGCCCTCAATTTCCTGTTTAAAATGTCACATCAACTCTATACATACAAGAAAGAAGATACACAAGTGTGAGTATCGCGATTATGGAAGCCCTCACATGTCATCTTTAAAACGTCACATCAACTCTATACACACTAGAGAAAACATACATGAGTGTCGGTATTACGATTATGAAAGCCCTCAATTTCCTCTTTAAAATGTCACATCAACTCTATACATACAAGAGAGAAGATACACAAGTGTGAGTATTGCGATTATGGAAGAACTCACATGTCATCTTTGAAACTTCACATGAACTCTATACACACTGGAGAAAACATACATAAGTGTCAGTATTACGATTATGGAAGCCCTCAATTTTCTCTTTGAAATGTCACATCAACTCTATACATACAAGAGAGAAGATACGCAAGTGTGAGTATTGCGATTATGGAAGCCCTCACATGTCATCTTTAAAACGTCACATCAACTCTATACACACTAGAGAAAAGATACATAAGTGTCAGTATCACGATTATGGAAGCCCTCAATTTCCTCTTTAAAATGTCACATCAACTCTATACGTACAAGAGAGAAGATACACAAGTGTGAGTATTGCGATTATGGAAGCCCTCACATGTCATCTTTAAAACGTCACATCAACTCTATACACACTAGAGAAAACATACATAAGTGTCAGTATCACGATTATGAAAGCCCTCAATTTCCTCTTTAAAATGTCGCATTAACTCTATACATACAAGAGAGAAGATACACACACAAGTGTGAGTATTGCGATTATGGAAGCCCTCACATGTCATCTTTAAAACGTCACATCAACTCTATACACACTAGAGAAAAGATACATAAGTGTCAGTATTACGATTATGAAAGCCCTCAATTTCCTTTTTTAAATGTCACATTAACTCTATACATACAAGAGAGAAGATACACAAGTGTGAGTATCGCGATTATGGAAGCCCTCACATGTCATCTTTAAAACGTCACATCAACTCTATACAAACTAGAGAAAACATACATAAGTGTCAGTATCACGATTATGGAAGCCCTCAATTTTCTCTTTAAAATGTCACATCAACTCTATACATACAAGAGAGAAGATACACAAGTGTGAGTATTGCGATTATGGAAGCCCTCACATGTCATCTTTAAAACTTCACATCAATTCTATACATACAAGAGAAAACATACATAAGTATCAGTATTACGATTATGGAAGCCCTTAATTTCATCTTCAAAATATCACATCAACTCTATCCATACAAGAGAGAAGATACAAAAGTGTGTGTATCGCGATTATGGAAGCCCTCACATGTCATCTTTAAAATGTCACATCAACTCCATACACACTAGAGAAAACATACGTAAGTGTCAGTATTACGATTATGGAAGCCCTCAATTTCCTCTTTGAAATGTCACATCAACTCTATACGCACAAGAGAGAAGATAAACAAGTGTGAGTATCGCGATTATGGAAGCCCTCACATGTCATCTTTAAAACGTCACATCAAATTCATACACACTAGAGAAAACACACATAAGTGTCAGTATTACGATTATGAAAGCCCTCAATTTCCTCTTTAAAATGTCGCATCAACTCTATACATACAAGAGAGAACATACACAAATGTGAGTATCGCGATTATGGAAGCCCTCACATGTCATCTTTAAAACGTCACATCAACTCTATACACACTAGAGAAAACATACATAAGTGTCAGTGTTACGATTATGGAAGCCCTCAATTTCCTCTTTAAAATGTCACATCAACTCTATACATACAAGAGAGAAGATACACAAGTGTGAGTATTGCGATTATGGAAGCCCTCACATGTTATCTTCAAAACGTCACAACAACTATACATTCAAGAGAAAACATACATAAGTATCAGTATCACGATTATGGAAGCCCTTAATTTCATCTTTAAAATATCACATCAACTCTATACATACAAGAGAGAGAAGATACACAAGTGTGAGTATTGCGATTATGGAAGAACTCACATGTCATCTTTAAAACTTCACATGAACTCTATACACACTGGAGAAAACATACATAAGTGTCAGTATTACGATTATGGAAGCCCTCAATTTTCTCTTTGAAATGTCACATCAACTCTATACATACAAGAGAGAAGATACGCAAGTGTGAGTATTGCGATTATGGAAGCCCACACATGTCATCTCTAAAACTTCACATCAACTCTATACACACTAGAGAAAACATACATAAGTGTCAGTATTACGATTATGGAAGCCCTCAATTTTCTCTTTAAAATGTCACATCAACTCTATACATACAAGAGAGAAGATACACAAGTGTGAGTATTGCGATTATGGAAGCCCTCACATGTCATCTTTAAAACGTCACATCAACTCTATACACACTAGAGAAAACATACATAAGTGTCAGTATTACGATTATGGAAGCCCTCAATTTCATCTTTAAAATGTCACATCAACTCTATACATACAAGAAAGAAGATACACAAGTGTGAGTATTGCGATTATGGAAGTCCTCGCATGTCATCTTTAAAACGTCACAACAACTCTATACATACAAGAGAAAACATGCATAAGTATCAGTATTACGATTATGGAAGCCCTTAATTTCATCTTTAAAATATCACATCAACAAGAGAGAAGATACACAAGTGTGAGTATTGCGATTATGGAAGTCCTCGCATATCATCTTCAAAACGTCACATCAACTCTATACACACTATAGAAAACATACATAAGTGTCAGTGTTACGATTATGGAAGCCCTCAATTTCCTCTTTAACATGTCACATCAACTCTATACGTACAAGAGAGAAGATACACAAGTGTGAGTATCGCGATTATGGAAGCCCTCACATGTCATCTTTAAAACGTCACATCAACTCTATACACATTAGAGAAAACATACATAAGTGTCAGTATTACGATTATGAAAGCCCTCAATTTCCTGTTTAAAATGTCACATCAACTCTATACATACAAGAGAGAAGATACACAAGTGTGAGTATCGCGATTATGGAAGCCCTCACATGTCATCTTTAAAACGTCACATCAACTCTATACACACTAGAGAAAACATACATGAGTGTCGGTATTACGATTATGAAAGCCCTCAATTTCCTCTTTAAAATGTCACATCAACTCTATACATACAAGAGAGAAGATACACAAGTGTGAGTATTGCGATTATGGAAGCCCTCACATGTTATCTTCAAAACGTCACAACAACTATACATTCAAGAGAAAACATACATAAGTATCAGTATCACGATTATGGAAGCCCTTAATTTCATCTTTAAAATATCACATCAACTCTATACATACAAGAGAGAGAAGATACACAAGTGTGAGTATTGCGATTATGGAAGAACTCACATGTCATCTTTGAAACTTCACATGAACTCTATACACACTGGAGAAAACATACAGAAGTGTCAGTATTACGATTATGAAAGCCCTCAATTTCCTGTTTAAAATGTCACATCAACTCTATACATACAAGAGAGGAGATACAAGAGTGTGAGTATCGCGATTATGGAAGCCCTCACATGTCATCTTTAAAACGTCACATCAACTCTATACACACCAGCGGAAACATACATAAGTATCAGTAGTACGATTATGGAAGCCCTTAATTTCATCTTCAATATATCACATCAAATCTATACATACAAGTGAGAAGATATACAAGTGTGGGTATTGCGATTATGGAAGCCCTCACATGTCATCTTTAAAACGTCACATCAACTCTATACACACTAGAGAAAACATACATAAGTGTCAGTATTGCGATTATGGAAGCACTCAATTTCATCTTTAAAATATCACATCAACTCGATACATACAAGAGAGAAGATACACAAGTGTGAGTATTGCGATTATAGAAGCCCTCACATGTCATCTTCAAAACTTCACATCAACTCTATACATACAAGAGAAACCATACATAAGTATCAGTAATACGATTATGGAAGCCCTTAATTTCATCTTTAAGTAGATACAGTGGACGCGTTCTGGGACAGGAAGTGTGACGTCACTTCCGGTCTGTGCTCCGATTATCAGGTCTCCACTTCCGGTCTGCGCTGGCGATGTATGTTATCGGGTAGATAACGTTATCGGCTAGATAGCGTTATCAGTGATTGTGAGTCACCCATGCTGGCGATGTGTGTGTAATTAGCGTTATCGGGTAGATAACGTTATGGGTAGATAGCGTTATCAGTGATTGTGAGTCACCCGGATGGACATCCAGTGTGTGTAATTAGTGTTATCAGGTAGATAACGTTATCGGCTAGATAGCGTTATCAGTGATTGTGAGTTACTCGGTTTGTGCTGACGATTGGCATTCGGTGTTTGTAATTATTGTTTGAATGTATATACAGGATGTTTGTAAAGAGTGTGTTATGTTGTATATACAGGTTGTTTGTAAGAGAGGTCCTAGACACGTGGTGTCATGGCAGCTATCACGTGTTCCTTCGGTGTCATGGCGTCTGTCACGGCGGCTAGCAACGAGGTGTCATGGCGTCTGTCACGAGGTGTCATGCTATCTGTTGACGATTGGCATTCGGTGTTTGTAATTATTGTTTGAATGTATATACAGGATGTTTGTAAAGAGTGTGTTATGTTGTATATACAGGTTGTTTGTAAGAGAGGTCCTAGACACGTGGTGTCATGGCAGCTATCACGTGTTCCTTCGGTGTCATGGCGTCTGTCACGGCGGCTATCAACGAGGTGTCATGGCGTCTGTCACGAGGTGTCATGCTATCTGTTGACGATTGGCATTCGGTGTTTGTAATTATTGTTTGAATGTATATACAGGATGTTTGTAAAGAGTGTGTTATGTTGTATATACAGGTTGTTTGTAAGAGAGGTCCTAGACACGTGGTGTCATGGCAGCTATCACGTGTTCCTTCGGTGTCATGGCGTCTGTCACGGCGGCTAGCAACGAGGTGTCATGGCGTCTGTCACGAGGTGTCATGCTATCTGTTGACGATTGGCATTCGGTGTTTGTAATTATTGTTTGAATGTATATACAGGATGTTTGTAAAGAGTGTGTTATGTTGTATATACAGGTTGTTTGTAAGAGAGGTCCTAGACACGTGGTGTCATGGCAGCTATCACGTGTTCCTTCGGTGTCATGGCGTCTGTCACGGCGGCTAGCAACGAGGTGTCATGGCGTCTGTCACGAGGTGTCATGCTATCTGCTGACGATTGGCATTCGGTGTTTGTAATTATTGTTTGAATGTATATACAGGATGTTTGTAAAGAGTGTGTTATGTTGTATATACAGGTTGTTTGTAAGAGAGGTCCTAGACACGTGGTGTCATGGCAGCTATCACGTGTTCCTTCGGTGTCATGGCGTCTGTCACGGCGGCTATCAACGAGGTGTCATGGCGTCTGTCACGAGGTGTCATGCTATCTGTTGACGATTGGCATTCGGTGTTTGTAATTATTGTTTGAATGTATATACAGGATGTTTGTAAAGAGTGTGTTATGTTGTATATACAGGTTGTTTGTAAGAGAGGTCCTAGACACGTGGTGTCATGGCAGCTATCACGTGTTCCTTCGGTGTCATGGCGTCTGTCACGGCGGCTAGCAACGAGGTGTCATGGCGTCTGTCACGAGGTGTCATGCTATCTGTTGACGATTGGCATTCGGTGTTTGTAATTATTGTTTGAATGTATATACAGGATGTTTGTAAAGAGTGTGTTATGTTGTATATACAGGTTGTTTGTAAGAGAGGTCCTAGACACGTGGTGTCATGGCAGCTATCACGTGTTCCTTCGGTGTCATGGCGTCTGTCACGGCGGCTAGCAACGAGGTGTCATGGCGTCTGTCACGAGGTGTCATGCTATCTGCTGACGATTGGCATTCGGTGTTTGTAATTATTGTTTGAATGTATATACAGGATGTTTGTAAAGAGTGTGTTATGTTGTATATACAGGTTGTTTGTAAGAGAGGTCCTAGACACGTGGTGTCATGGCAGCTATCACGTGTTCCTTCGGTGTCATGGCGTCTGTCACGGCGGCTAGCAACGAGGTGTCATGGCGTCTGTCACGAGGTGTCATGCTATCTGTTGACGATTGGCATTCGGTGTTTGTAATTATTGTTTGAATGTATATACAGGATGTTTGTAAAGAGTGTGTTATGTTGTATATACAGGTTGTTTGTAAGAGAGGTCCTAGACACGTGGTGTCATGGCAGCTATCACGTGTTCCTTCGGTGTCATGGCGTCTGTCACGGCGGCTATCAACGAGGTGTCATGGCGTCTGTCACGAGGTGTCATGCTATCTGTTGACGATTGGCATTCGGTGTTTGTAATTATTGTTTGAATGTATATACAGGATGTTTGTAAAGAGTGTGTTATGTTGTATATACAGGTTGTTTGTAAGAGAGGTCCTAGACACGTGGTGTCATGGCAGCTATCACGTGTTCCTTCGGTGTCATGGCGTCTGTCACGGCGGCTAGCAACGAGGTGTCATGGCGTCTGTCACGAGGTGTCATGCTATCTGTTGACGATTGGCATTCGGTGTTTGTAATTATTGTTTGAATGTATATACAGGATGTTTGTAAAGAGTGTGTTATGTTGTATATACAGGTTGTTTGTAAGAGAGGTCCTAGACACGTGGTGTCATGGCAGCTATCACGTGTTCCTTCGGTGTCATGGCGTCTGTCACGGCGGCTAGCAACGAGGTGTCATGGCGTCTGTCACGAGGTGTCATGCTATCTGCTGACGATTGGCATTCGGTGTTTGTAATTATTGTTTGAATGTATATACAGGATGTTTGTAAAGAGTGTGTTATGTTGTATATACAGGTTGTTTGTAAGAGAGGTCCTAGACACGTGGTGTCATGGCAGCTATCACGTGTTCCTTCGGTGTCATGGCGTCTGTCACGGCGGCTAGCAACGAGGTGTCATGGCGTCTGTCACGAGGTGTCATGCTATCTGCTGACGATTGGCATTCGGTGTTTGTAATTATTGTTTGAATGTATATACAGGATGTTTGTAAAGAGTGTGTTATGTTGTATATACAGGTTGTTTGTAAGAGAGGTCCTAGACACGTGGTGTCATGGCAGCTATCACGTGTTCCTTCGGTGTCATGGCGTCTGTCACGGCGGCTAGCAACGAGGTGTCATGGCGTCTGTCACGAGGTGTCATGCTATCTGCTGACGATTGGCATTCGGTGTTTGTAATTATTGTTTGAATGTATATACAGGATGTTTGTAAAGAGTGTGTTATGTTGTATATACAGGTTGTTTGTAAGAGAGGTCCTAGACACGTGGTGTCATGGCAGCTATCACGTGTTCCTTCGGTGTCATGGCGTCTGTCACGGCGGCTAGCAACGAGGTGTCATGGCGTCTGTCACGAGGTGTCATGCTATCTGCTGACGATTGGCATTCGGTGTTTGTAATTATTGTTTGAATGTATATACAGGATGTTTGTAAAGAGTGTGTTATGTTGTATATACAGGTTGTTTGTAAGAGAGGTCCTAGACACGTGGTGTCATGGCAGCTATCACGTGTTCCTTCGGTGTCATGGCGTCTGTCACGGCGGCTAGCAACGAGGTGTCATGGCGTCTGTCACGAGGTGTCATGCTATCTGCTGACGATTGGCATTCGGTGTTTGTAATTATTGTTTGAATGTATATACAGGATGTTTGTAAAGAGTGTGTTATGTTGTATATACAGGTTGTTTGTAAGAGAGGTCCTAGACACGTGGTGTCATGGCAGCTATCACGTGTTCCTTCGGTGTCATGGCGTCTGTCACGGCGGCTAGCAACGAGGTGTCATGGCGTCTGTCACGAGGTGTCATGCTATCTGCTGACGATTGGCATTCGGTGTTTGTAATTATTGTTTGAATGTATATACAGGATGTTTGTAAAGAGTGTGTTATGTTGTATATACAGGTTGTTTGTAAGAGAGGTCCTAGACACGTGGTGTCATGGCAGCTATCACGTGTTCCTTCGGTGTCATGGCGTCTGTCACGGCGGCTAGCAACGAGGTGTCATGGCGTCTGTCACGAGGTGTCATGCTATCTGCTGACGATTGGCATTCGGTGTTTGTAATTATTGTTTGAATGTATATACAGGATGTTTGTAAAGAGTGTGTTATGTTGTATATACAGGTTGTTTGTAAGAGAGGTCCTAGACACGTGGTGTCATGGCAGCTATCACGTGTTCCTTCGGTGTCATGGCGTCTGTCACGGCGGCTAGCAACGAGGTGTCATGGCGTCTGTCACGAGGTGTCATGCTATCTGCTGACGATTGGCATTCGGTGTTTGTAATTATTGTTTGAATGTATATACAGGATGTTTGTAAAGAGTGTGTTATGTTGTATATACAGGTTGTTTGTAAGAGAGGTCCTAGACACGTGGTGTCATGGCAGCTATCACGTGTTCCTTCGGTGTCATGGCGTCTGTCACGGCGGCTAGCAACGAGGTGTCATGGCGTCTGTCACGAGGTGTCATGCTATCTGCTGACGATTGGCATTCGGTGTTTGTAATTATTGTTTGAATGTATATACAGGATGTTTGTAAAGAGTGTGTTATGTTGTATATACAGGTTGTTTGTAAGAGAGGTCCTAGACACGTGGTGTCATGGCAGCTATCACGTGTTCCTTCGGTGTCATGGCGTCTGTCACGGCGGCTAGCAACGAGGTGTCATGGCGTCTGTCACGAGGTGTCATGCTATCTGTTGACGATTGGCATTCGGTGTTTGTAATTATTGTTTGAATGTATATACAGGATGTTTGTAAAGAGTGTGTTATGTTGTATATACAGGTTGTTTGTAAGAGAGGTCCTAGACACGTGGTGTCATGGCAGCTATCACGTGATCCTTCGGTGTCATGGCGTCTGTCACGGCGGCTATCAACGAGGTGTCATGGCGTCTGTCACGAGGTGTCATGCTATCTGTTGACGATTGGCATTCGGTGTTTGTAATTATTGTTTGAATGTATATACAGGATGTTTGTAAAGAGTGTGTTATGTTGTATATACAGGTTGTTTGTAAGAGAGGTCCTAGACACGTGGTGTCATGGCAGCTATCACGTGATCCTTCGGTGTCATGGCGTCTGTCACGGCGGCTATCAACGAGGTGTCATGGCGTCTGTCACGAGGTGTCATGCTATCTGTTGACGATTGGCATTCGGTGTTTGTAATTATTGTTTGAATGTATATACAGGATGTTTGTAAAGAGTGTGTTATGTTGTATATACAGGTTGTTTGTAAGAGAGGTCCTAGACACGTGGTGTCATGGCAGCTATCACGTGATCCTTCGGTGTCATGGCGTCTGTCACGGCGGCTATCAACGAGGTGTCATGGCGTCTGTCACGAGGTGTCATGCTATCTGTTGACGATTGGCATTCGGTGTTTGTAATTATTGTTTGAATGTATATACAGGTTGTTTGTAAGAGAGGTCCTAGACACGTGGTGTCATGGCAGCTATCACGTGTTCCTTCGGTGTCATGGCGTCTGTCACGGCGGCTAGCAACGAGGTGTCATGGCGTCTGTCACGAGGTGTCATGCTATCTGCTGACGATTGGCATTCGGTGTTTGTAATTATTGTTTGAATGTATATACAGGATGTTTGTAAAGAGTGTGTTATGTTGTATATACAGGTTGTTTGTAAGAGAGGTCCTAGACACGTGGTGTCATGGCAGCTATCACGTGTTCCTTCGGTGTCATGGCGTCTGTCACGGCGGCTAGCAACGAGGTGTCATGGCGTCTGTCACGAGGTGTCATGCTATCTGCTGACGATTGGCATTCGGTGTTTGTAATTATTGTTTGAATGTATATACAGGATGTTTGTAAAGAGTGTGTTATGTTGTATATACAGGTTGTTTGTAAGAGAGGTCCTAGACACGTGGTGTCATGGCAGCTATCACGTGTTCCTTCGGTGTCATGGCGTCTGTCACGGCGGCTAGCAACGAGGTGTCATGGCGTCTGTCACGAGGTGTCATGCTATCTGCTGACGATTGGCATTCGGTGTTTGTAATTATTGTTTGAATGTATATACAGGATGTTTGTAAAGAGTGTGTTATGTTGTATATACAGGTTGTTTGTAAGAGAGGTCCTAGACACGTGGTGTCATGGCAGCTATCACGTGTTCCTTCGGTGTCATGGCGTCTGTCACGGCGGCTAGCAACGAGGTGTCATGGCGTCTGTCACGAGGTGTCATGCTATCTGCTGACGATTGGCATTCGGTGTTTGTAATTATTGTTTGAATGTATATACAGGATGTTTGTAAAGAGTGTGTTATGTTGTATATACAGGTTGTTTGTAAGAGAGGTCCTAGACACGTGGTGTCATGGCAGCTATCACGTGTTCCTTCGGTGTCATGGCGTCTGTCACGGCGGCTAGCAACGAGGTGTCATGGCGTCTGTCACGAGGTGTCATGCTATCTGCTGACGATTGGCATTCGGTGTTTGTAATTATTGTTTGAATGTATATACAGGATGTTTGTAAAGAGTGTGTTATGTTGTATATACAGGTTGTTTGTAAGAGAGGTCCTAGACACGTGGTGTCATGGCAGCTATCACGTGTTCCTTCGGTGTCATGGCGTCTGTCACGGCGGCTAGCAACGAGGTGTCATGGCGTCTGTCACGAGGTGTCATGCTATCTGCTGACGATTGGCATTCGGTGTTTGTAATTATTGTTTGAATGTATATACAGGATGTTTGTAAAGAGTGTGTTATGTTGTATATACAGGTTGTTTGTAAGAGAGGTCCTAGACACGTGGTGTCATGGCAGCTATCACGTGTTCCTTCGGTGTCATGGCGTCTGTCACGGCGGCTAGCAACGAGGTGTCATGGCGTCTGTCACGAGGTGTCATGCTATCTGCTGACGATTGGCATTCGGTGTTTGTAATTATTGTTTGAATGTATATACAGGATGTTTGTAAAGAGTGTGTTATGTTGTATATACAGGTTGTTTGTAAGAGAGGTCCTAGACACGTGGTGTCATGGCAGCTATCACGTGTTCCTTCGGTGTCATGGCGTCTGTCACGGCGGCTAGCAACGAGGTGTCATGGCGTCTGTCACGAGGTGTCATGCTATCTGCTGACGATTGGCATTCGGTGTTTGTAATTATTGTTTGAATGTATATACAGGATGTTTGTAAAGAGTGTGTTATGTTGTATATACAGGTTGTTTGTAAGAGAGGTCCTAGACACGTGGTGTCATGGCAGCTATCACGTGTTCCTTCGGTGTCATGGCGTCTGTCACGGCGGCTAGCAACGAGGTGTCATGGCGTCTGTCACGAGGTGTCATGCTATCTGTTGACGATTGGCATTCGGTGTTTGTAATTATTGTTTGAATGTATATACAGGATGTTTGTAAAGAGTGTGTTATGTTGTATATACAGGTTGTTTGTAAGAGAGGTCCTAGACACGTGGTGTCATGGCAGCTATCACGTGTTCCTTCGGTGTCATGGCGTCTGTCACGGCGGCTATCAACGAGGTGTCATGGCGTCTGTCACGAGGTGTCATGCTATCTGTTGACGATTGGCATTCGGTGTTTGTAATTATTGTTTGAATGTATATACAGGATGTTTGTAAAGAGTGTGTTATGTTGTATATACAGGTTGTTTGTAAGAGAGGTCCTAGACACGTGGTGTCATGGCAGCTATCACGTGATCCTTCGGTGTCATGGCGTCTGTCACGGCGGCTATCAACGAGGTGTCATGGCGTCTGTCACGAGGTGTCATGCTATCTGCTGACGATTGGCATTCGGTGTTTGTAATTATTGTTTGAATGTATATACAGGATGTTTGTAAAGAGTGTGTTATGTTGTATATACAGGTTGTTTGTAAGAGAGGTCCTAGACACGTGGTGTCATGGCAGCTATCACGTGATCCTTCGGTGTCATGGCGTCTGTCACGGCGGCTATCAACGAGGTGTCATGGCGTCTGTCACGAGGTGTCATGCTATCTGCTGACGATTGGCATTCGGTGTTTGTAATTATTGTTTGAATGTATATACAGGATGTTTGTAAAGAGTGTGTTATGTTGTATATACAGGTTGTTTGTAAGAGAGGTCCTAGACACGTGGTGTCATGGCAGCTATCACGTGATCCTTCGGTGTCATGGCGTCTGTCACGGCGGCTATCAACGAGGTGTCATGGCGTCTGTCACGAGGTGTCATGCTATCTGTTGACGATTGGCATTCGGTGTTTGTAATTATTGTTTGAATGTATATACAGGATGTTTGTAAAGAGTGTGTTATGTTGTATATACAGGTTGTTTGTAAGAGAGGTCCTAGACACGTGGTGTCATGGCAGCTATCACGTGATCCTTCGGTGTCATGGCGTCTGTCACGGCGGCTATCAACGAGGTGTCATGGCGTCTGTCACGAGGTGTCATGCTATCTGTTGACGATTGGCATTCGGTGTTTGTAATTATTGTTTGAATGTATATACAGGATGTTTGTAAAGAGTGTGTTATGTTGTATATACAGGTTGTTTGTAAGAGAGGTCCTAGACACGTGGTGTCATGGCAGCTATCACGTGTTCCTTCGGTGTCATGGCGTCTGTCACGGCGGCTATCAACGAGGTGTCATGGCGTCTGTCACGAGGTGTCATGCTATCTGTTGACGATTGGCATTCGGTGTTTGTAATTATTGTTTGAATGTATATACAGGATGTTTGTAAAGAGTGTGTTATGTTGTATATACAGGTTGTTTGTAAGAGAGGTCCTAGACACGTGGTGTCATGGCAGCTATCACGTGTTCCTTCGGTGTCATGGCGTCTGTCACGGCGGCTAGCAACGAGGTGTCATGGCGTCTGTCACGAGGTGTCATGCTATCTGCTGACGATTGGCATTCGGTGTTTGTAATTATTGTTTGAATGTATATACAGGATGTTTGTAAAGAGTGTGTTATGTTGTATATACAGGTTGTTTGTAAGAGAGGTCCTAGACACGTGGTGTCATGGCAGCTATCACGTGTTCCTTCGGTGTCATGGCGTCTGTCACGGCGGCTAGCAACGAGGTGTCATGGCGTCTGTCACGAGGTGTCATGCTATCTGCTGACGATTGGCATTCGGTGTTTGTAATTATTGTTTGAATGTATATACAGGATGTTTGTAAAGAGTGTGTTATGTTGTATATACAGGTTGTTTGTAAGAGAGGTCCTAGACACGTGGTGTCATGGCAGCTATCACGTGTTCCTTCGGTGTCATGGCGTCTGTCACGGCGGCTAGCAACGAGGTGTCATGGCGTCTGTCACGAGGTGTCATGCTATCTGCTGACGATTGGCATTCGGTGTTTGTAATTATTGTTTGAATGTATATACAGGATGTTTGTAAAGAGTGTGTTATGTTGTATATACAGGTTGTTTGTAAGAGAGGTCCTAGACACGTGGTGTCATGGCAGCTATCACGTGTTCCTTCGGTGTCATGGCGTCTGTCACGGCGGCTAGCAACGAGGTGTCATGGCGTCTGTCACGAGGTGTCATGCTATCTGCTGACGATTGGCATTCGGTGTTTGTAATTATTGTTTGAATGTATATACAGGATGTTTGTAAAGAGTGTGTTATGTTGTATATACAGGTTGTTTGTAAGAGAGGTCCTAGACACGTGGTGTCATGGCAGCTATCACGTGTTCCTTCGGTGTCATGGCGTCTGTCACGGCGGCTAGCAACGAGGTGTCATGGCGTCTGTCACGAGGTGTCATGCTATCTGCTGACGATTGGCATTCGGTGTTTGTAATTATTGTTTGAATGTATATACAGGATGTTTGTAAAGAGTGTGTTATGTTGTATATACAGGTTGTTTGTAAGAGAGGTCCTAGACACGTGGTGTCATGGCAGCTATCACGTGATCCTTCGGTGTCATGGCGTCTGTCACGGCGGCTAGCAACGAGGTGTCATGGCGTCTGTCACGAGGTGTCATGCTATCTGCTGACGATTGGCATTCGGTGTTTGTAATTATTGTTTGAATGTATATACAGGATGTTTGTAAAGAGTGTGTTATGTTGTATATACAGGTTGTTTGTAAGAGAGGTCCTAGACACGTGGTGTCATGGCAGCTATCACGTGATCCTTCGGTGTCATGGCGTCTGTCACGGCGGCTATCAACGAGGTGTCATGGCGTCTGTCACGAGGTGTCATGCTATCTGTTGACGATTGGCATTCGGTGTTTGTAATTATTGTTTGAATGTATATACAGGATGTTTGTAAAGAGTGTGTTATGTTGTATATACAGGTTGTTTGTAAGAGAGGTCCTAGACACGTGGTGTCATGGCAGCTATCACGTGTTCCTTCGGTGTCATGGCGTCTGTCACGGCGGCTAGCAACGAGGTGTCATGGCGTCTGTCACGAGGTGTCATGCTATCTGCTGACGATTGGCATTCGGTGTTTGTAATTATTGTTTGAATGTATATACAGGATGTTTGTAAAGAGTGTGTTATGTTGTATATACAGGTTGTTTGTAAGAGAGGTCCTAGACACGTGGTGTCATGGCAGCTATCACGTGTTCCTTCGGTGTCATGGCGTCTGTCACGGCGGCTAGCAACGAGGTGTCATGGCGTCTGTCACGAGGTGTCATGCTATCTGCTGACGATTGGCATTCGGTGTTTGTAATTATTGTTTGAATGTATATACAGGATGTTTGTAAAGAGTGTGTTATGTTGTATATACAGGTTGTTTGTAAGAGAGGTCCTAGACACGTGGTGTCATGGCAGCTATCACGTGTTCCTTCGGTGTCATGGCGTCTGTCACGGCGGCTAGCAACGAGGTGTCATGGCGTCTGTCACGAGGTGTCATGCTATCTGCTGACGATTGGCATTCGGTGTTTGTAATTATTGTTTGAATGTATATACAGGATGTTTGTAAAGAGTGTGTTATGTTGTATATACAGGTTGTTTGTAAGAGAGGTCCTAGACACGTGGTGTCATGGCAGCTATCACGTGTTCCTTCGGTGTCATGGCGTCTGTCACGGCGGCTAGCAACGAGGTGTCATGGCGTCTGTCACGAGGTGTCATGCTATCTGCTGACGATTGGCATTCGGTGTTTGTAATTATTGTTTGAATGTATATACAGGATGTTTGTAAAGAGTGTGTTATGTTGTATATACAGGTTGTTTGTAAGAGAGGTCCTAGACACGTGGTGTCATGGCAGCTATCACGTGTTCCTTCGGTGTCATGGCGTCTGTCACGGCGGCTAGCAACGAGGTGTCATGGCGTCTGTCACGAGGTGTCATGCTATCTGCTGACGATTGGCATTCGGTGTTTGTAATTATTGTTTGAATGTATATACAGGATGTTTGTAAAGAGTGTGTTATGTTGTATATACAGGTTGTTTGTAAGAGAGGTCCTAGACACGTGGTGTCATGGCAGCTATCACGTGATCCTTCGGTGTCATGGCGTCTGTCACGGCGGCTAGCAACGAGGTGTCATGGCGTCTGTCACGAGGTGTCATGCTATCTGTTGACGATTGGCATTCGGTGTTTGTAATTATTGTTTGAATGTATATACAGGATGTTTGTAAAGAGTGTGTTATGTTGTATATACAGGTTGTTTGTAAGAGAGGTCCTAGACACGTGGTGTCATGGCAGCTATCACGTGATCCTTCGGTGTCATGGCGTCTGTCACGGCGGCTATCAACGAGGTGTCATGGCGTCTGTCACGAGGTGTCATGCTATCTGTTGACGATTGGCATTCGGTGTTTGTAATTATTGTTTGAATGTATATACAGGATGTTTGTAAAGAGTGTGTTATGTTGTATATACAGGTTGTTTGTAAGAGAGGTCCTAGACACGTGGTGTCATGGCAGCTATCACGTGATCCTTCGGTGTCATGGCGTCTGTCACGGCGGCTATCAACGAGGTGTCATGGCGTCTGTCACGAGGTGTCATGCTATCTGTTGACGATTGGCATTCGGTGTTTGTAATTATTGTTTGAATGTATATACAGGATGTTTGTAAAGAGTGTGTTATGTTGTATATACAGGTTGTTTGTAAGAGAGGTCCTAGACACGTGGTGTCATGGCAGCTATCACGTGATCCTTCGGTGTCATGGCGTCTGTCACGGCGGCTATCAACGAGGTGTCATGGCGTCTGTCACGAGGTGTCATGCTATCTGTTGACGATTGGCATTCGGTGTTTGTAATTATTGTTTGAATGTATATACAGGATGTTTGTAAAGAGTGTGTTATGTTGTATATACAGGTTGTTTGTAAGAGAGGTCCTAGACACGTGGTGTCATGGCAGCTATCACGTGATCCTTCGGTGTCATGGCGTCTGTCACGGCGGCTATCAACGAGGTGTCATGGCGTCTGTCACGAGGTGTCATGCTATCTGTTGACGATTGGCATTCGGTGTTTGTAATTATTGTTTGAATGTATATACAGGATGTTTGTAAAGAGTGTGTTATGTTGTATATACAGGTTGTTTGTAAGAGAGGTCCTAGACACGTGGTGTCATGGCAGCTATCACGTGATCCTTCGGTGTCATGGCGTCTGTCACGGCGGCTATCAACGAGGGTGTCATGGCGTCTGTCACGAGGTGTCATGCTATCTGTTGACGATTGGCATTCGGTGTTTGTAATTATTGTTTGAATGTATATACAGGATGTTTGTAAAGAGTGTGTTATGTTGTATATACAGGTTGTTTGTAAGAGAGGTCCTAGACACGTGGTGTCATGGCAGCTATCACGTGATCCTTCGGTGTCATGGCGTCTGTCACGGCGGCTATCAACGAGGTGTCATGGCGTCTGTCACGAGGTGTCATGCTATCTGTTGACGATTGGCATTCGGTGTTTGTAATTATTGTTTGAATGTATATACAGGATGTTTGTAAAGAGTGTGTTATGTTGTATATACAGGTTGTTTGTAAGAGAGGTCCTAGACACGTGGTGTCATGGCAGCTATCACGTGATCCTTCGGTGTCATGGCGTCTGTCACGGCGGCTATCAACGAGGTGTCATGGCGTCTGTCACGAGGTGTCATGCTATCTGTTGACGATTGGCATTCGGTGTTTGTAATTATTGTTTGAATGTATATACAGGATGTTTGTAAAGAGTGTGTTATGTTGTATATACAGGTTGTTTGTAAGAGAGGTCCTAGACACGTGGTGTCATGGCAGCTATCACGTGATCCTTCGGTGTCATGGCGTCTGTCACGGCGGCTATCAACGAGGTGTCATGGCGTCTGTCACGAGGTGTCATGCTATCTGTTGACGATTGGCATTCGGTGTTTGTAATTATTGTTTGAATGTATATACAGGATGTTTGTAAAGAGTGTGTTATGTTGTATATACAGGTTGTTTGTAAGAGAGGTCCTAGACACGTGGTGTCATGGCAGCTATCACGTGATCCTTCGGTGTCATGGCGTCTGTCACGGCGGCTATCAACGAGGTGTCATGGCGTCTGTCACGAGGTGTCATGCTATCTGTTGACGATTGGCATTCGGTGTTTGTAATTATTGTTTGAATGTATATACAGGATGTTTGTAAAGAGTGTGTTATGTTGTATATACAGGTTGTTTGTAAGAGAGGTCCTAGACACGTGGTGTCATGGCAGCTATCACGTGATCCTTCGGTGTCATGGCGTCTGTCACGGCGGCTATCAACGAGGTGTCATGGCGTCTGTCACGAGGTGTCATGCTATCTGTTGACGATTGGCATTCGGTGTTTGTAATTATTGTTTGAATGTATATACAGGATGTTTGTAAAGAGTGTGTTATGTTGTATATACAGGTTGTTTGTAAGAGAGGTCCTAGACACGTGGTGTCATGGCAGCTATCACGTGTTCCTTCGGTGTCATGGCGTCTGTCACGGCGGCTAGCAACGAGGTGTCATGGCGTCTGTCACGAGGTGTCATGCTATCTGCTGACGATTGGCATTCGGTGTTTGTAATTATTGTTTGAATGTATATACAGGATGTTTGTAAAGAGTATGTTATGTTGTATATACAGGTTGTTTGTAAGAAAGGTCCTAGACACGTGGTGTCATGGCAGCTATCACGTGAGGTGGTCAACGAGGTATCATGGCGGTTGTGAATAGATCATAACGTCTACGACGTGTACATCAAATGAAAAAAAATGGTATTCTTTGGTGAGAAAGATTGAAAGGGATCCGAACCCGCATCATTTTTATCTGAAAATGTTCTATTATTTTACATGTATACTTACCAGTTCGATCGACCTCTTATCTCTCACCCGCAAGAATACCATTTAGTTTTGATTGTATATTTAAGGTTGAAAAAGTCAATAGCGCAGAGGGTGTGTGTGACTGCTTCAACTAAATCGAACTCAGTTCGTGATAATGTCTCCTCGATTATACAACAGTTTTATTCATAGTGTGCTTACCACCGTGTACGATGCGAAGAAATTCGTAATAAGCGCATGTCTGCCGAATATGATGGAAATCCTCGAAGAATTACAATTACCATCCAAAAATTGGATAATCGCTGGAGAATTCATAACTTTCCTGGTGGGGGCCTCGACCGATTGGGCGTATGCTGATATTTTCTATTTCGGAGGAGATTTCGATCCACCTCCAGAAGATTGGAAGATAATCGATATGAATATAGAAGGTCAGTTCAAATATAAACATAGAAGAATGGGAAAAATCATATTGCATCAAATTTCGGGTATCGTTCCGAAACCAGGATCGTATATACTTGATTGTTTTAGAGTGCTCCATGATATCGATGTCGATTTTTATCGGATCGCACTACTACCATACCGATGTGAGATAATGGACATGCGCAGCATCCGAAGAGATACTTCAAATTCTTACACCTTTAAGATGTTTCAACTGTTTTCTGAGATAGGAGGGGAGGTCGACTATAGAATAAGTCCATCATCACTACAAATTTTGTGCTTCGACGTACTCTTTCGAAATTTCGTCAAAGAAATATGTTAATGATCTGCGCATGTGCAACTAGATATTTGGATAGTTTATCATTCTAGTTTGAAATGTCGTCTATCGTCGTTGATATTCAAAGTTTCCCGATTTCTGCAAACGTATATAAAATCAAGGAACTCTCTTTGTTGGACTGTGATAAAAGGTTGGAGAAATATTTTCTATTCAAACCACCAAAATCGATGGATCAACTATCCGAGACGCAAATGAAGAAAATATTTCATTGTGAAAAATATCATGGGATTCCATGGACCTCTGGCTATCAGGATTATGATGAATTGTATGAAATTTTGAAGGAAAATATCGATCCGGATGCTACTGTTTATGTATGTGGGAAGATAAAAGCTAAGTTTCTACGGGGAGCGTTCCAAGAATTGGGGTTAGATCGAGTAGAAGTGGTGAATTTGAAAGGTAAATGTCCAAAATTAGAGCGAGGAAATTGTGAATTCATCTGTTTACATCACCCCAATAGTGTGAATCCTATGTGTTCTAGTGCGAATAGTTGGAAGTTATTCGAATTTCTTACGAAGGAAGATGTTATGTGGCTCTTAAAATAATAATATAGATATCTACAAATATATCATTATGGATATATCTTTTGAAGAATACACACGCAGACTTTGCGAATTCGTGGAAAAAGTTCATAAACTAAGAAGAGACTTGAATTTTTACGCAGATAAAATTAAAGTTATAAGACTGCTGAACAAATTAAGTGTAAAAAGTGGGGATGATGGGAGTGCGGGTGTTGAAAACAAATTTTATGATTCTAACCGCAATTCTGAATGGTATTTTATACGCGAACGTTCCCCAACACGTTGAACGCATCTATATTTGTCTGAAGGATGTCGGCGGTGGTGGTGGGGAATGTAACCGTACCGAATGGATTCCGATGAATTTTCAAAAAATCAATGATAACCAATTGGAGGTATTCACATTCGACATCTCACAAGACAATCGTACAACCATACATTATAAACTTAAACTCTTATTCTTTGATCGAAGTGAGGAGGATATGGCTGAACGATTTCATCGTTCTCCACGATTGTTAATGATTATCCAAATCAAAACTCTCTAAACTAATGAAAAATTCACCAAATTTTAACTTGAGGATATCGATGAAATAATATTCATAATAATAATCTGCAGAATAATTAGAGCGATTCCTCTTAAACCCGCTAGTCTATTATTGCGTTATAAAATATGATGATTTGAATCAATCATTGTTCTAATTATTTATCAAACTATTATGCGATATAATAGAAGACAAACTCAGTTTCCCTTCAGCTAGATATCATTCATTCACAAAGGATAACGATAAAATAATATTCATAATAATAATCTGCAGAATAATTAGAGCGATTCCTCTTAAGCCAGCGAGTCTATTATTGCGTTATAAAATATGATGATTTGAATCAATCATTGTTCTAATTATTTATCAAAATATTATGCGATATAATAGAAGACAAACTCAGTTTCCTTTCAGCTAGATATCATTCATTCACAACAACAATTTAATCAAAGGCGTCTGCTTTTTTCCTTAGGTAATATAAAATTTGCCTATATATAGTAGTGTTTAATGTACGAGAAATCATTTGTGTTCAGCTGTTTCAAGGTAAGTTTCAATTTTCCTGTTATTCATCAAATGCTATTTTTATCACTTGTAAAATATAATTTACCGAAGGAAGTTATGATTAAATATGTTTTAACCTAATATATGAAAAACTAGTTGTGATTGAAAGAAAATTTATGATGTTTTCACAACTTAAAAATATCATTTCCACTAATTTCAATGAACCAATTTTCCTTCCAGATCAATATTCATTGATTATGAAGTTAACTTTTTCAGATCTTAATATTTTTGAAATAATTTCGTTTTAATTTTTCTATTAGTTATTGAATAGATATCATTTTTATCAATTTTAATTTGATTCAAAGGAATTTTAATGTGTTTTCAAAACAACGAAACACATTTTCTCCTAATTTCAATTAGCGAACCAAATTTTCTTTCAGATCAATATTCATTGATTATGAAGTTAGCTTTTTCAGATCTTAATATTTTTTCGAAATAATTTCGTTTTGATTTCTCTATTAGTTATTGAATAGTTATCATTTTTATCAATTTTAATTTGATTCAAAGGAATTTTAATATGTTTTCAAAACAAAGAAACACATTTTCTCCTAATTTCAATTAGGGAAAAACATAAATTTTATAGATGACAACAATTATTCATCAGATGCTATTTTTATCAATTGTAAAATGTAATTTACCGAAAGGAAGTATTGATTAAATATGTTTTTAACCTAATATATGAAAGAAAATTCATGATGTTTTCACAACTTAAAAATATCATTTCACTAATTTCAATGAACCAATTTTTCTTTCAGATCAATATTCATTGATTATGAAGTTAACTTTTTCAGATCTTAATATTTTTTGAAATAATTTCGTTTTAATTTTTCCATTAGTTATTGAATAGATTTCATTTTTAATTTGATTCAAAGGAATTTTAATATATTTTCAAAACAAAGAAACACATTTTCTCATAATTTCAATCAGGGACCTTTCCTCATTAGCAGTTCAAGTTTCTGATTTGATAGCTCTGAAAATTCTTTCGTTAAAATTTTGAAATCATCTCTTTTTAAGTATGATGTATGATTTGATGGAACAACTAACAAATAGATATACACCACCGGTTGATCCACCTGCATATTTATCTGAAAAGTAAGTTTCATTAAGAAATATCTATTAATAAAATTTCATATCTTTTTACTAATTTTTCAGTGGTTATATTGTATATATGAGTAAGAATGATGGGACTATTTCAAAATATAATGATGACCCTGTAGGGACTCATAGCACATTAGTAGTTTTGAATGAAGATAATTCGATTAGAGGGTATGTTCTCTATTCTTTACATCATTCTAAAGATTTTTAATTATAATTTGTTGACAGTAAATTAACGATGAACGATGGGGAAATAGAGAGGTGTACCCTGAACGACGGGAGAGAGGTTTTAATCAATGAATTACCTAATGTGTAAGTTCATTAAGAAAAATATAATCAGACATTGTTAAAACTAATAATAAATTTCTTATAGAGCTGACAATAATAACAGTGTTGACAGGATGCAATCATCAACAAGGATTAGAAATGAAAAGTAAGTTTCATTCTGTTGTTTTCGATATTCTTCTTTTAATTCTTCAACGCAATTTTAGTGGATGTAGAAAGAGACCAACAAGTCCCTCATCCAATATCAATAGGAAGAAACAAAAAAGGCAGTTCCCACTTACTCCTATCACCTCCATCATAATTGATGATGATGATCAAATAAGGTTAGTTATTTAATTTTAATTACAATAGGAATTCCTGGAACATCATTTTACTGTTTACAGAGATCAATCAACACCACCTCCATCATCCTCTAGATCGAATCTACATCCACTACCACCCTCAACAACACCACCGAAAGAAGAAGATATTGATGAGTTGCGTATATATGGCACGGGTGTAGACTTAGCAGTTTTGATTGTGGAGGTATGCACATTTTTAGTTCTTATATTGATTATACTAATATATTTTTCATTCTTTCGCAGTTGAGGAAAATTCAATCTAACACTGGTGGATCCTATACCTTTAAATGGGGGTGAACAGGGTACTTCATTCATTTTTTATATATATATATATAAGTTTATAAAATGTATTATTATTATTAGTCTGAAATAAAATTATTAATTTTAATGTGTTTTTATTGAAAATAAGATTTTGCGTATAAAAAGCACTGTTTTATTAATAAATCAGATCAAATGACTGTGGAATTCAAATCATCAGTCATATCATCCAAAAACTTGAATTAACAGATTGTATGTACTACAAATGATTCACTCATTGTTACACTCACACGCGTTTGCGTTCTCATATCAGTATGAACAGAATGTGATGATGCAGATACACTAACATGAAATAAAATTATTAATTTTAATGTGTATTTTGCGTATAGAAAGCACTGTTTTATTAATAAATCAGATCAAATGACTGTGGAATTCAAATCATCAGTCATATCATTCAAAAACTTGAATTAACAGATTGTATGTACTACAAATGATTCACTCATTGTTACACTCACACGCGTTTGCATTCTCATATCAGTATGAACAGAATGTGATGATGCAGATACACTAACATTGACATTGACATTCAACTAGTTCATTGGCTTATTAATAGAAGGCTATATAGCTACAACATCAGTATACTCAATCGAATATGATATCTGAATCATCGATATTTCAAATATTCAGATATTTTAAACTATTCATTCGATTTTTATATAACATGTGAACATTTGAATCATTATCAAAGTTTCTACAATATTAGAGAAATTGTATTGTGAATGAATGATATCTAGCTGAAGGGAAACTGAGTTTGTCTTCTATTATATCGCATAATAGTTTGATAAATAATTAGAACAATGATTGATTCAAATCATCATATTTTATAACGCAATAATAGACTAGCGGGTTTAAGAGGAATCGCTCTAATTATATTGCAGATTATTATTATGAATATTATTTCATCGATATCCTCAAGTTAAAATTTGGTGAATTTTTCATTAGTTTAGAGAGTTTTGATTTGGATAATCATTAACAATCGTGGAGAACGATGAAATCGTTTCGATAATAATTCATTCCATATTTTATAAAAGTATGTTAAGCGAAATGGATAGTGTGAACCGAGATATTCAAAATTTTAATCAATTTCCTCTTCGCAAAATTCTAGTTCATTTTGGAGAAATTCTAACCACTACAAACATTTCAGTCTAAAATAACAATGAATAAGGTAGTTGTATTCAGAGTTGGATGTGGAAATATTGATATAATAGAATTATATGTTACATTTTCAAGTTTACTTGTTTTGAGGTTCGAAAAGCGGTTAGTTTGATATTCCTGGAAGAACATCGTAAACTTAGGAATCTGCAAGGCGATCGTGGAAAATAATAAGCACTTTAATCACAAGTTAATGGAAAAACATAAAATCAGTCATTGCAATACCTATTCTATGAAAAAGTCGCTATTGCATTATTAGAACGTTTGAAGAAGCGCTCTACGAACAATTCAGTTTGAGCGGGAAATACAATGTTGTATGATTTGAGCGTGGATGAATAACTATTGAAGGGTCAGTGTGGATTCAAATGAATTAAACAATCAGTTGTAATGATGTATCCAGTATACAACAATTTCGTTCTAACTGCAGTGCATGATGTGGAAAACGTGTGTCTGCGCGAAGGTAAATGAATATTTGTAGGTGAAGCTACAACTAAATCGAGAAAAATCAATCAGTTGCAACTAAATGTTCTACAAAGATAGCGGGCTTAGCGGCGGGCGTCTGAAGATAGTTTTTCCGAGTTTTAGAAGAGTTTGAAATGTCTGCAATGCATGAAAAATCCTCATGAGGGGTAATGATATTCGATGGCGAACCTTCACACCAACAATCTCTCTGAATCATCGTTCGCAAAATTGCGTCGAACCAACATAACAAAATCGCGCAAACTTTCACACCAATAATCTCTCTGAGAATCATCGTTGAAGATGAAATTCGATCCTACACCTTCATTGACTTAAATAATGTAAAAAAATAGTGGAAAACGATCAATCATTTCGAGTTTTTATTCAAATACCATTTATTACAAAATCTTCTTAATTCATTAATTATTTCACGTTTCTCTTCGATATATCCTTGTAGAGGTATGATTTCTTCTAACCGGTCCAGTAGAACATCTGGGTTGGACCAGTAAATTATACTTTTATCTCGACTGTGGAATAACATAATATGACGATTCAAATTGTCTCGGCGAGAAAATGTAGCTTCACAATGCTTGCATGAGAAACTGTGTGTTTTGAAATGTTTTTTCTCGTGCCGCCTCAGCGCATTTGCTCTCGAAAATTCCCTTTGACATTGCCCGCAAACGTGCATGGTGGTTGATGATTAACTAATGACAATGTGATATGGCTGTTTTCAAACACCCTCCCAATAACGATTGGATCCTCCCAAAGAACGTTTGGACCCTCCCAAAAAACATTTGGACCCTCCCAAGAAAAAACGTTTTGTAACTAATGACAATGTGATATGGCTGTTTTTGAAGACCCTCCCAATAACGATTGGATCCTCCCAAAGAACGTTTGGACCCTCCCAAAAAACATTTGGACCCTCCCAAGAAAAAACGTTTTGTAACTAATGACAATGTGATATGACTGTTTTCAAAGACCCTCCCAATAACGATTGTCAACGGTTTTTTCAATATAACTCGAAAAGTATGAAAGATATCGATAATTATCTATCTGATACCTACAACTTTCTCCTTTAACTATTTCCGATCCGAGCTATAGTTTTTTAAGAAAAACAGCATTTTTGCCAATTTTGTAAGTTATGTTCGACATTTCAGATCGAGTTGCAGAAACTCACCTTTTTAAATTTAATTTGCTATACGCTCATATTTTTTTCCAGGTATTAATTTCTGCATGTATTGCTTGAACTATATAGATATTACATTTACGGAGAATTGCATAAAATGTGATCCGTAATGAAGTCAAAACTCGATTGAATCAAAGAACTTCATTAGTGTGGAAGTTGTTAAGAATCGGAATCAATATAATGAAGCAGATTAGATTGGAATCGGAATAAGAATTACGCAATATACATGTAGTTAAAAAAAGTAAATATTCATAACCTTATGGATCATAGTAAATCACAATTGATATTGTTGGTGATGACAGTCAATCAAAATTATTTTGCCCTGTGAATAGAATTTAATTCTGAGCTACTTCTATTCTTTCCTACTATATCAAATTTTTGACAGAGATTTGAAAACGGAAAGAGCGAAATTACGATGTTTCTTTGTTCGCAAATATATATTTTCCGATATGTGGTATAAAATCAGTTGTGGATTCCAAGTGAAATTATTGAACGTTCTAATAGCTATGTATCTCAAACACTCGGGTTTTTTTGTATTATTTTTGAAAAGATTTCAATTATGTACGATAAAACAATCTGTGAATAGATTGGCCTTGAAAATTTTCTTACCTTCCTTCTTGTCTTGGATACACATTTTGAAAAATTCAAGTTCTTTCATATTGAAAGTTCTAATAATTTTGTAAATTATTTTTTTTTTTCGAAGGGAGGGGACGAAATATCATCGCTTGTACTCGTGTACGAAACTCTTAAATGGGCCTTTAATGTGATTAATGTTGTTTTTGTAAATCTGTCGATTATTGATTGTTGAAGTAAGTATTTAATAAAAATTTAAGAATATAAAATAAATTGTTTTAAAATTCCCTACTAAGTCTGTTTAAAATTTTTCACGAATTTGATTCCAATCCTACAGCAGATTGATTTAAATAATGATTGATAATCGTGGTTAACGATGAAAATCGATCGTTTCGATAATTCGACGATGCATTCCATCCAAAAGAAATGTGTATACAAATTGGATTCAAACGTCATTATTCCTTATTCAAACCGCACACATCTTATTCATCGCTAAATGCATAGGAGCGAAAATCCGTATGGTATTTACAAAAGTCTTATCATGGACTCGATTATGTATCTGGGAATGTGGATTATGAAGAAATAAATAATATTCTTAAATCGATTCTCCTGTGTGCAGTCGACTATATTTATGTCCGAGGACAGCAAAAAGCCGAATTTTTGAGAAGGAAGTGTATAGAATTGGATGTTTACCCACACATCGTTCAGGTTCATAGTTTCGATGGTACTCAATGTGAAACGGGGAAATTCGAGCAAACGAACAATTTGACCTGTCTGAATCATCGTAATGATGGTGGAAAATACATGTGTGCAGTTCACCATGTGGATAAATTACAGCAGTGGTTTCTGAATGTAATACTACCTAAATAATATGTATTTTATTCTGAAATATTATTAATATCAATCTTTTGCTTGTTTCAATAAAACACCTCCTTTACATAATAATTATTATTTATTTAAATGGTAAATAGCTTTCTTCACATTTTTAACAAACATTTTCAATAATAACACTGATGAAGAAGATAAAATAACATACAAAATTGCGAAAATTTTGGGTATTTCTCCTTCTATTGCAGATGATGTCTTTTGTACGAGATGTGGTAAACATGATGATTGTCGAATCATTTGCCATTCAGCCATATCCTCCTCACTTCGATCAAAGAATAAGAGTTTAAGTTTATAATGTATGGTTGTACGATTGTCTTGTGAGATGTCGAATGTGAATACCTCCAATTGGTTATCATTGATTTTTTGAAAATTCATCGGAATCCATTCGGTACGGTTACATTCCCCACCACCACCGCCGACATCCTTCAGACAAATATAGATGCGTTCAACGTGTTGGGGAACGTTCGCGTATAAAATACCATTCAGAATTGCGGTTAGAATCATAAAATTTGTTTTCAACACCCGCACTCCCATCATCCCCACTTTTTACACTTAATTTGTTCAGCAGTCTTATAACTTTAATTTTATCTGCGTAAAAATTCAAGTCTCTTCTTAGTTTATGAACTTTTTCCACGAATTCGCAAAGTCTGCGTGTGTATTCTTCAAAAGATATATCCATAATGATATATTTGTAGATATCTATATTATTATTTTAAGAGCCACATAACATCTTCCTTCGTAAGAAATTCGAATAACTTCCAACTATTCGCACTAGAACACATAGGATTCACACTATTGGGGTGATGTAAACAGATGAATTCACAATTTCCTCGCTCTAATTTTGGACATTTACCTTTCAAATTCACCACTTCTACTCGATCTAACCCCAATTCTTGGAACGCTCCCCGTAGAAACTTAGCTTTTATCTTCCCACATACATAAACAGTAGCATCCGGATCGATATTTTCCTTCAAAATTTCATACAATTCATCATAATCCTGATAGCCAGAGGTCCATGGAATCCCATGATATTTTTCACAATGAAATATTTTCTTCATTTGCGTCTCGGATAGTTGATCCATCGATTTTGGTGGTTTGAATAGAAAATATTTCTCCAACCTTTTATCACAGTCCAACAAAGAGAGTTCCTTGATTTTATATACGTTTGCAGAAATCGGGAAACTTTGAATATCAACGACGATAGACGACATTTCAAACTAGAATGATAAACTATCCAAATATCTAGTTGCACATGCGCAGATCATTAACATATTTCTTTGACGAAATTTCGAAAGAGTACGTCGAAGCACAAAATTTGTAGTGATGATGGACTTATTCTATAGTCGACCTCCCCTCCTATCTCTGAAAACAGTTGAAACATCTTAAAGGTGTAAGAATTTGAAGTATCTCTTCGGATGCTGCGCATGTCCATTATCTCACATCGGTATGGTAGTAGTGCGATCCGATAAAAATCGACATCGATATCATGGAGCACTCTAAAACAATCAAGTATATACGATCCTGGTTTCGGAACGATACCCGAAATTTGATGCAATATGATTTTTCCCATTCTTCTATGTTTATATTTGAACTGACCTTCTATATTCATATCGATTATCTTCCAATCTTCTGGAGGTGGATCGAAATCTCCTCCGAAATAGAAAATATCAGCATACGCCCAATCGGTCGAGGCCCCCACCAGGAAAGTTATGAATTCTCCAGCGATTATCCAATTTTTGGATGGTAATTGTAATTCTTCGAGGATTTCCATCATATTCGGCAGACATGCGCTTATTACGAATTTCTTCGCATCGTACACGGTGGTAAGCACACTATGAATAAAACTGTTGTATAATCGAGGAGACATTATCACGAACTGAGTTCGATTTAGTTGAAGCAGTCACACACACCCTCTGCGCTATTGACTTTTTCAACCTTAAATATACAATCAAAACTAAATGGTATTCTTGCGGGTGAGAGATAAGAGGTCGATCGAACTGGTAAGTATACATGTAAAATAATAGAACATTTTCAGATAAAAATGATGCGGGTTCGGATCCCTTTCAATCTTTCTCACCAAAGAATACCATTTTTTTTCATTTGATGTACACGTCGTAGACGTTATGATCTATTCACAACCGCCATGATACCTCGTTGACCACCTCACGTGATAGCTGCCATGACACCACGTGTCTAGGACCTTTCTTACAAACAACCTGTATATACAACATAACATACTCTTTACAAACATCCTGTATATACATTCAAACAATAATTACAAACACCGAATGCCAATCGTCAGCAGATAGCATGACACCTCGTGACAGACGCCATGACACCTCGTTGCTAGCCGCCGTGACAGACGCCATGACACCGAAGGAACACGTGATAGCTGCCATGACACCACGTGTCTAGGACCTCTCTTACAAACAACCTGTATATACAACATAACACACTCTTTACAAACATCCTGTATATACATTCAAACAATAATTACAAACACCGAATGCCAATCGTCAACAGATAGCATGACACCTCGTGACAGACGCCATGACACCTCGTTGATAGCCGCCGTGACAGACGCCATGACACCGAAGGATCACGTGATAGCTGCCATGACACCACGTGTCTAGGACCTCTCTTACAAACAACCTGTATATACAACATAACACACTCTTTACAAACATCCTGTATATACATTCAAACAATAATTACAAACACCGAATGCCAATCGTCAGCAGATAGCATGACACCTCGTGACAGACGCCATGACACCTCGTTGATAGCCGCCGTGACAGACGCCATGACACCGAAGGATCACGTGATAGCTGCCATGACACCACGTGTCTAGGACCTCTCTTACAAACAACCTGTATATACAACATAACACACTCTTTACAAACATCCTGTATATACATTCAAACAATAATTACAAACACCGAATGCCAATCGTCAGCACAAACCGAGTAACTCACAATCACTGATAACGCTATCTAGCCGATAACGTTATCTACCTGATAACACTAATTACACACACTGGATGTCCATCCGGGTGACTCACAATCACTGATAACGCTATCTACCCATAACGTTATCTACCCGATAACGCTAATTACACACACATCGCCAGCATGGGTGACTCACAATCACTGATAACGCTATCTAGCCGATAACGTTATCTACCCGATAACATACATCGCCAGCGCAGACCGGAAGTGGAGACCTGATAATCGGAGCACAGACCGGAAGTGACGTCACACTTCCTGTCCCAGAACGCGTCCACTGTATCTACTTAAAGATGAAATTAAGGGCTTCCATAATCGTATTACTGATACTTATGTATGGTTTCTCTTGTATGTATAGAGTTGATGTGAAGTTTTGAAGATGACATGTGAGGGCTTCTATAATCGCAATACTCACACTTGTGTATCTTCTCTCTTGTATGTATCGAGTTGATGTGATATTTTAAAGATGAAATTGAGTGCTTCCATAATCGCAATACTGACACTTATGTATGTTTTCTCTAGTGTGTATAGAGTTGATGTGACGTTTTAAAGATGACATGTGAGGGCTTCCATAATCGCAATACCCACACTTGTATATCTTCTCACTTGTATGTATAGATTTGATGTGATATATTGAAGATGAAATTAAGGGCTTCCATAATCGTACTACTGATACTTATGTATGTTTCCGCTGGTGTGTATAGAGTTGATGTGACGTTTTAAAGATGACATGTGAGGGCTTCCATAATCGCGATACTCACACTCTTGTATCTCCTCTCTTGTATGTATAGAGTTGATGTGACATTTTAAACAGGAAATTGAGGGCTTTCATAATCGTAATACTGACACTTCTGTATGTTTTCTCCAGTGTGTATAGAGTTCATGTGAAGTTTCAAAGATGACATGTGAGTTCTTCCATAATCGCAATACTCACACTTGTGTATCTTCTCTCTCTTGTATGTATAGAGTTGATGTGATATTTTAAAGATGAAATTAAGGGCTTCCATAATCGTGATACTGATACTTATGTATGTTTTCTCTTGAATGTATAGTTGTTGTGACGTTTTGAAGATAACATGTGAGGGCTTCCATAATCGCAATACTCACACTTGTGTATCTTCTCTCTTGTATGTATAGAGTTGATGTGACATTTTAAAGAGGAAATTGAGGGCTTTCATAATCGTAATACCGACACTCATGTATGTTTTCTCTAGTGTGTATAGAGTTGATGTGACGTTTTAAAGATGACATGTGAGGGCTTCCATAATCGCGATACTCACACTTGTGTATCTTCTCTCTTGTATGTATAGAGTTGATGTGACATTTTAAACAGGAAATTGAGGGCTTTCATAATCGTAATACTGACACTTATGTATGTTTTCTCTAATGTGTATAGAGTTGATGTGACGTTTTAAAGATGACATGTGAGGGCTTCCATAATCGCGATACTCACACTTGTGTATCTTCTCTCTTGTACGT
Source organism: Endomychus coccineus (assembly GCA_958510875.1). NCBI lineage: Eukaryota > Metazoa > Arthropoda > Insecta > Coleoptera > Endomychidae > Endomychus > Endomychus coccineus. The sequence continues at coordinate 37,298,168 of OY294070.1, read as the reverse complement.
ATAGAGTTGATGTGACATGTTAAAGAGGAAATTGAGGGCTTCCATAATCGTAACACTGACACTTATGTATGTTTTCTATAGTGTGTATAGAGTTGATGTGACGTTTTGAAGATGATATGCGAGGACTTCCATAATCGCAATACTCACACTTGTGTATCTTCTCTCTTGTTGATGTGATATTTTAAAGATGAAATTAAGGGCTTCCATAATCGTAATACTGATACTTATGCATGTTTTCTCTTGTATGTATAGAGTTGTTGTGACGTTTTAAAGATGACATGCGAGGACTTCCATAATCGCAATACTCACACTTGTGTATCTTCTTTCTTGTATGTATAGAGTTGATGTGACATTTTAAAGATGAAATTGAGGGCTTCCATAATCGTAATACTGACACTTATGTATGTTTTCTCTAGTGTGTATAGAGTTGATGTGACGTTTTAAAGATGACATGTGAGGGCTTCCATAATCGCAATACTCACACTTGTGTATCTTCTCTCTTGTATGTATAGAGTTGATGTGACATTTTAAAGAGAAAATTGAGGGCTTCCATAATCGTAATACTGACACTTATGTATGTTTTCTCTAGTGTGTATAGAGTTGATGTGAAGTTTTAGAGATGACATGTGTGGGCTTCCATAATCGCAATACTCACACTTGCGTATCTTCTCTCTTGTATGTATAGAGTTGATGTGACATTTCAAAGAGAAAATTGAGGGCTTCCATAATCGTAATACTGACACTTATGTATGTTTTCTCCAGTGTGTATAGAGTTCATGTGAAGTTTTAAAGATGACATGTGAGTTCTTCCATAATCGCAATACTCACACTTGTGTATCTTCTCTCTCTTGTATGTATAGAGTTGATGTGATATTTTAAAGATGAAATTAAGGGCTTCCATAATCGTGATACTGATACTTATGTATGTTTTCTCTTGAATGTATAGTTGTTGTGACGTTTTGAAGATAACATGTGAGGGCTTCCATAATCGCAATACTCACACTTGTGTATCTTCTCTCTTGTATGTATAGAGTTGATGTGACATTTTAAAGAGGAAATTGAGGGCTTCCATAATCGTAACACTGACACTTATGTATGTTTTCTCTAGTGTGTATAGAGTTGATGTGACGTTTTAAAGATGACATGTGAGGGCTTCCATAATCGCGATACTCACATTTGTGTATGTTCTCTCTTGTATGTATAGAGTTGATGCGACATTTTAAAGAGGAAATTGAGGGCTTTCATAATCGTAATACTGACACTTATGTGTGTTTTCTCTAGTGTGTATGAATTTGATGTGACGTTTTAAAGATGACATGTGAGGGCTTCCATAATCGCGATACTCACACTTGTTTATCTTCTCTCTTGTGCGTATAGAGTTGATGTGACATTTCAAAGAGGAAATTGAGGGCTTCCATAATCGTAATACTGACACTTACGTATGTTTTCTCTAGTGTGTATGGAGTTGATGTGACATTTTAAAGATGACATGTGAGGGCTTCCATAATCGCGATACACACACTTTTGTATCTTCTCTCTTGTATGGATAGAGTTGATGTGATATTTTGAAGATGAAATTAAGGGCTTCCATAATCGTAATACTGATACTTATGTATGTTTTCTCTTGTATGTATAGAATTGATGTGAAGTTTTAAAGATGACATGTGAGGGCTTCCATAATCGCAATACTCACACTTGTGTATCTTCTCTCTTGTATGTATAGAGTTGATGTGACATTTTAAAGAGAAAATTGAGGGCTTCCATAATCGTGATACTGACACTTATGTATGTTTTCTCTAGTTTGTATAGAGTTGATGTGACGTTTTAAAGATGACATGTGAGGGCTTCCATAATCGCGATACTCACACTTGTGTATCTTCTCTCTTGTATGTATAGAGTTAATGTGACATTTAAAAAAGGAAATTGAGGGCTTTCATAATCGTAATACTGACACTTATGTATCTTTTCTCTAGTGTGTATAGAGTTGATGTGACGTTTTAAAGATGACATGTGAGGGCTTCCATAATCGCAATACTCACACTTGTGTGTGTATCTTCTCTCTTGTATGTATAGAGTTAATGCGACATTTTAAAGAGGAAATTGAGGGCTTTCATAATCGTGATACTGACACTTATGTATGTTTTCTCTAGTGTGTATAGAGTTGATGTGACGTTTTAAAGATGACATGTGAGGGCTTCCATAATCGCAATACTCACACTTGTGTATCTTCTCTCTTGTACGTATAGAGTTGATGTGACATTTTAAAGAGGAAATTGAGGGCTTCCATAATCGTGATACTGACACTTATGTATCTTTTCTCTAGTGTGTATAGAGTTGATGTGACGTTTTAAAGATGACATGTGAGGGCTTCCATAATCGCAATACTCACACTTGCGTATCTTCTCTCTTGTATGTATAGAGTTGATGTGACATTTCAAAGAGAAAATTGAGGGCTTCCATAATCGTAATACTGACACTTATGTATGTTTTCTCCAGTGTGTATAGAGTTCATGTGAAGTTTCAAAGATGACATGTGAGTTCTTCCATAATCGCAATACTCACACTTGTGTATCTTCTCTCTTGTATGTATAGAGTTGATGTGACATTTTAAAGAGGAAATTGAGGGCTTTCATAATCGTAATACCGACACTCATGTATGTTTTCTCTAGTGTGTATAGAGTTGATGTGACGTTTTAAAGATGACATGTGAGGGCTTCCATAATCGCGATACTCACACTTGTGTATCTTCTTTCTTGTATGTATAGAGTTGATGTGACATTTTAAACAGGAAATTGAGGGCTTTCATAATCGTAATACTGACACTTATGTATGTTTTCTCTAGTGTGTATAGAGTTGATGTGACGTTTTAAAGATGACATGTGAGGGCTTCCATAATCGCGATACTCACACTTGTGTATCTTCTCTCTTGTACGTATAGAGTTGATGTGACATTTTAAAGAGGAAATTGAGGGCTTCCATAATCGTAACACTGACACTTATGTATGTTTTCTCTAGTGTGTATAGAGTTGATGTGACGTTTTGAAGATGATATGCGAGGACTTCCATAATCGCAATACTCACACTTGTGTATCTTCTCTCTTGTTGATGTGATATTTTAAAGATGAAATTAAGGGCTTCCATAATCGTAATACTGATACTTATGCATGTTTTCTCTTGTATGTATAGAGTTGTTGTGACGTTTTAAAGATGACATGCGAGGACTTCCATAATCGCAATACTCACACTTGTGTATCTTCTTTCTTGTATGTATAGAGTTGATGTGACATTTTAAAGATGAAATTGAGGGCTTCCATAATCGTAATACTGACACTTATGTATGTTTTCTCTAGTGTGTATAGAGTTGATGTGACGTTTTAAAGATGACATGTGAGGGCTTCCATAATCGCAATACTCACACTTGTGAATCTTCTCTCCTGTATGTATATAGTCGATATGATATTTTAAACATGAAATTAAGGGCTTCCATAATCGTAATACTGATACTTATGTATGGTTTCTCTTGTATGTATAGAGTTGATGTGAAGTTTTAAAGATGACATGTGAGGGCTTCCATAATCGCAATACTCACACTTGTGTATCTTCTCTCTTGTATGTATAGAGTTGATGTGACATTTTAAAGAGAAAATTGAGGGCTTCCATAATCGTGATACTGACACTTATGTATGTTTTCTCTAGTTTGTATAGAGTTGATGTGACGTTTTAAAGATGACATGTGAGGGCTTCCATAATCGCGATACTCACACTTGTGTATCTTCTCTCTTGTATGTATAGAGTTAATGTGACATTTAAAAAAGGAAATTGAGGGCTTCCATAATCGTAATACTGACACTTATGTATCTTTTCTCTAGTGTGTATAGAGTTGATGTGACGTTTTAAAGATGACATGTGAGGGCATCCATAATCGCAATACTCACACTTGTGTGTGTATCTTCTCTCTTGTATGTATAGAGTTAATGTGACATTTCAAAGAGGAAATTGAGGGCTTTCATAATCGTAATACTGACACTTATGTATGTTTTCTCTAGTGTGTATAGAGTTGATGTGACGTTTTAAAGATGACATGTGAATTCTCTATACTGTTCCTTTCGATTTAAATCATTTGGATGCTTTACAACTTCTTTGTACATTTTATTTTTTTTGTTTATTGAATTTAGTAAGCCTTTGGTTATCCATTTTTTTCTTATTCTATGTTTGTAGCTATTTATTTTTTGTATAGTTGATTTCTGTATTGAATCCTGTAGTAAATCTATAAATTGTTCAGTGATGTATTTACATCAAAAAAATTAATTTTTTCGTTCCAATTGATTTCATTGACTACATTTTTCAATTTGTTATAATCAACAAGAGTTATAAAGCGCTGATTTAAAGAATTTAATGTTTGATAGCTACTAAATTTTATCTTTAACAACGTTGGAAAATGATCAGTTATTTTTTGTTGTATGACAGCAGGTTGAAGTTTAAGTTCATGTAGTTTGCTTTTCATAAATATATGATCTAAACACGATTTTGAATTGCCATCTATTCTAGTGTATGTATTTATAAGCGATTCAAAACCATTTTCTGCCATAATGTTCAAATATTCATCAACATCATGCATGATGGGATGTTTTTGCATGATATCAAAGTTCATATCTTCTATGATTATTTCAGTCTCAAGTTTACATGTATTATTAATATAATAATTTAGTGAAGAGTTAAACTCATCTACATTGTGATTGAACGATCTATAAATACCAGTTAATCCCATTACCATTTTATGTATATTTACTTCTACTCTTAAAAAATTGCAGTTATCTTTAGAATATATTGTAGATTCAAATGGAATGTTCTTTTTTATATAGACCAAAACACCATCATTTTTATTGATGTTGCCTTCATTATACAGATGATTATATCCTTCCAATTGAAATTCATTAATATCAGAGATACAAAAGGTTTCCGATAGCACAATTATGTCAAATAAATAATCAAATTCCTCCAATACAACTTCCAGCTCCTCAAAATTCTTTCTTATACTCCTAATGTTAGAATGAAATATATTGAAACCGCTGTTAATTTTGATTGATTTAGATGCTTCTCTAGTGCTTCCATATATTTTTGTTTCATAGATTTCATTATCTAATTCGTTCAAAAAATTATTCATTTGTAATCAAAGATATGAAAAGTGCAGTAACAAAAGATATTAAAAGAATTAAGAATATAACTGTGAACAATAATATAAAGAATACATTGATGAACTTTATTAAGAAAGTTAAGAATATAAATTTGAATAATGTTTAGGAATTAAAATAAAGATTAAAGTATTGAGCAATGTTGAAAAGATTTATACAAATATTTAGTAATATTAGCAATTATAATCTGTTCTATCCTTTAATATTTGTAACTGTTTTTGGTATATGGAACAGTTATTATCTAAAGCATTATGTTTAACATCGTAATTAGTTTGAAATTTATTATTACTCTGAGTACAATTATTACATTTTAGAACTGGATCCGTACATTCTCTTGTTGTGTGGGGGCCAGAACAAACTGAACAAACCAAACTTGTGTTATAACATTCTGTTGATTTGTGATTATATCCACAGCACTTTTGACATCTCACTATATGTATGTTATCAAAAATTGGGCACATGTTGAAGCCAATGCTGATTTTTTTCAATTGTAGCAATTTTCTGTAGGCTGAGCCATTGCACTCCATTACAGCATATTTAGCATCTCCTTTTCTTGTTTTGTTGCACATTTTAACTTCTATTGAATCTTCATCATTAAGAACTTCATTTTGATTTTTAATTGCACTTTGCAAATTTTGTGTCTCGAATTCTTTGTGTATGTTTGCTATCATCACACTCGGTTTTCGTAATTTTGTTTCTTCTAGATTGTAGTTGCTCCCTAGGGTTTTTGAGATTTCATTTTTCATTTTTTCATTTGCATTACGTGATTTGCATTTAATGATTACTGACCCATTCCTTCCATTTCGAATCATTTCAATGCCTACATTAATGTTGCTTGGATTAATGTTTATTTCTAAATCTTGTTTTGTTTTGATAGAGTTTTGTTGTACTTTGGGTTTTATAATTAAGCAGGGAACAGTAGTTTTTGTTTCTGGTTTATTTACAGCTTCAGCATAGCTCATATAATTATTTTGTACTACTTTACTTCTATTTTGTAATTCAGAATTTGTATGTTTAAAATCTTCTAATTGTTGCTGGAGTAAATCAATAATTTTATTTTTGCTTTCTATCAGGTTAGATTTGTCTTCTATAATCGTTTGTAGAAGTTTAAAGGTTTGAAATTTCGAACAATCTTCACAATAAAATTTCATAACTCTTTCTCTAAGTTGTAGTACTTTTACTTCTGAAGAAGTTATGTTTGCACAAATTTTGCATATTAATTGTTTGCATCCATCGCAAGGAAAAATTGGAGTTTCTTTGGAGTTATTTTCATCACACTTAGAACAATTTTTATCCATGGTTAGTAATTTACTTTCCTATTTATAATTTTATAACATTTAATATAATGCTCCCAGCTGTGATATAAGTGATAATAGTTTTCTTTGCTGTGGTTTTTTATCACTTTTTATGTGAATAAGCAAGTAATGTAGGGAAACAGATGCTACTGCAAAAAACAGCTTCTCTTGTCGAAATAAATATTGAATTGAGTAATTATACAGTTTAATTACAGTTTTCACAGTAATTTTAGAAACCTTTTATTAGATCCTTACATCATTTTATAGAGCAATTTTCCAGTACTATGATGTCATCGATTAAAACAATAAACACTAACCTTTTTATGACTTGAAAACACTTTATTTGGAGAGAACGATATCTATCCACACGACACCACGTCCTATTCGCTCAGATAACATAAGTGTCAGTATTACGATTATGGAAGCCCTCAATTTTCTCTTTAAAATGTCACATCAACTCTATACATACAAGAGAGAAGATACACAAGTGTGAGTATTGCGATTATGGAAGCCCTCACATGTCATCTTTAAAACGTCACATCAACTCTATACACACTAGAGAAAACATACATAAGTGTCAGTATTACGATTATGGAAGCCCTCAATTTTCCCTTTAAAATGTCACATCAACTCTATACATACAAGAGAGAAGATACATAAATGTGAGTATCGCGATTATGGAAGCCCTCACATGTCATCTTTAAAACGTCACATCAACTCTATACACACTAGAGAAAACATACATAAGTGTCAGTATTACGATTATGAAAGCCCTCAATTTCCTCTTTAAAATGCCACGTCAACTCTATACATACAAGAGAGAAGATACACAAGTGTGAGTATTGCGATTATGGAAGCCCTCACATGTTATCTTCAAAACGTCACAACAACTATACATTCAAGAGAAAACATACATAAGTATCAGTATCACGATTATGGAAGCCCTTAATTTCATCTTTAAAATATCACATCAACTCTATACATACAAGAGAGAGAAAATACACAAGTGTGAGTATTGCGATTATGAAAGCCCTCACATGTCATCTTTAAAACTTCACATCAACTCTATACACCCTAGAGAAAACATACGTAAGTGTCAGTATTACGATTATGGAAGCCCTCAATTTTCTCTTTAAAATGTCACATCAACTCTACATACAAGAGAAAAGATACACAAGTGTGAGTATTGCGATTATGGAAGCCCTCACATGTCATCTTTAAAACGTCACATCAACTCTATACACGCTAGAGAAAACATACATAAGTGTCAGTATTAAGATTATGGAAGCCCTCAATTTCATCTTTAAAATGTCACATCAACTCTATACATACAAGAAAGAAGATACACAAGTGTGAGTATTGCGATTATGGAAGCCCTCACATGTCATCTTTAAAACTTCACATCAACTCTATACATACAAGAGAAACCATACATAAGTATCAGTATTACGATTATGGAAGCCCTTAATTTCATCTTTAAAATATCACACCAACTATATACATACAGGAGAGAAGATACACAAGTGTGAGTATTGCGATTATGGAAGCCCTCACATATCATCTTTAAAACTTCACATCAACTCTATACATACAAGAGAAAACATACATAAGTATCAGTATTACGATTATGGAAGCCCTTAATTTCATCTTTAAAATATCACATCAACTCTATACGCACAAGAGAGAAGATACACAAGTGTGAGTATTGCGATTATGGAATTCATCACATGTCATCTTTAAAACGTCACATCAACTCTATACACACTAGAGAAAACATACATAAGTGTCAGTATTACGATTATGGAAGCACTCAATTTCCTCTTTAAAATGCCACATCAACTCTATACATATAAGAGAGAAGATACACAAGTGTGAGTATTGCGATTATGGAAGCCCTCACATTTTATCTTTAAAACGTCACAACAACTCTATACATACAACAGAAAACATACTCAAGTATCAGTATCACGATTATGGAAGCCCTTAATTTCATCTTTAAAATATTACATTAACTCTATACATACAAGAGAGAGAAGATACACAAGTGTGAATATTGCGATTATGGAAGCCCTCACATGTCATCTTTAAAACTTCACATCAACTCTATACACACTAGAGAAAACATACATAAGTGTCAGTATTACGATTATGGAAACCCTCAATTTTCTCTTTAAAATGTCACATCAACTCTATACATACAAGAGAGAAGATACACAAGTTTGAGTATTGCGATTGTGGAAGCCCTCACATGTCATCTTTAAAACGTCACATCAACTCTATACACACTAGAGAAAACATACATAAGTGTAAGTATTACGATTATGGAAGCCCTCAATTCCATCTTTAAAATGTCACATCAACTCTATACATACAAGAAAGAAGATACACAAGTGTGAGTATTGCGATTATGGAAGCCCTCGCATGTCATCTTCAAAATGTCACATCAACTCTACACACTAGAGAAAACATACATAAGTGTCAGTATTACGATTATGGAAGCCCTCAATTCCATCTTTAAAATGTCACATCAACTCTATACATACAAGAAAGAAGATACACAAGTGTGAGTATTGCGATTATGGAAGCCCTCGCATGTCATCTTCAAAATGTCACATCAACTCTACACACTAGAGAAAACATACATAAGTGTCAGTATTACTATTATGGAAGCCCTCAATTTCATCTTTACAATATCACAGTAACTCTATACATACAAAAGAGAATATACACGATTATGGAACCTCTTGGATGATATCTTTAAAAACTATTATCGATTTTAAACATACAAGAGAGAAGTTACACAAGTGTCAGTATTGTGAATATGAAAGCCCTCATATGTCATGTATAAAATATCACATCGATTCTAAACACACAAGTGAGAAGTTACACAAGTGTGAGTATTGCTATTTTGGAAAGCCTAACATGTCACCTTTAAAACGTCACATCAACTTTATACACACAAGAGAGAAGATTCACAAGTGTCAGTATTGCGATCATGAAAGCCGACGTATGTCATCTATAAAATGTCACATCAATTCTAAACACACAAGTCAGAAGTTACACAAGTTTCAGTATTGCGATTATGGAACCTCTTGGATGTCATCTTTAAAAACTCATATCAATTCTAAACACACAAGAGAGAAGATACACAAGTGTCAGTATTGCCATTATGAAAGCCCTCACATGTCATCTTTAAAATATCACATCAACTCTACATACAAGAGAGAAGATACAGAAGTGTGAGTATTTCGATTATGGAAACCCTCACATGTCATCTTTAACACGTCACATCAACTCCATACACACAAGTGAGAAGTTACACAAGTGTCAGTATTGTGATTATGGAAGCTTTCAGATGTCAACTTCGGAAGTTGGAGAATAAAACTGAAATTTTACACAAAACTTTTAACATTTAATTTAAAAATGCTGACAAATTGTTTCACCACACTGTGGCATTTTCAAAGCAAGGAGTTATCAACCAAAGCTAAATCTAAAAGTATGTCCTTAAATATCAGGGATCAGTATGTGGTACAAATTGGGGGATGGGGGTGGATAATGGTGGGAGTGTGTTTACAAAATTGTTAACAAGCGGTGAATTATATGTATCGATTTGATCATTTAATATTACATTATGATTGTTTTTTGAGTGTTTCAATATTTCTATGGATCCTAATATATTAAGTGTATGTACTTTTTTCCTGAATATGTAGAATATCGGGATTAAGGGTGAAATTGTGGTTATGTTCTAACAGGTGATTTGCGTAATTAGAGTCCTCTTTTTTGAGCCTGTAACTTCTCAAATGTTCGTTGAACCTTACGCTGAAACTGCGTCCAGTTTGTCCTATGTACAAAGCACTACAGTCATCACATCTCAGTCTGTAAACTCCAGATTTCTTTAATTTATCTTTTTTAGATTTCGAGTTATTAATATACGAGCATAGGTTATTTGTTGTTTTAAAGGCGACGTTTTTATTCTGTTTTTTAAGGAATTGAGATATTTTTAGTGACTACCTAAATATGTTAGACATGTGAAATTTGATTTTGTACTATTATTAATTTGCGGATAAATTATGTTCAAGGCTTTTTTATTGAGTTTATTTTGGAGTATTTTATTAATTATCTTGACATTATAACCGTTATCTATGATTCTGTTTAATTCTAAATGGAAATTATCTTTACTTAATGGGACATTAATTAATCTATGTACTCCAAAATAAACTCAATAAAAAAGCCTTAAACATAATTTATATTTATACTCTAGTAGTTCATCTTTAATAGGAAATAGAATAGAAATATCTTTATTTCAAAATGTAATCTTTACAATACAAGAGTGTCACAAAGACCTCGAATGAAATAGCTTCGATATGAAAGGTCTACATAATAAAAAAATCTTCCAGACAATATGGTTCTAATTCTATTAACATTTTCTTAATTTTTATGTTCTCTAGTTTCTGATGTTCTTTGAATGATTGGGTAATTTATTAAATATTCTTAGGTATGCACATAAAAGACACTTTTCTGTTAAAGATAACTTATGTTTTATATGATAATATATATCTGCAGTTTTTGTATCATGTAAAGTGGTGTTATTCGCCAAAAAAAATCCTTGTTATTGTAAAGATATAGAAGGCATTCGTGTAAATATATACCACACTGTTAATAATCCAGTTTGTTTGAATTTCCTCCTACATGAATCCCTATAATTCATATCAAGCATTATTATGATATTTCATACAGCTTCTTCTTAATCAGTTTTTTGTATATACAAGGGTATTATCTGCAAATAAATTAATATGGTGTTGACCAAGAGACCAGGTACATAGGGATGTCATTTATATGAATAATAAAAGCAATGGCCCCAAAATAACTCCTTGTGGCACGTTGAATCATCTAAGTTACCTTGTTAATCCAGAAAATTTACACGAAATTGGGGCCAATTAGGCAAAGAAACCTTAAAATCTTGTTTATACTTACCCAGAACATTTTTCAGTCAGTTCTATTGAAATATATGAGAACCGGGATTGAATGAGTACCGTCAGAGTAATTGCCAATCATAGTAATACTTATCACGTGAAAGGACATATAAAAACCTACAATTTAATTTTTATTTTTTGTCTCCACGGCAACTAGCGAAATTTGGAGAACTCTTTGTAACTTACCTTCACACCAAAGTTCATTCAATTCGGTCAAGATAGCTCAATTTCAATTAATATAGAAATTGCAGAAGGGGGGATGAACCGATTATCACCAAATTTGGACTGGCTCCTCAAATATCGACAATAGAAGAGTGCCAATTTCGCATCTTAACTAGTAATGGAAGTCGTCCAAAATAAATTAAAACTGAAAAATTCATTCTTAAAATAGCCAAAATAGGTAAAAAATCCATTTTTTGGACAGGGTTCCGTTTAGAATTAATCCATCGAAATTTGAGGGTATTGGTATTTACACCAAAACAAACATTTTTTCCATGAGGCTAAGAATCCCTTCTAAAAATTGTCGCAAAAAATCCAGGCTTGCTCCACTATAATTGGTAGTATTGTTTGTTTTAATCAGTTTCGTTGCATCTGAGAAGAAATCATCATAAGTTATGTTCGATGCAAATCGATTGGCGAGTCAACATAATAGATGGCTTTGCTATGCTCAACTGTAAAGATTTCTTTGGTTGATTTTTCTGATTAAAATTGAAAATTCATTCAGGCTTTGTCACGATATCGAGCACTGAATTCTATTTGTATGCAAAATTTTATTTCAATCAATTGAACCGTTTTGGAGCGTGCTTACTACGAACGTCGAAGTAATTCCAAAAAGAGCTCCGATCAATAAATTCGTGTTAATAGTCCAGTCAATAAGCTGAGGAATTTGCCGGCTTTCTAAAAAAAGCAGGCCGTCGTATCGGAAACTCTTTTTGCATAATGTTCTGAGGCCGACGTGGATCATTCATGAGGATTGAGCTAAGTGGACAGGACCTCCCATTCATCCCTAAATGCTAAATTAACCCTATTTTCAGACCCTTTCTTGAGATAATTTTGAATTTATAAATTAATGTTTTTTTGGGTCGCTGAACACGAGGTCATTTCTCCGGAAAACTCATTCAATGGGCTGAAAATCAGGAAAATTTCGTCCTTCTCATACAAAATTGTTGGCAGTCACGTATTTCGATCCAAAGTAGATCAAAACTAGAAAAATTTGCGGAAAACTGGAAAACCTGAAAAGAAAATCTTTCCACTTCATTGAAATTATCGTGTGATATGTCGCTATAGGGGTTTTTGTGGTCGCTGAATATAATAATTAAAAAATATAATTTCCTGGAAAAACGAAGAAATTTTTTTTATGAATTCTCATTTTTTTAAATGTAGTTTTTTGAGTCCTGTTGATTAGTAGTTGTGTTTTCGATATGCATGATAAACAAAAATTAAAAGTAATGTCAAAAAACAATTGTTTGAAAATTCCGGAAAAATCAAAGAAAATTACAAATTTCAATATTGTAGCTTTAAATAAACAGTTACAAACTTGTATAAATTAAAACAAAGATGCTTGTATTTTTTAATGTTCCTTTATTTTCCACATAATCCTTGTTATTTCAAACGTTTTTGATGTCAAATTCGTAGTTATCGACCAAAAAAACCCTAGATCGACTCATCGTACGATAATTTCGATGTCGTTAGAGTATTTTTCCTTGTAATTTTCTTACATTTTTCCGGAATTTTCAAACAATTGTTTTTTTACATTACTTTCAATTTTTCTAATTTAACGTGCACATCGAAAACACGAATGCTAATCAAAACGACACTCAAAAAATTACGTTGAAAAAAAATAAGAATTCATAAAATTTCTTCGTTTTTTCGGAAAATCATAGTTTTTGATTATCAAATTCGTAATCAGCGACTTATCACACGATAACATGAATGACGTGGAAAGATTTTCTTTTCAGGTTTTTTCCAGTTTTCCGCAATATTTCCTAGTTTTGGTCTACTTTGGATCGAAATACGACGGACTGTCAACATCTTTTATATATAAAACGATAATCGCATGAAAAATTTGTAATTTTGTATGAAAATGACAAAATTTCCCTGATGTTCAGACCATTGAATGAGTTTTCAGGGAAAATAATATCGGATTCGTGTTCAGCGACCCAATGAATCCATTTTTTTTATAAATTCAAAATTATCTTAAAAACGGGAGTGAAAATAGGGTTAATTTAGCGTTTAGGGGTGAATGGGAGATCTTGTCAACTTAGCTCAACCCTTACGAATGATCCACGTCGGTCACAGAACAACATGCAGAAAGAACTTTTCCGATACGACGTCCTGCTTTTTTTTAGAAAGTTCCCCAGCTTAATGACTGGACTACAATCAACGTCAACTTTTAATACCTATAAATTAAAACACTTTAACACGCCTGTTGGAAATTTTTTTTATGTCCTAAAAACATGTAACTATCAAATTTCAGTGGAGGTAAAATTTAATCCCTACAGAAGATCTAACAAAAATAAGTAGTCATATATTTATAACATTTATTATGATAAATAAATAATATTATCGAAAACAGTAAAATATAACAATTCAGTCATAAAAACTAACACAAATTTATAAAACACCTCTTACATTAATTCGTATTTGTGTTAGTTTTCCTTATAATATAAAAATAACTAAATGTAAATATTCTTATCGTTAGTATATCAAATATATGTTTATACTAATAATTATAAAATTGCAGAGTCAACCCAATATAAATTTGTAGAAAGAAGTATATAAAAATTATTTTTTTAAAATAAAGCAGTCTTTTTAAGAAAATAAAAATTCAAAACGGAAACTACAATCTGCCTAAAACAAAATCATACAACACAAAAATGCAAATCTTAAACTCTGAAACAAAAACTATCTAAAAACATCGTAACAAAAACAGTTAACAAAAACGAATTTAAGCAGATTGTTAAGAGAAAACAAAAAATGCTAAAACTTGCAAATCCCGGTTTTAAAAGTAAAATGGATTTTGCAAAAAGCTGTCACCGGCAGCCATATTTCTAATGCTATTAAAACGTCCAAAACGATTTGGGAAACTCCCTCTGGTCATACTCATCGGCATATCTCTAAACGGCATTATCCCACGGAACGGCAACAAACCTAACAGAAAAATAGTGTGAATAATAAAATCAATCTGTTGATTCTAACCATGCCATAGGATCTGAAAGGGAACATATATAGGTTAAATACAGAAGAGTTTCCACTTTTGGAGACTTCAACCCACAATCTTTACTAAGGCACAGTTGAGTTTTATTGCATAATTAATGGTTAGAAAGTTAATATAGTTCAGCAAATGGTTTGTCGAAAATTTTAAATTCCATATTACAACAACCATTTTACACAGAGATATAAAACACAAATTTGAGTTTGGTTTACAAACAATTAAAGGAAATTAAGAATAGGTGAAATGCTGACATACAATTAAATATCAAAGAAAAGAAAGGCCTTCGAAACTATATCTCAGTAATATCAAAAATCAAGAATTCTATCAACTGCACAAAAACCAAGTTAATATATATAGTCCAGGCTATGAACCGGGATTTTAGCTAATAAAAAAAACATGTAAGTTCGAATCAAAAAAATTAGCTTCAGGAGGTTCTCAGGATCATTCATACACCTTAAAATCTCTTGGGGACCCCAACCCCACCCATTAGGGGCGAAAATGGCCCGAAATCTCCAAGTCTTGAATTGTATTTCCTACAAAAAAAGGTATTTTGACATTTCGAGTGTACCTAGGGTTTTTTTGGGTCGCTGAATACGATTCCGAAGCCAGATTCACTCCGAAGTAATTTTAAAATGCAAAAATAATAAAAATTTAGAAGCGTGTCAAATTAGCCAATTTTGTGAATTTCCCACTCCTACGATGATATTCGAGTAAATCTGGCTTCGGGATCGTATTCAGCGACCCAAAAAACCAGCTTGGTGCAGTGCATTCGAAATGCCTAAAACACGTAAATTGCAAAATAACATATAGGGGTGCAAAATTGACCAATTTCGTCGATTTTACCACCCCTACGATGGATTGCAAGTAAATCTGGCTACGGATTCGTGTTCAGCGACCCAAAAAAACCCCTAGGTGCACTCGAAATGCCAAAATACCTTTTTTTGTAGTAAATACAATTCAAGACTTGGAGATTTCGGGCCATTTTCGCCCCTAATGGGTGGGGTTGGGGTTCCCAAGAGGTTTTAAGGTGTATGAATGATCCTGAAGATAATGCAAAAAAAATTTTTCGATTCGAACTTACATGTTTTTTTTTTCCGGTTCATAGTCTGGACTATAACGGTTAGGGAATCAAACGCAAAGGGAGGAGTTAGCAGAGAATTCTACCTACGGTATCGCAAAAATGTTGTACCATCCTGACAGGACAGAGAAGAGGAAAACACTATAAGAAATGTGAAAGATAAAGACAAAATTGTCACCGAAGAAACTAAAATAATAGAGATGGAGAGAATTCTATAACAATAGCTTAGGGGTGTGGAGTACGAACTAAAAGATAGATCAAATTACTGAGCAAAACAAAATATAGAAAACCAAAAAGACCAGAATACGAAGACAAAGATATTAGTAGACCAGAACTAACAAGAGCAATGCAAAAGTATTGAAGTAACAAAGTTTCAGCAGGGATAGATATAGTGCAGTTAAATGGGTATTGGACCTGTAAATCTTTGGGGAATTAATCGATTTTGATGGGACAAAGTGTTATCTTCAGAATGTCATCAGAAAAAAGTTGACCAAAAATAAAGATGCGCAAATTGTTTATAAACAATAAATACGCAATTTAATTAACTCATTTTTGAGATTTCATAAAAATTTCTAAACAATGCAAAATGAGACCGTTTTTGATCGAATAAGACTATTTTTGGTCAGTGAACATGTGAAACTAGTTAAACAAATAGTTGAATTAGCTTCATTTGTTATAAACAATTTACTTATTAACAAAATATATGAATTCGACCAAAACTCCGAGTTTAGGGTCATTTTCGGATAAATTCGAATGTATACCCACAAATTTGCTCATTTGTTATAAACAAATTATATTTATTATTAAATATACGAATTTGACCAAAATGTCGAGTTTATAGTTGTTTTCGATAATTTTAGTCTCCTGAGTATGATTGTATTGCTATTATGGTCTTCAAATGCATACATAAATTTTTGAATTGTTATAAACAAATTATTTATGAACAAGTATACGAATTGTGCTAAAATTCCAAGTGTAATGTATATTTAATATTAATCTATATTAATAATCAAATAAATTATATCAAAAAAATCAAAACAAATAAATATGTATGTAAAAAATCTCAATTTTTAATCGCATATATGCTTTTCGTCAATTTCGTCAAAAAAATTAAGTTCTGAGTGTGCATATTATACGAAAATGAATAAAAATGTCACATTTCTTTTTTATTTATTTGTCAATAAATAATTTGTTTATAACAATTCAGAAATTTATGTATGCATTTAAAGACCATACTAGCAATGAAATCGTACTCAGGAGGTCAAAATCATCCGAAAACAACTATAAACTCGATATTTTGGTCAAATTCGTATTGTTATTAATAAACATGAATTGTTTATAACAATTAAAAAATTTATGTATGCAATAAAATCGTACTCAGAAGGTCAACGACGACTATAAACTCGACATTTTGGTCAAATTCGTATATTCAATAACAAATTAGCAAATTTGTGGGTGTATACTCGAATTTATCCGAAAACGACCCTAAACGCGGAGTTTTGGTCGAATTCATCTATTTTGTTAATAAATAAATTGTTTATGACAAATGAAGTTAATTCAACTATTTATTTAACTAGTTTCACATGTTCACTGACCAAAAATAGTCTTTATCCATTCAAAAACGGTCAGATTTTGCATTACTTAGAAATTTTTAGGTAATTTCAAAAATGAGCTATTTAAATTGCTTATTTATTGTTTATAAACAATATAAATAATTTGCGCACTTTATTTGTGGTCAACTTTCTTTCTGATGACATTCTGAAGAGAATGCACTTTGTGCCATCAAAATCGATCCATTTCCCAAGGATTTACGGATTTGGCCTATTTTTATACCTACTGCATTAATAGGTTAACACCAGAAATGACGGAAAGCGAAGGAATTGACTTACTGCTTAGAATGAATAGTAAACCTGACATGAACTACACAAGAATAGGCATATAAAACTAATCCAGAAAAAAAAGAAACAGGAATAAATGTAAAAACTACAGACATAGGCTGCTTTGCGTTGTTGTTGTTGTGTATGAACGAATTATAGCATAAAGACTCAAAAGGAAATAGAGAAATCATCAGCTTTCAGAACTTAATATCAACACAAGATTGGATTTGCCCTGAGGCAAATTGCCGAAAAAAACTTAGCAACAAAGAAAAACAAGAGGTAAAACAGGGAGTTGTATACTCTGCTGACCCCTTTACCATTTATAATAATGGACGAAATATCCAAAAAGGTAATAAACCAAGGTCTAAAGAAATTACACCTTGGATATGGAAAGTTCGTCCAGTGTTCCTAAACGAAATTCTGCATGCTGATGACCTATTAATATTATTAGCAACCAAAAAAAGTTTATAGGAGAGAGTGAAAAAATGGAGTAGTACGAGAAAATTTGGGCTAAATATAAACACGGACATTGATGATGACCAGTCCAGGGAAAATTAAATACTACAATTAGGATAATAATGCAAATGACCCTTAACCTGATAAGCATATGACTAGAGGAATAGGACTTTAACATTAGTCCCCATAAACTTACCATTGTAGTTTTTACCCGAAGGCGGAAATTAGAGGGATTAGGTCCTATACCTCCCTTCAAACTTGCTGACGGGGAAGTTAAATATATGGGGGTAATCCTCGACTCTGAACATACCTGGGAACAACATCTGATAAAAGTCAAGAACAAGGTGCCGTTGCAACATTAATAATACCCAGACAGGCACACGGAAAGACATGGGGACTAAGTTCTAAGTATGGGAAGTATAACATTGTTGTGAAACCAATGATTATGCATGCATCTTTGGTACGGTGGACAAAGGTAATCCAGAAACAATTCCGGCCGAGTTGAACAAGGTATAAAGACTTGCCTGCTTCAGCATAACCGAAGCTAGGAAAACAACTCCGATGGCACAGCCGTGAAGGTAAAATTGGGCCTACCCTCTATTGACATTACGATCATGAGGGAGGTAAGAATGGAAAAGATCGAGCCGTAAATGGAAATGGGGAGAAAATGTAGGAGGTTACCTCCAACGGACCATATCACTCCCAACTACTCCTTCAACACTAACTACGAGTTAGTTCTACAGAGACGAATGGAGTGGATACACGACAACATCAAGGGCAAACCTGGCGAGGGGACCTGTTATACAGACGGGTCCAATATTAGGGGAAGAACAGGTGCTGGACTATACAGTGAGGGAATAGACTCTCAACTTTCGTTTCCAAGCGGTTATGTACGAAATCATGCAATGCGTAAGTAAGAGACAACAACATGATGGAAGTGCGTTATGCATTGATGAGAATATGCAGACAGTAAGGCTTTACTGAAGGCACTCTTGAACCCAAAAGTTCTGGTATGGTAGTTTTATGTGGGTACCGCGACACTGTTGCATCGAGGGCAGCGAATAAGCATCTAGCCAGACTGAACTCATCAGCCTCATACGTTGGCCCAGAACCTGAACTCGGAGTAACAAAAACCGCTGTGCAAGGATGCACGTGGGTCAAATAACAACAGAGAGAGGGCTGGAATGTAGCTCCTCCAATACACTACGGAAAACATTTATTAGAGAACCGTCGAAAAAAAGCAGTTTAGACCTTTCCTGCAGACAATGCTGCAAAGGAACTGAAACACATATTGTCAGAATGCGCAGCACTAGATCGCAAAAGACAAGCAATATTCGGGCTTCCGAGGCTATCCCCAGAAAAGTACAACAGTCAATCGGTGAAAACCCTGTACGGACTAGCACAGGGGACTGGTCCCAATACCCTCTGTAGTACAAGGCATATGCCCTGAGAATAAGACAGTATGACGTCATCAACAAGATGCTTAGATTGGAGACGAAGTTTACGGCTGTAACGTTTAGTGTTAATAGCGCGTAGACGGTACTTGGTATCAAGTTAACAAAGTTATGTCTATTCCTTGTAGAAAATCATGTGTTGCACCTGTTCCTTGGGGGTTCTTGTGTGATTGTAGTGTTTTTACTTGTAAATAAAAGTGTATAAAGTGTTATGACTAAATAAAGTGCGTTGCAGAATGACATTCTAAGTGAATGTTGGTTCTTCCCGCATTTTGAGTAAAGTAAAGTAAGTTTATTGACCATTTAAGATAGAAGTGGTTACAAATATCGGAATTTAAGTACAATAGAGTACAGCCTCGCACCTGATTTCCAAAGGAAATCGTGTTGTGCATGATCAAGTTAACAATAATTATTATTTGTGTATTAATAGTTGCAGGCTATATTGTATTATATTATCAGGGGTGTATTTCAGGAATAGTAGACTAATCTTGAAAATTCTTGGGTTCCGGATGGATTCCGCGTCACAATAGCACGACTTGATGCCGATGTTTCAGTTCAAGCCTCAATCCTGCCCTGAAGATGCCACCTGTAATAGTTGGCGAAACGTCGACATCAAGTCGTGCTATTGTGGCGCGGAATCCATTAGGACGCCAATAATTTTCAGGGCTGTATTTGTAAACTCAGCTAAAGTCTAATATAAAATAATATTACGTTATATTAACTATTAACATTAGTAAAGTAAAGTAGGTTTACTATTAATGTTATATTTTGTAAAGTATAAGTATATAGGAAAGTTTTCAGTTTTTACAGAATAGGCCAAAACTGTCTATGGTTTTTAGGTTCTGGCGCAACATTTATTGTATATTTTCGGTCCCGTTACACTTTTCCAAAAGTTTTGATGTTGGTTTTGGTATGTTTAAATTATCTATTTGTCTTGTGTTAAGTTTATCACTAATAATTGTCTTTAAATCTTTGTTTTTATAAGTAAACTTAGCAACATTGTTTCAGGTTAAAAACACTACTTTCCTTATATAATTGATCAGTTGGAGTCCTGCGATTTTTTGACATTATTACTTTTAATATCAATTTTTTTGTTAATTTTATCGTTGACATTCATAAGTACCACCCCACACTATACTTCCATAAGAAATAACTGAATCTACCAACGATTTATATGCATTTTAGTGTGATTTATAATTAATGCTAAATATTTAATATTTTCTGTTTTATTCTACTGGTACAACTGTTTAAGTCACATTTGATTGGCTACACTATTTGACAATGTCATGAATTCAGTTTTGGTAAAATGTTGACTTAGTAAGTTGCTATACAGCCAACATTTTATGGTGTAAACGGCTTTTACGCATTCATTTTTAGCTTGATTCCAGGTGTTACTTCTAAATAGTAGGGCAGTGTCATCGGCATAGGATATTATGTCACCAGAAAATGGAATTTTCATAATATCATTGATGTATATTAAGAATAATTTCGGACCTAATACTTTTCTTTGTGGGACACCAAATTCAATTTTGCTTATCGAGCTTAGAGTATTTTGGATTTTGAAAAATGATTCGCGATCGGCAAGATAATCTTTAAATAGTCTTAATACAATACGTATGCCATACGGTTCCAATTCCATCAAGAGTACTGGGTATGATATGATCAAAAGCCTTTGATAAATCTAAAAATATGGCAACGATTATTGTTTTGTTGAGATATTTATGGATTTTGTATGTAAAATGAAATAGGGCATATTCATAAACCCAAATTGATTTGATGATAATAAATGATTTTTATTTATCTAGATGTTCATTAAGTCGAATTTGAATCCAGTTTTAAAATTTTTTCTTCAATTACCGAAATCACAGATAGGCTCTATAGTTTTTTTGGATCTCTGTTAACATCATCTTTAAATATTGAAGTTATAGTGGCCTCTTTTGGTGACCTAGGAAACTGACCTTTATCAAAAACGATTAGTTAATAATTATAGTGTAAAGTCTGGTAAAATTAGCTATCGACATCCGAATTTTGGCTGCGGAGCATGGACCAAGCTCATTTTTGTGTTAAAATGTTCGGGAGAGCCTACTGAACCAGAAGCCGACAAGGAAAAATTGCGATCTCTTGTTTTTCATTTATTATTCAACAATTTATGGCCAATTATATGGTGTTAATTAACAAATTAAGTTATATGTTCTTTTATGTGTTTTATTGTATTTGCACCTATTTCATCAGGTCCACAGGATGATCTGTTCTTTAGTGAATTTATAATGTTTTGTAACGAAGCTTAAATTTTGAAAGATTATTTAATTTAGATCAGGCAATAAATACGGATGTTACATGTAATTTCAGTTTGAACATTTCATTATTTCAATAGATATGAATGAATTCCGAATGTGTATTCCGTGATTGTCACTTGTATAAATCTCCGTAATTTCGAATAAGTATAATTATTCAAATACCTGAGTTCCGTAGTATTCAGTAATTTGAATTGGTGAATTTGAGTTTATACCGTCATAGGTCAGATCGCGCACGATTTGAATTCGTGCGTGAATTCCAATATTCAAGTAATTGTATGGTGTGTACAGAGTGTGTATGTTTGAACGACAGGGGCGTCTTCGGTATATTTGTACACGCTGTGTCTATCCCGGAAGTATAAGTATATTATAGACGACCAAACCGCCAACGGCTTGTGCACGCTGTGTCTATCCCGGAAGTATAAGCTGGGGTGATTGTGTGATTGAGAATCGTAATAATTCCCTTAATACTATGAGAAGTCCTCGGCCGTGGATATAGGGGTTACTGCAGATACGATAATTAGGACTTGTGCACGCTGTGTCTATCCCGGAAGTATAAGCCCTAATTGTCTAGATTCTGAATCTGCAAAGTATATGAAATCTAATACTGTCATACAATTACCGGGCGCTCCGTGAAAGTTAGTACAAGGGTGGGTGAGGTGACAGAATAAACTCAATTAGAGTAATTAATCGAAAAATAGTAAAATCTGATATCGTACAATCGGAAAACTAGTGCAAACAATATTTTTCGAACCAACCGAATTAATAACCGATTATATCGTAGTGTGATTTGGACATTTCATTTATTAGTGCTGCTATCTAAAATTTACCGAATACCGCTCATTACGCTGGGACCTGTTTGATTCGTACTTTTCCGCAAATTGATCATTATGAATCATTTATCAACCGATCCCGTACCGCTGAATTGAATTTAGTTACCGAACTTATCGTAGAGTAGATATGTTGAAAGAGTTTTCATTTACCGTTTGAGCTTCATTACATTTTTCCGTCTGAGTGTAATTTTGTGAAATAATACCGTTCAATTGCATTTAAATTGATTATTCTGAAAGTGTACTTGTTAAAATCATTATATATTTTAATATTTGGAATCCCCTGTTTTATTAAATTATTTCTGCTCCATCTTAAACGAGCTAAGTTTTAACCAGGTATCAATTGTAATTAAAGCCTACAATTCTGATACTGTTTTCTGCCCATTGGACTCTGGTTATACTTCACTGTAGCTACCCTAGGGACAAGGCTATCTTTAGATAGCATAGTGACAAGCCTTGTGGAGAGGACCCTAGCAGAAGTCCTCAAATGGAGTTAACCTTTAGAAAATCTGGCACCCGAGGATTTGAAATAAGCACTTTACCGAAAAGTCGCAAGGAACACGTCATAAAATGGCGCCCGAGCAGAGACTTTTGAAAATTTACCGAAGGAGAATTTTTTTATTTTTATTTTTATTTGATTCCGAAAACTGAAATGTTGAATAATTCATTGCAATTGAACCGGTAGTCCGTTTTGAATGAAATTTCAGATATAGTGTGACAGAAAAACAAGCTTCAAGTCCCCCACGTTTCGAATACGTTTTCGAAACATCCCCAGGAGTTTGTTTTTGAATTTTGGGAATTTGGAAAAGTTTTGACGGAAACTTGTTCCCCATGTTCACCCAGGTAGTTTGGTGAAATTAGTTTTTCGATCCGCCTCCTCGTTTCAGGGGAAACATCAAGTTTTTAACAGAGAATCTGACTGAAAAATCGATTGTTCCGTGAGGTGTAGAATTGTTAACTACACCTCAGTGTTTTGCCCAAATTTTGATTTTTGCCCATATTTCGCCCTTTGATTTTCCCAGTCAATCGTAACCCGGATTGGGCAAGTCATAGCTCCTTTCCAAGTAAATCGATACCGAGGAAGCCGTTGGTAACATTTTTGGGCGGATTGGCCCAACCGTTTTGGAATTACCTCCCGAAATCAAAGTTACGTTGCCCAAATTGGGGCAAGTGATTTGATTGCTTCTGCCTTATTGGAAGAAAGGTGTGGACTGGTTTTGGTTACCGCACCCTCTTCCGTTACCTACCCCTGAACCAAATAATTTATTTTTGGGGTTGAAAATTTTGATTTTGAATTGGATTGGATAATATGGAGTTCCCTGGGTATACAGGTGCTATACCCAAGGCGCCGCAGCCTGCGCCTACCAGTATGGAGGAAATTACAGCACATTTTGACGAAATGGCGCAATTCTGCTCTAATAGCGAGGATAGCCAGACTGAGACTACTGAAGTTGATTCGAAAATCAACTGGATTTACTTACTGAAGAAAGCACAACTTCAGGAAGTCCTGGCCAATCATGATCTTGACCATAATGGATCCGCCGAAGATTTACGCCGTAGGTGCGTAAAGGGGGTCCGTAAAGGCATAATACGCCCTCCGCGTGGAATGTTGGAAAAGATTGCCAGTACCATGGCAACGCTAACCAAGGCTTTGAAAATCGAAGTGGCACTAAACACAACACCAACGTTCAGTCCTTCGGGGGTTCAGTCAAGACCAGCAATAAGGAGCACACCGACGATACAGCCGTCGTATTGGTCAACTACGTCCACTACGAATACAGTGACATATACGAACACTGTGGTAATGACGACACCACCGATGCAAACGCCGATCTATTCTTCTCCGCCGAATCCTATGAACCCTCCGAGTTATAGGACCCCGTCGTCAGATGTGACACCGGCGTGGATGCAAGGACCGACCGTTCCGCAAGCACCGACCATTCCACAATTACCAATTGTTCCGCAAGCCCCTAAGGCTCCTCATGTACCAAACGTTCCACAAGCACCTGCCCACTATGTTCCGGTTACTGTTATTCCGCAAGGGTATAATATTCCGTTCAGTCATATTCAGCAAGTACCGGGATTTAATTTTCAAAATCCGAACAGTGCTCCGAGATTGTATCAATACCGAATAAAATTTGATGGAACGTCAGACCCCGCTACGTTCCTGGAAAGACTGGATGAGATAGCCATGCAGCTGAACACGCCGAAGGACGCATTGTTGCTGTCTTTACCGGAAGTGTTGGAGGGAACAGCGTTATTGTGACATCGTTGGACAACATTTGCAGATTTCCAGAGGGATTTCGTAATATTTTTCATGGATGCCAATTACCACATTGATCTGGAAGTACAGATCAGCCGCAGGCATCAACGCATGAATGAGAGCGCCGCTGCATATGTTGTGGATATGCAAACACTTATCAGGAGACATGGTGCAATGACCGCAGAACGGGAATTGTTCTGGTTGCACCGAAATTTATTGCCGGAATATAGGCAATTTATCCGGCAAGGGACTTTTAACGACGTGCCGTCGTTAATGCTACAAGCAAAAGAATATGAGAATCTGCAGGCTGAGCAGAAACTCATGCAGAAAAGGATTTATCCAGTGTCAGTGAGGGCACAGATTCCAAGTCCAGCAGCAATGATTATGGAGCCGTCAGCGCAGGGTAGGCAACCTGCACCTGAACCGTCATCGCCAGTCAAGTCCGGGATACCGAAGATCCCTGAGCAGACTTGTTGGGATTGTGGTCTCTGCGGCCACTTCAGGACGCAGTACCCTACCAGGCTGAAGCCGAGTACCACAACGTAGCCCATCTCATGTTGGAGATGTGGGGAAACTGGGCATAGCAAGAATAATTGTCGGAATCCACCGAAATTATTTTGCTCGAGATGCCGCCGCCCTGGGATAATGTCGCGTGATTGTCCGTGTCCGGGACAGGGAAACGTCCGCGGGACTGCGAGGTAGCGAGGCCGAAGCAGATCCCGGTTGAACAGGCGTCAACGAAGGAAGTGAAAACCGCTCACTGCACCACTGATATGAACCGTACCGCGAATAAGGACTCAGCCGTAAATAATAATATAAAGTGTAAACTCACCGTCACTGAAAATACCGTAAATTGTAATACCGATAATAAACCGAAATTACCGAATGACTGTGAGAATAAAGTTAAAGTAGAGACCGCTATAGAGACGAAAAACAATAAAGTGAAAAATGAGAGTGTTCTAGCCCCGTGTGAATTATTTTTAAAAATACCGCTGCTCAAACTTTAGGTGAAAACCGACCGTTTATAAAAGTCCGGGTATTAGGTAAAACTTTTTCGGCTCTCGTGGACACCGGAGCCACCCGTTCTTTCATCAATGACGCAGTTGTTAGGTTATGTAAGGATTCCGGGTTAAAACCAGTCCCCATCAAGGCCGTAGGCACTAGGATGGCCAATGGTAGTTTGGTTCCTAGTACTACCGCGTACCGAATCTCGTTGCATTTTGGATATGGTGAGATTGAAACAGAATTTGTGCATTTACCGTCGTTATTATCGGAAATGATAATAGGAATGAAGATTTTGAGCTCCGGTTTGTTAACAATACATCTACCATCCGCTGGGGTGTATTATAAGGCCAATTTGATTGGGACAAATTGTGAAAAAGTTTCCAATGAAGCTAGTTCCGGACCGAAGGCGGTCAAGCGTGTGCGCTTCTGTGATGAAGTGGAGACACAACTAGCAATATTGTCGGAAACTGAACAGGATAGACTGAACCGATTTCTGAAAACAGAAATGAAATATTTTGAAGGAATTCAAGGAACCACGCCGCTGGTTCAGCATGAAATAAAATTAACAAAGACCGATCCGATAAAGCAGCGTTACCGACCGCAGAATCCGAGGATGCAAGCAATCATCAACGAGGAAGTTGATCGAATGCTGGCAGAGGAAGTCATCGAGCCGTCAAGTAGTCCGTGGAGTTCACCCGTTGTGGTGGTGAAGAAGAAAGATGGAAAACCGCGATTTTGCATTGATTTCCGGATGATAAACAAAGTCTCCGTGAAAGATGAATATCCACTGCCTTACATAAGTGCCATCTTGGACAAACTCCGGCGCGCTAGATATATTACTAGCATTGACCTGAAGCAAGGGTATTGGCAAATACCGCTGACACCGGAAAGTAAACAGCATTTACTGTACCAGGCCGTGGCTTATCCCAGTTTAAGGTAATGGCCTTTGGTTTACATTCCGCACCGGCAACGTTTCAGAGGCTGATGGATACCATCATCGGACCGGATATGGATCCACACGCCTTTCCTTATTTGGACGACATTATTGTTCTGGGAGTTCGTCGCTTTCAACAAATTGAACGATATGTTGACCAGTGCCCCTGTATTGGCTTGTCCAGACTTCAACAGGCCGTTTATTTTACAAACCGATGCTTCGGATGTGGGAATTGCTGCGGCATTGACACAGAATATTGAGGGAGCCGACCGAATCATTGCCTACGCTAGCCGAACATTAACAGCCGCCGAGAAAAATTACTCTGTTACCGAGAAGGAATGTTTGGCTATTGTGTGGGGGCATTGATAAAATGAGACCATACTTAGAGGGATACAGATTTACCGTATTGAGCGACCACCAGTCATTGAAATGGCTGCACTCAATAAAGAGTCCGAGTGGGAGATTGGCTCGGTGGAGCATTTTCCTACAGCAGTACGATTTTGAGATAAAATATCGTAAAGGAGTGTTAAATCGAGTGGCTGATGCCCTGTCACGTGATCCATTACCGAACAAGGAAGGAATGGATGACAATCAAGAGTTATTCGTACTGAATGACCCCGTGAATTGTAACTGGTACAATTCAAAGAAAACCGAAGTTGAGAAGAGTCCAGAAGCGTATCCGGATTATTGTGTTAAAGATAATCGGTTGTACCGACACTTCTGGGACTCTAATGACTTGTCCGAACAGGAAATGAAAGATCCGTGGAAGCTATGTGTTCCAAAACCGCTCCGGTTGAACGTTCTGAAAGGAAACCATGACAGTCCGACTGCAGGACATTTAGGTATTGCCAAGACGATTGCGCGAATATCCCACAAGTATTATTGGCCGGGGATGTTCCGCGATATAGCGAAGTACGTGCGTGGATGTACGCAGTGCCAAGCTTTCGAAGTGTCTCAACAGCAGAAGCCTGGATTTATGCAGCCGACAGTAAATCAGTTTCCTTGGAAATGTGTGAGCACCGATTTGGTAGGACCGTTACCAAGATCCGCCAAGGGAAACAATTTTATCCTTGTCATGCAGGACCGTTTTACGAAGTGGGCACAGTGTAAGCCGTTGAGAAAAGCTACCGCGCAAGCTGTAACTCAAGCCTTCTATGAGGAGATCATAACTCGTTTTGGTTGTCCGGAAACCGTTATCAGCGACAATGGGACGCAGTACGAAAGTAAAATTTTCAAGACACTCCTAAAGCAGTTTGGAATTAAGCACCGCCTCACTCCTACATATACTCCACAATGCAATCCCGTGGAGAGAACAAACCATGATTGCACAATTTTGCAATGGAGACCACAGAAAATGGGATAAATTTTTACCCGATTTTCTATTTGCCTTAAATTCTACCCCACATGAATCCACCGGATTTTCACCTGCCTTTTTAAATTTTGGCCGAGAACAAGTTCCGAATTCAATAGTCCGTTCCTTTACCGCTCCGGTGGAGACCGAGGAAAATATCCCGACCGATCCGAATCGTGAACAGATTTCAGAACACCGAACTAGGTTAGAGAAATTACGTATTCAGTTATCCCGTGCTTTTACCCATCAAAGCCGTTATTACAATCTCCGTCGTCGATATTGGCGTTGACACGTGGGTGATAGAGTAATGAAGGTAGAGCATCACCTATCTTCTAGTTAGACATTTTGCCGCTAAATTGGCTCCAAAATATACCGGTTCATTTACGGTAATCAAAGTAATTTCTCCGGTCATTTACGACCTGAAAGGCGAAGATGGCAAGCAAGTGAAACGAGTCCATATCAAATATCTGGAGCCGTATAATGTTCCTGGTATCCCGGAAAGTTGAAATGAATCGAGGTACCGAAAAATATAGATACCGTTGGACAAAGTATCAGTAGTATCATTACTTATTATATGATCCAATGTTCACAGGGTAATAATATGTCAGATGAACCGTCCGATTCCATTGAGATAGTGCTAGACGAAGCACTACAAAATATGGTGGATCCGTCGAAGCCGGAAGAGTCCGAGCAGGTCCAAGCTAAGAAAACCCCAGCTACTCCGACGACCCCGACGCACCTGATCTACGTACCCGTCCAGTTATGGGGATTATGTGAGCTATGTGGAGATCCAGGACAACGGAGAGAAAGGTGCAGCCGGACAGCGCGTCTATCCTTTGTAGTACCACCGAGACCGTGGTGCGTGCGCTGCTGAACGTGCTCATGTCGGCGAAATCACTGAAGATGTTCAATGTTTCCGATCCAAAGAAGAAGTTTGCCATTCCAAAGAAATCTTCAAGTTTCAATTCCGAAGAAGATGTCAAGTTTTCCGTTCCCAAGTTTGTGTTTCCGTTCCGAAGAAGAAGAAGTGCAGTTCTCCGTTCCGCAGAAGAATTATATGTTCCAAGTAAGATATTGCTATTCCGCGAAGTTCCCGACGAAGGAAATTCAAGTTTTAACGTCAGGTTAGAGTATATTACCTTTGTATTAGTTTTTTTTTCTCGTATGAATTCTGAGATGAGAATTGAAAAATGAAAGAATCATATTCTTTCATTTTTAACCGAACTTAGGGGGGGATGTAACGAAGCTTCAATTTTGAAAGATTATTTAATTTAGATCAGGCAATAAATACGGATGTTACATGTAATTTCATTTTGAACATTTCATTATTTCAATAGATATGAAAGAAGTCCGAATGTGTATTCCGTGATTGTCACTTTTCTAAATCTCCGTAATTTCGAATAAGTATAATTATTCAAATAGATGAATAAAACTCATGCCCGTTCAAAATTGCATTTCATTCCGATAAAATATGTTGCAAAAACAGGGGTCTGGCCAGTTAAGACACCAAACTTTGTGCAACCTTATGTATAAAAAAGGCGAACAACCAAAAAACTCCGATAACACTTGCTTAGTCCGCCGAGAGAAACTACCGGAGCGTCATGTGCGCGAATTTTAGATCTAAAAAGTAGCGTCACTTTTATACATTGTTCGGGGCATAAGTAAAAAACCATTGGCACAAAATAAGGAATTGGTGGAGCAGACCTGTCCAGAACCTCGGAAAACATAAAAGCCGTGACAGCCAAAAGATCGCTCTCTTGTGTTTTTGAATTTCAATCAGTTTAAGTGCTCTCGTGTGATTATAAATCAGTACCGTTGAAGTGAATTAAGACAAGAATCGAAGTAAATTAATTATCTGAGTTTTGAATAAGATTCAAAACTGTGAAGTGTTATACAAGGTAAATGATAGCAAATAAGTTTATATTTTTGGGCATTACGATATATTGATTTCCGTAATTTATGATTATTATTGTAATTGGTGAACGTTTGTACGATACCTGAGTTCCGTAGTATTCAGTAATTTGAATTGGTGAATTTGAGTTTATACCGTCATAGGTCAGATCGCGCACGATTTGAATTCGCGCGTGAACTTTAATATTCAAGTAATTGTATGGTGTGTACAGAGTGTGTATGTTTGAACGACAGGGGCGTCTTCGGTATATTTGTACACGCTGTGTCTATCCCGGAAGTATAAGCTGGGGTGATTGAGTGATTGAGAATCGTAATAATTCCCTTAATACTATGAGAAGTCCTCGGCCGTGGATATAGGGGTTATTGCAGATACGATAATTAGGACTTTGCACGCTGTGTCTATCCCGGAAGTATAAGCCCTAATTGTCTAGATTCTGAATCTGCAAAGTGTATGAAATCTAATACTGTCTCATACAATTATCGGGCGCTCCGTGAAAGTTAGTACAAGGGTGGGTGAGGTGACAGAATAAACTCAAATAGAGTAATCAATCGAAAAATAGTAAAATCTGATATCGTACAATCGGAAAACTAGTGCAAACAATATTTTCCGAACCAACCGAATTAATAACCGAATATATCGTAGTGTGATTTGGACATTTCATTTATTAGTGCTACTATCTAAAATTTACCGAATACCGCTCATTACGCTGGGACCTGTTTGATTCGTACTTTTCCGCAAATTGATCATTCTGAATCATTTATCAACCGATCCCGTACCGCTTATGTCTCTTATTTCAGTTACCATAAACCTATAGTTTCAATGATAACAAATTCCTGAATAACCTACATGTATTGTAAGATAATTGAAATATTTTAAACGATATTAACTTCTCATTTATTCAATAAAAGATAAAAATTTGTTTTCTTATCGGTCACCACGCTCAAAAAGTGTAACTTGAATTAATATCAAAGAAAAAACTTGAATTAATATCAAAGAAAAAAAAATAATGCATAAATTATAAATAAATAAAAAATTATAATTGCATAAGTTGAGAAAAAATGCTATGCAATAGCTTCACCGCGGCAGTCCCCGAGTGCCACACGTTTTTTCTTTGCACATTTTTCTGGTTCACAATTTCATTTCAAACAGATAATGTACTCTTGTTGAGAGTCTCAAAATTTCACCGTTTTCGAGGAAAACGCGTTTAAATGAACAAACAAAAACTCATTAACAAGTTTACTTTCTACCGAAATCACGTATGTTCATTTAAACGCGTTTTTCTCGAACTTTGAAACAAAAAAATATCGATCTGCGGTTTTCAGTTTTTGTCTGCAAATTTAATCTACTCCGATTATCCATGTCATAGCTATACCGTTTTTGGGATAAAATTAATAAAACCGTTATCATTACAAATTACGCCCTCTTGCAATTTTATTATGATTTATGGTGTACCAATAGGTACAATTGAAAGTACGTACCTTCTGTTCTATACAAACTAAAGTTTACTAAAATCGAATGAGTCGTTCAGAAAGTACATCGATTTAAATTATTACACTTTCAATAGCTTCCCCCTCTTATCAAGGTCGGTATGCTAATGAGCTTTGAACCAAAATGATGTAAAATTGTCTAACCTTTCTAATGATGTTAACAAAGATATACCTTTGTTGAAATAAACATATGCCTGACAATAAAATTATTAAGTGTTTCATATGTCTTCTATGCACTGGACGGCCATAGATATTGTTCTAGGTCATTTAATATATGTAATGTTATGGTTACGAAGTAACTGTCTGTCAACAGTGTCAACGAGTCGTTTTGTATTGCTTCAAAAGAATCATTCATGTAACTAACCGCTTACCGCTTTTATAATATTTCATATTTATTTAACTGTTCAGTGCTCAATTAAAAACTGCGTGTTTTACTGCAATAATAACCTCAACCTTAATGCGAAAATTTCCGGAGAAACGCGTTTAAGTGAACATAACAAAAACTCATTAACAAATTTACTTACTACCGACATCGCGTATGTTCATTTGAACGCGTTTTTCTCGAAAACGGTGAGATTTTGAGAGCCTCAACTAGAGTACATTATTTGTTTGAAATGGAATTATAAATCAAAAAATGTGAAAAGAAAAAAAAATTATTTTCAAAAAAGTTAAGGCGAAACGCCGAAAAGTCACGCACTTAGCGCCCTCTACAACATTATCTGAAACTAACTAAACCATCTTATTTGGCGTCCTCTGAAACCCTCGAGTACCAGATTTCAACAAAATATCTGTAACTGCACAGGAGTTACAGCCAAATTTCTTTTAAAAAAAATTTAATTCAACGCGCTGTATCTCCGAAACGAAAGAAGATAGGACCATAGTTGATGTTATTTCATAAAATATTACTTTGAAGTTTACGATCAAATAATTGAGTAACTGAAAATTCGATTCAAAAATGATTCCGCAATTTTCCAAATTGTTGGAACAATTCGCTTTGGACTTTGGATCAAATGTCGATATTGTCGTAAAGCTTTTATAAAGATGATTCTACAAAGAAAGGTTACTAATCGATGAGGACACGTTTTTTCAACTTTTTTGAATGAGCAGGAGAAAAAATTGAGGGAAGTTACAGATTTTTTGAAATTAGCGAAATTTTTCTTTGTTAACGATTGAGAAACTTGTTATGTCATTCAGTCTAATGGCACCGGTATTTCGGTATATCGTAAAGAGTAACTATTTTAATAAATGTTGATATCGTGAGATACGTCTTACCCCTGTTATACATAAACGGGTTCCACACATCAATAAATTGTGCCTTCTGCCTACCATGGTCTTCTGCGACGCGCACGCTCAGAGGGAATATCGCTTTATCCAACATTTTCCCATCTAAATTGGCTATCGCATTCTGGGCCTCTTCTCCTTTTGAATAACTACGGAATACAAGGTATCATTCGGGGACTAACAAAGAGCGATGCCCAATATTTCGCATAACACTACCCGAAATTAAGGAATTGGAACGAAACATCGAATTTTTTCAACTCGTCTTGGCATTAACGACATTATTCATTCACATTGCCCGAAACTGTTGGTCTCTTCCTTTTAATTAAATATGACATACAAATATCCGATTGTTTCGGTTGGAATGCTTTATTCGTTTTAAATTTTTCTACAAAACTATGGAATGGAACCTCTATCTATTATATTTGTATTGCATGACGTACAAAAAAATAGCGACTTTTGATATTTTAATTGAATAGCAGAATGTTAGTAAAATAACAATTCAACTTTAATAATAACGATATATTATCAATTGTTTTAGGCCCCAGGGGCATCCTTAGCATGAGTTATTAACTGCAAATACTAGTAGGCCAGTCAAAGACAATGACAATGGTTCAACTTTTTAAGAGTCACTGTTTTAGCCCGATTTAGGGGATGGACACCAAACTGAATTTTGTTGAGGCGGTCCAGGGGTACGCTTTTTTCTGTGGGCGGATGGCATCCCTTCCTGGGGTTGAAATTTTGAAATTATAGAGTAAAAAATCTAAGCAAAAAAAGACCCCTACACTTTTTTCGTAAAGTCCATTGCTACTGACGTATTCACGTTAGAAAATAGCATGTTTACGATAGATTTTTAGCAAATAATTCCGCAACCTTGCCTTATTTTATGGAAAAAAGTGTGTCGATAAAAATTGAAGACAATGAACGAACAAAGAATTTGACACTTACAACTAGGTGAAGGTTGCGTCCTGTTCACCGAAAACACAAATACAAGCATTCCAAGTTGAATTACTACGAAGCGGAAACTTATTAGTAGAATATCAACTTTCTTCTTAAGCTACACGAAAAGCCATTTAAAAACATTTTTTTGTTTGACTCGTTACCACGAAAAATAACGGTATGACCAGACTAAAATCAGTAACGCGCACTTTTCAAGCAAAAAACCAAAATGAAGTTACTGGTATTTTCATCAATATTTAATTATACATACAGCAATTTCGAAAAAGAATCCGATTTACTATTTTTGTTATAATAACTTCAAAACGGTAATAGATATCAAAAACTTAGTTTAGGTTTTAGCAAACATTTGAGTTCGGTTTTATCGCTCTTCGATGAAAATCAACTGAGATATAAACTTTACAAGTTGGTGATAGGGTGCGACAACCACATTTTCAAAAGTTTGAGCATGAATAATTTGAAAAATAAGCTCCCCAAGAAGTTTAACCTTGACACATGAGTTTTACATAGCTCTTGAAACTCCATATAGGTTGTTTTCTTTGGCGACCCAATGACTCAAAAATTACATGAGATATGTTGAAAAAACAAATTTCAGACTATCGGTTAGATTTGTTTCTTGCCTAAAAAAATGGAATAATACAATAACGGAAATATAAATTAAATTAATTAAATTCAATCTCAATAATATATTTTTTATCTTTGATATGGTAACACAATATGATTTTACTGTTTTTTACTTTCGACATACATTTATTTTTACACAATTTCCGGGGTGGTTTTCAAAGATAGAAATGCACAAATACAGAAATTGGTTGTGAATTATCTGGTAACACATATACGGGCAATTCTAAATTAAAGAAGACAACAGAGGGGGGGGGGGGTCTGCAGAACTTGCTGGGGCAATTTTTTTCTGTTTCTACATCGTATTTGAACTCGTTTACCGGCATTAAGAGATTAAAATACCTTTTAAAACGTTTTTTATGAATTTTTCCAATTTTGTGGGTTGTTTTCCAACGAAAATGTCAAAAAACGGTTTTTAACCCCAGAAATCGATATTTTATAATAAATAAAGTCCAAGAAGTCATTTCCGATCGGAAATTGACCTCTGAATTCGAAAATGGTGTCAGTTTCCTTAAATAACGCATCGTTTTTTTATCCATTGGCTGATTTTCGGAAAACACCTTTTTTTTTGACGGCGTCATATCAGCTTTACGATCAAATGAGAATTCTTCTGACTAAATGGGTTTTAGAGGTCGAAAAATTGAAAAAACTAAAAAAAATGACAAAAAAACCGATATTACTGTACAAAAATCTGTCGTCAGGTCGCTGACAAGTCTTTTCTTGGGACATATGACTTCGTAATCAGATTCAGCGGGAAATTTTACGATAAGAAAACAGTTCCCGAACGTCAGCCAACAGTTTTTACACTCCAGTATACCATTAATTTTATACTAACTTGATTAATTAAAACTCTTGCAAATTCCTACATACGTCTTTATAATGTTAAAAGTATATTTTAGGAAGAACGCTTAAAGTAAACTAAATTCCAATGCAGGTCTAAAACCTTTTCAAGTACGTCATAAATCTACATCTGGGTCGAGTTATTACAAACAAATAGCTTCGAACTTCAGTGGCTTTGAGACCATAGCAATATGCGTTTGTACATTATGAGAATATTACTTAACAGTGGTTTCTTGTTACAAAAAAATCTATACTTTATTATTAACGATACAATTTTCGATTATTCGTGGTTCTGTTCGTTTCGACGGCGTGAGCTTTTTGATTGAAGATTGTGCGATATGGACGCTTGTGCTAATTAGTTTTAGTTAACCCCTTTTCAACAAAATAAGTCTTCTGATGATGGTCGTGAGACCGAAACGTACGTAAAGACGAACATTTATAACAGAGTGTTAATGTGACCTAATTCCCGAGAATTTTTTATATAATTCATACTGGGTCAAGAATCTTATTATATTAGTACTAATTTTAGTAAATATAACGGTCTTGAATTTGAAATTGAGCGGAAAAGTTGAGGTATTACTTGGAAAATACTGTTTTGATAATAAATTGTAATTTTAATGACATAAAAAGTGAAACAAATTAGAAATGTAAAAAATAGATATTTCCGAGTCTATTTTGATTCTAAGTTACGTTATCCAGAAGCCGAAATATTGAAGATTTTGCAAGCACGAGCTACTTAGAACGCACGAAATCAGTTTTCAGTGCGAGCGCGCAGTGTTTCCCCCACTCCTCCTCACGCTCCGGCAACCGCGCTCGCTTAGCTTTGTTACTCAATTTCTAATACTATGAATCAATGAAACATATCCAAATATTTTTTTATTGAAAATGTAGGTATTCAACATTAACATTCTTATAACACACTTCTGAATCTGCGTCTTACAGATTGTATTGAAATAAAAAAATTATCGCTGGTCCAGAAGATCGTAGATGAGAAATTGAATCCGTCAAAGACATTTTTCTAAAATTAAAATTGTAAAACTTATCTGAAAAAACATGTTCAAAAAAGAAGAAATTTTTTCAGTAATTTTTCAGTCTTAAAATTGGAAAAATCGCTATGTTTCTTCAATAAAATTATAGCGTAACTCTTCATGAACAAAAGAAGTTCAAAATCGTTGCTCTAGGACCATTTGCTGAGAAGATCTAGCCAATTTATGAGAGCGATTTTTTTTCGAAAAATCGGTAATTTTGAAAAATAATCAATATTTCAAATTAAGAAAAAAGTACTCTCTTAGCTTGCCATGGGCTATATGTACAGGAAACAATACATATGGAAACGTAATAATTAACGATTTCTCGATACCCCGATTTTTAACGGTTTTTCGATATAACTCGAAAAGTATGAAAGATATCGATAACTATGCGACCAATCGATAGATCTATTTGATACCTACAACTTTCTCATTTAACTTTTTCCGATCCGAGCTACAGTTTTTTAATTATTTGAGAAAAACCGGTTTTTGCAACTTTGCCAATTTTTTAGGTTATGTTCGCCATTTCAGATCGAGTTGCATGAACCGGAAACAGAACTTTAATTTAATTTCCTATACGCTCATATTTTTTTTCCAAGTATCAATTTCTGCAAGCACTTCTGTCTATTGCTTGGACTAAAAGGAGATTCAAAAGTTGTAAACCATATTCAAGAAACTGATCATCAATTCAAAGATGATTTTGAGATTCTTCATAAGTCAGTTAAAAGTAAAGTATTAAACTTGAAGAAAATTGAAATTAATAAGTTTAAAAATACAGGAACCGTTTTAAATGATTAGAAAGACTTTACCAATTCTCCATTATTAAATTTATTTGTACGGAACTCTTATCCTACTGTACATATACCTCACTCATCCCCTCCTTAATCTTAATTTTAATATTCAAGGAATAAACCATAGTTTGTAAAATTATTGTTTGATAAAGCCACCGTGTGGTGAAACATCACATTTTGTTTAAAAGAAACAAAGTTTGTGAAATTTTATTACAAGTGTATTTTTTATTAAAACTATAGATATGAATTTTCAACAAGTACCAAAATTATCTAAAATGAACCACTTTACTTTAACCATCTGAAAATGCATTAAGACGAAGAAGAATATATTCTATTCATCCTAAATAAGAACCAGGACAAATTTAAATTGAAAAAAAGTCTTATTACCGAACAAATGCAACTCCTCGAGGTAATCCTGTTATTTTATCCTTCAGGACTGTTCTTTGTACAATTTCCCCATATTGTCCAAACATACTGTCTATTTCTTGCTCTGTAACATCTTTTGGGAGGTTCGTTACATATAAGTTTGAATCACGCATATCCGTCCCAGGAGGTCTTGAATATGATACCTTCAACCTTTTGTTCCTTAAAAATAAAAGAAATTGAATTGTAAATCTTGATAGTGAACATTTAATATGAGAACCTGGCAATAATGGCAACAAATAGGTTTTGTAAGAAGGAAAATAACAGCATTTTATAGTTGCTCCCTCAACTTTTGTGAATAGTTGTAATCGTAAGGAGTTTCAATACTCTTAATTTATTCTTAATTAGATTCAAAATTTAGGATCAATTGAAAACAAGAACATGCCAAGTATTAATCAATAGAACAAGCACAGATACTCATAATAACTTATTACAAAGATCCCTTAAAAAAATATTAAATAGGTGATTTGAAACCAAACTGCTAAAAAAATGTTGATATCACTATCGAATTTATTCATGTTTTTGAGTAAACATGCTTCCTTCCAAAATAATTTCTCTTCTTCAGACCGTGATAATTTTTCTTCAAAGAATATTATGAAAAAAATAGGTTCCAATAAGAGAAAATTAAAAACTTAATTTGTTCAAGTTTGTAACGTTCTTAGGAATTTTTTCTGGTATTTTTCACGAAATAATTAGAATCGGATGCACTAACCTATAAGACATGCCATTAATTACTTCAATAGCTTTGGCAGCTTCTTCGGGTGTTGAATACTTTATAAATCCAAAACCATAACTATAACCAGTCTTGAAATCCCTCATAATCTTGATGCTCTCCACTTTACCAATTTGTTTGAATATCTGTCCAATATCTTCCTCAGTTGAAAATTGTGGTATGTAATTTACTATTAGCTTAGTTTTATCGATCTGAGTTTGAGTTTGGTTATTATCCCCAGCACCGTTATTGTTATTCATTTTGATACTTCGTTTATCCTGTTAGTCTTTTAACTGAAAATTAAAGGATGAATTGAAAATAATTCAACTGAAATACTAATTGTCTACTAGAAAGGCAATGTAAGAAGCTGCTAGCCATAAAAATTCAGCTAATTGTAAACAGAAATCAATGATTTTCTCCCTATTCCAACGGCTGTACATCCTGAAAATAATTTTCGAATGGCAACTGCTTCCTTCAAACGATAATTGAAAGGCTTACTCTTTATACAAATATTCGTTATACGCAAATAAACTAAAATAATCAAATATTGTTGGAAATGAAAATTACAGTTGAAATTTTTTAAGGACAGATTAAATTAATGACATACCTTTGTTTGGAGAAAAAATGCAAATAAATAAATGAAATTGTCTTGCACCCAACGGCAACAACCCACTTGTTTTTGTACGATTAATTTTGATGTTTTTGAAATTGCTTCTCATTTTTTGTCATAGAATCTAATTCAACGTTCACTGCTGGTTATGCACACAGATTTCAGTTCTTTGATTTTGCTGTCTCGGAACTCAAAACATTCCGTAAATTCTATGTCTTTATACACAAAAAAGATGGATACTACTAGAAACACCTACCAAACATCCATGAGGCCACTGTCGCACATACATATCTGGGGACTCGTATCTATGACATGGGTCTCTTACGCGTCGGCAAACTCGTAGTCCCTCGCTCAGCCACTAGCTGGCGCTTGGATCTCGAAGTGGTAAAACGATTTCTTTCCGGAATCGCAAGCAGTGTTACTAAGTATTCTGATTTGAGAGAGGAATAGAACTGTTACTCTTATCAAAATGTATTACTCACCTTAAAAATAACTTCCTCTTTTTCATTATACATGCTCGCACACATAAACGACTTCGTTAAAACAATTTCTATCCGGAATCGCAAGCATCCACATTTTTCGCATTTCCGCATCTTTCGGCTTTAAAAACAGAAGTTTTTTGCTTTACACTTTTGTACCAAGTTTTGTATTTCGGCACAATGCACAGTTTCGTAATTTGTTTCTAAAAACGCAGGTATTCCTTTTGTTTACAACTTAACAATGACAGTTGTCAGAGAATACTCTCACGTGACGTCTTTTGGTACTACGCGACAGTCGACGCTTAGCGGTCCCACTTCTCACATAGGAAACAGCCCCGACTTTCCAGACCTGTATGTACGAACGTGATATACACACATGGATAGCGCATCAGAGTTTTTCATTGACACGGCTACATGGGCTACATCAGGAACAGCTGATTTGGGGCAAATCGTCGTTCTGTTCTCACCATATGAGTAAGTACATGTTAATGTAATGTATTATACTAGCAACACACGAGGAATTCAGCTAGAATAAAAGGTCTCGCTCATTAATTCGCGATATTTATTCAAAGTAATATTAAATTTGTTTTAAAAGTAAATCAAATATTAGGTTGTAATTATATACAAAATGCAATAGTCAAGTATAAATGTACAAATATTTACAATTTCAGCTCTTAATATAAAATTGAAATTATGATTTGTATATAAAATTTACAAAATTTCAATATATCCAGGATTTTTAGAAGAAATTGAATTATCAGCTGTGTTAGACGGTTGTTTTCGTCCCGTTAGATACTACTTTATATTCCTAGATCCCTCTGCTGCGGTCAAGCCACATGGTGCAGAGGACCTCAACAACAACTTAAAAACAACCTTTATTCTGTCACTTAAAAGTAATCAAAACTTTAGATCAAACCTATGCGAGTAGTAAAAAACTGGCCACTTTACATACATTTTTTTTAGTAATTTTTTGTTTATTTCCTTTTACGATGCGCTTAATTTTAATATGCTGAATTCATATATGTCTTTAAATTTATTTTTTAGCGAAAATTCAAAGAAAATAAATTAAAAAATAGAATTTTCAAATTTGAAATTTTTGAAAAAAAAAAAATTCAAATTGTAAGTAGCTTTTCAGACTAATTTTTGTATGCTGAATCCAAATCTGAAATTATTTTTCATCTATCTCCTAAAGGTTTTTAGAAAATCAGTTTTTTATTTTGAGGTCAAAGGTCACTGAAAATCAAAAATTGAAAACCGTTTGTAATGTTCAGCCCATGACCTTTCGATTGATATATAGCATGTGCATGTAAGTCTAACGGTCTAGGAGGAGTAATGCTTACAGTAGCATAATATCTAATATATAAAATTCTCGTCTAATATAAAATTCTCGTGTCACAATGTTCGTTCCCATACTCCTCCGAAACGGCCCGACCGATTCTTATGAAATTTTTTATGCATATTCAGTAAGTCTGAGAATCGGCTACTATCTATCTTTCAAACCCCTAAGTGATAAGGGGTGTCCACCCCAAAAAAAAAATATTTTTTGGATAAATTTATTATCACCAACCCCTGCTTTTTAATAGTTATTTTAATAATTTTATCATTTTTTATCCCGCTCGATAACATCAATTATTATCACTTAGTAAGTTATCTCCTCCATGTGTCTACCCGATGTACACACGAATTACATAAATCTCGAGTGGCTTGCAGGAAGAGCAATTTTAGCGGCAAAGAATGTGGACGTTGACATTTTGAATCTGAAGATACAACAGTTATTGCCAGGGCACTTGGTATGATATAAATCTATTGATACAGTTTGCGATGCCACTGAAGCTGTAAATTTTCCAACAGAGTTTTTGAACTCACTGGATTTGCCAGCCATGCCACCGCATAATTCATTTTAAGTAATAATTATTTATATCATTAATTCATTACATAATATTAATCTCTTAATGCTACAGCGTGAACAATATTTTTTGTTAGCCCGTCTTTAGCTAATACAAACAAACTTGATGGTTTACCCACTCGAGAGCATGCAAAGTATAATTGTCCGTGTGAAAAACATGGTGTGCTCAAATGTAAGCCACAAACTGACATTGTTTGGCCTTGGGATTTATTAACAGTCATTGCAAATGCCAATCTAATCGGAAATTGAATTGGCACATCTGTGAGTATAATATGTATTCGTGGTATTAATATATTTTCACCTCGAAACTTGCCATTTAAAATGGTGGCTTCAATAACGTTTTTCTTTAATTTTTTAATGACTAATCGCGTACTGTTGCACAGCCCTGGCGGGTTCAAATTACGAAGCAAAATAATTGGAGATCCAACCTTCAATTGTAAGTTATGCGGTGGCATGCCTGGCAAATCCAGTGAGTTCAAAAACTCTGTTGGAAAATTTACAGCTTCAGTGGCATCGCAAACTGTATCAATAGATTTATATGATACCAAGTGCCCTGGTAATAACTGTTGTATCTTCAGATTCAAAATGTCAACGTCCACATTTTTTGCCGCTAAAATTGCTCTTCCTGCAAGCCACTCGAGATTTATGTAATTCGTGTGTACATCGGGTAGACACATGGAGGGGATAACTTACCAAGTGATAATAATTGATGTTATCGAGCGGGATAAAAAATGATAAAATTATTAAAATGACTATTGAAAAGCAGGGGTTGGTGATAGAAGAGTGAAAATTTAGGGTTATATGTATTTTTTATTGCCACATAATAAAAAAATAAAAAAAAAATTTAATCCAAAAAAAAAATTAAAAATTTTGGGGTGGACACCCCTCATCACTTAGGGGTTTGAAAGATAGATATTAGCCGATTCTCAGACTTACTGAATATGCATAAGAAATTTCATAAGAATCGGTCGAACCGTTTCAGAGGAGTATAATTTTATATATTAGAAGATATAGCCTTTATGAGAAAATAGCATTTTTTTAAATTATAGTAGTTCTTTAGTTGATTGCCTTTTTACTTTCATTTTATTAAATGATATGGTATAATATTATAACTATTTGACATTAGGGTTTTAATAGTGAAATGTCCGATTAATTAGCTTTATAGGATACTTTTATTGTGATATTGTTAGTTTTTAAATTTAATATGTACACAAATACGAATGTAAATATATGACATGGAATCTGAGGATTCCAGTTTGTGGTTTTATGTTCTTTTGGTTGTAACAATTTCTTGAAGAACGTTGATTCTACAACTTAGTCAACATTTGCCAAGTCTTGTGATTTCTCAGACTTGACACATTAAAGCTGGTTTAAGAAAATATGTATGTATTCTTTCAACTTGAGGTACAAGTTTCTCTCATAATTGCATTAGTCTCTTTCATCTTTCTTGATAATTCACTTCTGTATATTTACATCAAGTATTATGATATCTTCCTGTATATTCACATTTATCATCTGCCGACTTCCTTATGTTTATGCTTAATGTGACTTTTTAAAACTGACCTATAGGGGCTTTCCAAATCGCAATATTGACAATTGTGTATATTCTCTCTTGTATGTTTGGAGTTGATGTGACTTTTTAAGTTACCCTTAAGAGTGCTTTCATAATCACAATACTCACACTTGTGCATATTCTCTCTTGTGTGTTTAGAGTTGATGTGATTTTTTAAGTGATCCTTCCGAGTGCTTCCATAATCGCAATACCGACACTTGTGAATCTTCTCTCTTACGTGTTTAGAGTTGATGTGATTTTTCAGATTCAACTTGTCAGTGTTTTCATAATCACAATACAAACACTTGTGGATATTCTCTCTTGTGTGTTTATAGTTGATGTGTATTTTTAAAGCTGACTTATAAGGGCTTTCAAAATCACAATATTGACAATTTTGTATATTCTCTCTTGTATGTTTGGAGTTGATGTGACTTTTTAAGTTACCCTTAAGAGTGCTTTCATAATCACAATACTCACACTTGTGCATATTCTCTCTTGTGTGTTTAGAGTTGATGTGATTTTTTAAGTGATCCTTCCGAGTGCTTCCATAATCGCAATACCGACACTTGTGAATCTTCTCTCTTGTGTGTTTAGAGTTGATGTGATTTTTTAAGTGATCCTTCCGAGTGCTTCCATAATCGCAATACCGACACTTGTGAATCTTCTCTCTTATGTGTTTAGAGTTGATGTGATTTTTCAGATTCAACTTGTCAGTGTTTTCATAATCACAATACAAACACTTGTGGATATTCTCTCTTGTGTGTTTAGAGTTGATGTGACTTTTTAAGTTACCCTTAAGAGTGCTTTCATAATCACAATACTCACACTTGTGCATATTCTCTCTTACATGTTTACAGTTGATGTGATTTTTCAAATGATCCTTCTGAGTGCTTCCATAATCACAATACTGATACTTGTGTATCTTCTCTCTTTTTATCTTTATGGAGTTGATGTGACTTTTCAAATTTGACAACTGAGGACTTCCAAAATCACAATGTTTACCCCTTTTGCCTTTCCTATCAACATAATTTTTCAAAGTATTTTCACTCGTATTACTGATTGCAGATACCAACTTAGAGGATGGAATATCACGATAAGCGGAACATTCATTTACCCTGTTATGTGGAACCATCACATGATTTTCCATCTTTGTCCCATCATGAAAATTATACACACTACCTTGGCATTCCAATGGGTCCTTTGAACCCAGAATTCCGATAGAACTGTACAATCCCTTGTCATCTGAACAATCAAAATCAATTATATCTTTACATACTTCATCTAGACGGCACTTCTCGATTCTGAAAATGATATTTTTACTTGTTTAATACCCCAATAAGATACGTTGTATACGTGAGTCATTCAATTCTTTCTGATTTATTAATTGACAAAACTTACTTTATATTGAATTCCTGGCAATCTATAGACTCCTCTTTGATTTCATCTATGTATTCGGGAATATTTTCGTATTTAATTTCAATCTGATCTTCCCAATCTGGATAATTCTTAACTGTTGATAACATGTTTAGTGATAGTATTAAAGGTTAGATCGTTTCAATTTCAAACAAACGGATGTTTGCGGGTTGCAGACAAGAACAAAATATGAGCATAGAGACGTAGATCTCTATGAATATGAGTTGAACGCACGGTCGTCTATACGACCGTGGTTGAACGTTAAGCTCCTATCCATAGATATTATATAAGTATACACCACGGTCGTACATACAGGTCTGGGGACTCGTATGTTTGACATGGGTCTCTTACGCGTCGCCAAACTCGTAGTCCCTCGCTCAGCCACTAGCTAGCGCTTGGATCTCGAAGTGGTAAAACGATTTCTTTCCGGAATCGCAAGCAGTGTTACTAAGAATTCTGATTTGAGAGAGGAATAGAACTGTTATTCTTGTCAAAATGTATTACTCACCTTAAAAATAACTTCCCCTTTTTCGT
Source organism: Endomychus coccineus (assembly GCA_958510875.1). Classification (NCBI taxonomy): domain Eukaryota; kingdom Metazoa; phylum Arthropoda; class Insecta; order Coleoptera; family Endomychidae; genus Endomychus; species Endomychus coccineus. Next base: position 37,253,409 of record OY294070.1, on the reverse strand, counting down.
TATACATGCTCGCACACATAAACGACTTCGTTAAAACAATTTCTATCCGGAATCGCAAGCATCCACATTTTTCGCATTTCCGCATCTTTCGGCTTTAAAAACAGAAGTTTTTTGCTTTACACTTTTGTACCAAGTTTTGTATTTCGGCACAATGCACAGTTTCGTAATTTGTTTCTAAAAACGCAGGTATTCCTTTTGTTTACAACTTAACAATGACAGTTGTCAGAGAATACTCTCACGTGACGTCTTTTGGTACTACGCGACAGTCGACGCTTAGCGGTCCCACTTCTCACATAGGAAACAGCCCCGACTTTCCAGACCTGTATGTACGACCGTACACGAGGCTAACTCGCCCAAACTGTACCAAGATTGCCAAACCATACCAAACCTTTGCTACATTTATCATTTATACAAGGGCAGGGAAAATCAATAAATTACAAAAGACTCAAGACTAATATATAAAATCACGAATTCGCTGGGCGAACATCGCAAAACGAGAATTAAAATAATTTCAATTGTGACAGACAATTAGCCTAATTGCAATTACTGATAATTGCAAAATTACGACTGACCATTAGTCCTAATTGAAAATTTTTGGCTTCCGGATGGATTTCGCATCACAGTAACACGACTTGTTGCCGACGTTTCGCCAACCATTACAGGTTATTACTGATGATTAGCCTAATTGCAGGTAACAACTAGCAGTTAGTGCTAATTGCAAGTTAGACGGACAATCAACACTAGTTCCAAGTTACAACCGGCAATTAGGTAGGTACCTACCTATGTATTATCTGACGGATGTGATCAGCGACAAAAAAACTTCCTTGAACCAATTTTGGAGGCACAATTTCAATTTTTTAATAATTAAAAAATTATCTTAAAACCAGAGGTTGAGAATGGGATTAATTTTGAGTATAGGGGTGAATTGGGGGCCATTGGTATATCGCTCGGTACTCACGAAAAACCTTCTTGGTTCATAGAACATCATTCAAAATAAAATTCCGATACCACGTCTACTAAATTTTTCGATAGTTTCCTAGCTTATTGACTGGACTAATAGTGTTGATTAGTATGATCAACATTTTATTTTTGTATGCCATTTGTAAAGCATATTAATTTTTTTTTTATGTGGATGTATTGATTACTTTTCATTAATTTGTTTGTTTTGGCTATTTAAATTCTAAATATACAATACCTTATTATTTGATTAAGTTATTTTCTCGAAAACCCATTCTCATCAGTCAACATAAATGAAAGAATTTTTTAAAGATTTGAAATGAAGTAGTCTCAATTGATCCAGCTGCTATAATATCTGTAAAATACCCAATCATTTGTGTAAGTTATTTTCTCAAACACCATCCTGATCATAAATATTTTCCCTAGACGACATGGTCGTGCAGTTTTGGCGAGTTATCAATAATCGATAGTTACAAATAATTATGGTAAATTCTCTCACTATTTGATCACTTATATGTAAATATTTTCATATTGATTTTGTGTGCACATTTGCAACAAATGCGATATTAGCTGTTTGTTACAATTATTTATGCAAACAAAATCGGATCAATAATAATAATTAAGACGGGTTATATTCCAATTTCAAAACAAGCATATGAACTTATTCATCCCTTAATTTCAATTGACACCAGCAGCTATCTGTATATCATAAAAGTAGATGTTAATAATGGAAATTATATATTGTTCTAGAGAACAATACGCACGCTAGAGAAATTGAGCTGCCCGCCACTAGAGGCATTTCGATTTCAATTGATCGATATTATATCGGAATTTTTATGGTATGCAGCAATAATGGTAAATAATGATTTGAAATCCAAATACTTATTGTTTCAAATAACAATATGAATGTATATATCATTGAAACATGCAAACCGAAATAATCTCAATACAATATAAATAATTCATAACGTCGAAATTCAGATAACATTGAAAAAAGACTATCAAATCAATTCAGCTCAAATTAAATGAGGGATTATAAGCTTGGGTTCGTTGAAATTCACATATCAATATCATGGTTACATTAAAAATATTTGAAGACCGAATCGCGAGAGTTGGGTATCATTATAGAAAATTGGTTAAAATGGAAATAGCAAATACATAGAAATATGCATCATCAGTACCAAAGTTCCCAAACTAAATTCGTCTACCATATTTCGGTTCATATGAAATAAGTTAGTCAATATTCTTTTTATGATCATTGTTATTGAATCCTGCTTTAACGAAAAATATGGTTCTCATATTTATACAGGGTGTAAATAAATAACAGCGCAAAAATTCAGGGGGTGATTTCTTGTTGAAAAATAAGGTGGGTCTTTCATATAAAAAAATCATTTGACCCCCTCATGTTAAGATACAGCTCTTTAAATGGGGCGCCAAAAAAGTAGTTTTTCATTTTATCCTCTGAATCTAAAAAGTTACAAAAATAAAATTAAGCACACATTATTTGCTATTAAGAAGGCATCCAATAACTGAGCTGCTGGTTTTCCACTATGTTTGTAAGGGGTAGAAATAACCACCCCTAAAACTTGTTTTTCACTTAACTTTTTCTCTTATGTGTATATTGCCAATAAAAAATTAGGTTGCTTGTTTCATTCTGAACAAAAAAGGAATCTTGTAATTTTTTCGAAAAATTGAAGATTTCTGAGAAAAAAAAATAATTGTGGCGAATTGATTAACAATTGAAAAAAACAACAATGTCTTCAATAATATGAGGTCATCTATGATATCTGATCCCCATTAGTTACTAACAGAGACAACCACAGTATCATCTGCAAAGCAGAAGACACTATTCTCATCATCCAGGATAGATAAAATAACATTGACATAAACACTAAGCAAAAAAGAACCAAGCACTATGCACTGTGGCACACCATACTCTGTTCGAAGAGCCCAACTTAAGTTATTTCCAATTCTTACTTTTTGGTTTCTCCCACTTAAAAGAGGATTTTATTAATTGGTTTGCAATCTCTCTAATACCCATTTCGCCAAGTCTCTCAAGTAGTATGTGGTGAGCCACGGTGTCCGATGCCTTAGCCAAATCCAAAAAAATTATCAATTTTTTCCCTTCATCTAGGTTTTTCAAAATTCAGAAATACATGCATACATTTATTTTGGAATCCTTTTATAATAGCAGTCTACAAAATAATTGTGGCGAATTGATTAACAATTGAAAAAAAACAATGTCTTCAATAATATGGGGTCATCTATGATATCTGATCTCCATGAGTTACTAACAGAGACAACCACAGTATCATCTGCAAAGCAGAAGACACTATTCTCATCATCCAGGATAGATAAAATAACATTGACATAAACACTAAGCAAAAAAGAACCAAGCACTATGCACTGTAGCACACCATACTCTGTTCGAAGAGCCCAACTTAAGTTATTTCCAATTCTTACTTTTTGGTTTCTCCCACTTAAAAAGGATTTTATTAATTGGTTTGCAATCCCTCTAATACCCATTTCGCCAAGTCTCTCAAGTAGTATGTGGTGCACCAGTGTCAAATCAAAAAAAATTACTTTTTTCCCTTCATCTAGGTTTTCCAGAAATCAGAAATACAGCCATAATTTTATTTTGGAATGCCATATAATAGCAGTCTACAAAATAATTGTGGCGATTTGAACAGCAATTGAGAAAAATATCAATGTCTTCAATAATTTGGGGTCGTCTATTTGAAGAGGAAAATTTTTCATGTATTATGAATTGAAAGTTTTGATTTCAATTCAAGAGAAGTACCTAGATGAACTTTATGATTTTTCTGTAGCTTAGAAAAAATTTGGGTTGAAGATATAATTCCTTATGAGAACTACAAGTTTTAAATTAAAATACAATGCATCTCAATTTCTATTAGAATTGAACTAATAAAAGTGAAATTTGTATAAAACCTGGGCCTTTGTAATAAGAATCTGTTTTTATATAATAGTCCAGGCTGTGAACCGGGATTTTAGCTATAATAAAAAAAAAACATATAGGTTCTAATCAAACAATTTTTTTTGCATTAGCTTCAAGAGGTTCAGGATCATTCATACACCTCAAAACCTCTTGGGAACCCAAACCCCACCCATTGGGGGCGAAAATAGTCCGAAATCTCCCTCAAATTTGCAACATGCCAAGTCTTGAATTGTATTTTCTACAAAAAAAGGTATTTTGGCATTTCGAGTACACCTAGTAGGTTTTTTGAGTCGCTGAGCACGAATACGTAGCCAGATTTACTTGCAATACATCGTAGGGGTGGTCAAATCGACAAAATTGGCCAATTTCGCACTCCTAATATGTTATTTTGCAATTTACGTGTTTTTGGCATTTTGAATGCATCAAGGAGGTTTTTTGGGTCGCTGAACTAGAATCCGGTGACAGATTTACTTGCAATCCATTGTAGGGATGGTAAAATCGGAAAAATTTGCCAATTTTGCACCCCTATTATGTTATTTTGCAATTTACGTGTTTTTGGCATTTTGAATGCATCAAGGAGGTTTTTTGGGTCGCTGAACTAGAATCCGGTGACAGATTTACTTGCAATCCATTGTAGGGATGGTAAAATCGGAAAAATTTGCCAATTTTGCACCCCTATTATGTTATTTTGCAATTTACGTGTTTTAGGCATTTAGATCGCACCTCGGGGGTTTTTTGGGTCGCTGAATACGATTCCGAAGTCAGATTTACTTAAAATTCATCATTGAGGTGGTGAAATAGACAAAATTGGTCAATTTTGCACCCCTAATATGTTATTTTGCAATTTACGTGTTTTAGGCATTTAGATTGCACCAAGGAGTTTTTTGGGTCGCTGAATACGATTCCGAAGTCAGATTTACTTAAAATTCATCGTTGGGGTGGTGAAATAGACGAAATTGGTCAATTTTGCACCCCTAATATGTTATTTTGCAATTTACGTGTTTTAGGCATTTAGATTGCACCAAGGAGTTTTTTTGGGTCGCTGAATGCGATTCCGAAGTCAGATTTACTTAAAATTCATCGTTGGGGTGGTGAAATAGACGAAATTGGTCAATTTTGCACCCCTAATATGTTATTTTGCAATTTACGTGTTTTAGGCATTTAGATTGCACCAAGGAGTTTTTTTGGGTCGCTGAATGCGATTCCGAAGTCAGATTTACTTAAAATTCATCGTTGGGGTGGTGAAATAGACGAAATTGGTCAATTTTGCACCCCTAATATGTTATTTTGCAATTTACGTGTTTTAGGCATTTAGATTGCACCAAGGAGTTTTTTGGGTCGCTGAATACGATTCCGAAGTCAGATTTACTTAAAATTCATCGTTGGGGTGGTGAAATAGACGAAATTGGTCAATTTTGCACCCCTAATATGTTATTTTGCAATTTACGTGTTTTAGGCATTTAGATTGCACCAAGGGGGTTTTTTGGGTCGCTGAATACGATTCCGAAGCCAGATTCACTTAAAATTCATCGTTGGGGTGGTGAAATAGACAAAATTGGTCACCAACACCAAAATATTGGTATCTTGAAATAGAATAAAACAGTTTTCAAAATATATTTTTTTCCTTTTTACGTTTCTTTAGGCACAGGTATACAAAATCTCTACGCCAGGTATAGTATATAGTATACCTATAGGTATTAATATACAGGCATCTATCTTTATACCGGCAAGTGCACTATTTTGTAAGTAACGTACCCATATATAATGTAAAAAAGGTAGATATAAGAAGGTGTGTTGTACTCATCATAATAATTGTTAAAAATTCCTTCTTTTTTTAATGCGTTGAGCCCCTTCGTATACATATTTAATATACAGAAAATCAAAGACTGTACCTTCTAAACTTATCTCATTTTATAGCCCTGAGATCGTTACACAGGTTATATCCACATACATGTGCATGTGTTCAAACGTCGCATCTGTTTATGACGTGGTCCACTGCTTGAAATGAGAGATTTTCTTTTCACCTTCTTATGTCGGACATAACAATCTGTTCAGTTTCTTTATAGACGACAAAGAACAACATTCTCTCTTGTAGCTAAATTTGTTTCACAGCGTTGATATTATTTTAGTTGAATATTTGTATTTTATATAGTTCAATTTATATTTCATTTTGTATTTTATGGTTCAAGAACCAACAAGAACGCACAAGCGTGTGTCATTGTATGAAAGTTGTTGCATTTAAGTGTTATCAATCAAGTGTTTTTTGAACATGAAAGTGAAGTTATTGAATATTTGTGTTCTTTTTCAAACAATTAGTAATATTCCTATCCTCTTGATCTTTAAAAAGGAGAAAACTCCGAAATAATTTTAAAATGCAAAAATAATAAAAATTTGGAAGCGTGTCAAATTAGCCATTTTTATAAATTTCCCACTCCTACGATGATATTCGAGTAAATCTGGCTTTGGAATCGTATTCAGCGACTCAAAAAACCTCCTTGGTGCACTCGAAATGATAAAAACACGTAAATTGCAAAACCACATATTAAGGGTGCAAAATTGGCCAATTTTGTCGATTTCACCACTCCAACGATGAATTTTGAGTAAATCTGGTTTCGGAATCGTATTCAGCGACCCAAAAAACCTACTTGGTGCATTCGAAATGTCTAAAACACGTAAATTGCAAAACAACATATTAAGGGTGCAAAATTGGCCAATTTTGTCAATTTTACCACCTCAACGATGGATTGCAAGTAAATCTGGCTTCGGATTCGTATTCAGCGATCCGAAAAACACCCTTGGTGCACTCCAATTGACGAAAACACGTAAATTGCAGAATAACATATAGGGGTGCGAAATTGGCCAATTTTGTCGATTTGACCACCCCTACGATGGATTGCAAGTAAATCTGGCTACGGATTCTGTTCAGCGACCCAAAAAACCTCTTAGGTGCACTCGAAATGCCAAAATACCTTTTCTTGTAGAAAATACAATTCAAGACTTGGCATGTTGCAAATGTCGCCCCAATGGGTGGGGTTGGGGTTCCCAAGAGGTTTTAAGGTGTATGAATGATCCTGAGCACCTCCTGAAGCTAATGCAACAAAAATTTTTCGATTCGAACCTACACATTTTTTTTTTATTTTCCGGTTCACAGCCTGGACTATAAATGCAAGGACATTATTATTTAAGTAGAGGAATTTTATAGGTCGAGTTTCTATTCTATTATTTCAATTTGTTACACTTTATATTTTAGACCAAACAAGAAGAGGAAATTATAATACTCACAAAGAAAAATTTTTTAATAGAATATTATGGAAACGCCGTTTTAATATTTATTAATAGCAAGCTTAGGTTTGGAAATATATTGGCAACCTATTACTTACTTGTCTTCAAAACGCCAAACTATCTAGTAGTCAATTATCAAAGAATAGTGCATATAATAAAAATTGATGTAGTTCCAATGAGAATCATGATTATTTGTAACTCAGGGTTTAAAAGTTAACACCGTGTTAAAAGTATTATTTTCCTTTTTACCAATTTAAGGTATAACAAAAAATTAAACAGATTCATCAAAACCTATTATCACTGGCTCAGAAAACTTCAAGTATTCTGACTCTTTACAAGTACCTAACTATAGTCACTAAAGCTCAGACGATGTTCTATAAGCATTATAGGTTGTCCTCTTGTCTAGTATATAGTCCACTGGAATTATACAAAAGAAAGGTCTTTGGTCGAAGTAAATAGTACAGCAATGTGATCTATACCGAATTAAAGGTAATTATATGCGAAATAAATGTGTGAAAACTGGAAGTAAAAAAAAGGGCGATTTCCAAGAAATAGATGTATAAAGGTTACCCAGGTTTTAGTAGCAGAACTTCTACAATCGATAGAAAATTTGATTTGAGAAAAAAGTTCCTATTAACATATATGCACAGACGCTTAGTTTTTGAGATACAGGAGGGTGTTGGAATTTAAAAATTTCGTTTTCTGCGAATATCTCCGGAACCGTTTATCGTACAGAAAACAGCTTTGTAAGTATTTTCTACTCATGGTAAGCTATGTTCTGTGCGATGCAAATTTTTTTTTTCATAATTGGTGAAAATTTTGAAGGGGTAGTGGGTGTTTTTCTTCCCAACTTCTACGCCACTGGAGAAAGTACGGTTTTGAGACAACCATTTGAACCATGAATGTTTTCACACACAAAAAAGGTACTCTTGGTCATAAGCTCTAAAGTTGACCATTTTGGAGAAAAATCAACTTTTATGTTGAAAAACATGGTCAATTCTTACTAATTAAACAAAATTTATTCAAACGTTAGTACAAGTAACTAAACCAAAAAATTCACCATGTTTTTCAACATAAAAGTTGATTTTCCTCGAAAACGGTCAACATTAGAGCTTATGACCAAGAGTACCTTTTTTGTGTAGAAGACATTGGTGGTTCAAATGGTTGTCTCAAAAACATACTTTTTCCAGTAGCGTAGAAGTTGGGGAGAAAAACACCCACTACCCCTTAATCTTCACTAATTATGATTAAAAAAAATGTATAGCACAGAACATAGCTTACTATGAGTAGAAAATGCTTGCAAAAGCTGTTTTCTGTACGATAAACAGTTCCGGAGATATTCGCAAAAAACTTTTTTTTCAACATCCTGTATCTCAAAAACTAAACGTCTGTGCATATATGTTAATAGGAACTTTTTTCTCAAAATCAAATTTTCTATCGATTGTTGAAGTTCTGCTACTAAGACCTGGGACACTCTGTATACTGGGTGTTTCAGGTTTTTCGTTCATAACTTCCGTAACGATAGAACTTCCAAAAATAATAGATGTCTTTCATATAAAATTTTTCTCTAAATCACTTCGTTTCCGAGATACGGTGGTGTTGAAGTTTTGAAAAATTATTACATTTTCTTCATTATCTTCTAAACAAATATAGATTTTTAGTTCGAATTTGGTACAGTTTGTTTAGAAGATAATGAAGAAAATGTATTAATTTTTCAAAACTTCAACACCCTGTACCTCGGAAACAAAGTGATTTAGAGAAAAATTTTATTTGAAAGACCCCTATTATTTTTGGAAGTTCTATCGTCTACCGAAGTTATAACGAATAAATTGAAACACCCTGTGTACAGGATGTCCCAGGTTTTAGTAGCAGACTTCAACAGTCGATAGAAAATTTGAATTTCATAAAAAATTTCTTAATGTTGTTTGTATCACAGAAGATAATCAAGACGTCTCAATGAAATTTGGTACCGTGGATGTTATAGGTTAACACATTAGCACAAAATTTGAGACCGGTGTTACTTCCAATGGCGTAGATATAGGTATTTAATAGCAATAAATTGACCCGAAAAGTGTTATCACCCTGTAAACGTTACCTTTTAGTAACTTCAATTTCATTTAATTGCTCGATGAAAACCAGCATATTATTTATACGCGTTCAAACATGCTATGACAACATAATAATATGAAGCTTGAAAAATAAATTAATGTGAGAAGCTGGGGAGAAATGAAATCAGCTAATTTTTTAATAATAATATAATACAAACTTCTATTAGGGGTAATATAATCATTAAAATATACAAAAAATAGTAACGATCAACGATCATTTACCCAACTACAAAGAGTTTTTTTAAGTTTGTTGTGTTCTTTTTGGTATTCTGGTTTGTGTAATATGACTCTAAATAGAACTATTTATATTTCGGAGCTCATCTTCAATTTCTAATATTCTTATAAAAAGTTATGATTCTTGTGAAGTAGATTGTTAGTAATGTAATTAGGAAAAATTCTTTTAGGCGATCCCCGGTTTTCCTCGCTCTGGTGAAAATGGGATTCATATTCGAACGCCGATATAATTTTGTAATGCTTTGTAAATTCCAATCTGTATACGAGATTCTTGTGAGTCGGAGCGGGCTAGATGCATTTTATTGCTTTACAAATTAGACAAATAGAAAGCTACCATGTATTTAGAAGGTTGGGCCTGGTGGTGCGATGCACTCACTTCCCTTGTACAAAGTTAAGCATGATGAACTATCCTTTTTCAAAGTAAATTCAATTCGGAGATATAAATTCAAATTAGGTTGCGATCCTTTCGCGATAAATGGAAATTTAAGGCGAGAAAAGACAGTTTAGTTGTGAATTTCATCAACATCAGTTGAGGAGAGGGGGCTTAGCCACTTAGTTAGTTCCATTTATTGCTTTACAAATTAGATACGTACAACCCCACCATGTATTTAGAAGGTTGGGCCTGGTGGTGCGATGCACTCACTGCCCATGTACAAAGTTAAGCATTATGAACTATCCTTATTCAAGTCCAGGGACCCAAATGAGTTGAACTTTATTTCTCCTGGCTACTTCAGCCAGTGTATCCCTGCATTCATTGACAAACCGTGATGTGACTCTAGGTGACTTGAGAGTTCCCAGGGCTGACAGGCTGTCTGTGCAGATGTATATGCGCCTATTTACAGTTTGCTATGGCTCAAGTCAAAATTGCATAAACCTCCGCCTGAAAAACCGTGCAGTAAGCGCCTAAGGTCACTAAGATAGTGACCTTTGGCTTTTTTAGGTACACTCCCGCTCCAGAAGCCCAATCTACCTTGGACCCGTCTATGAACCATTCGAGTCCACCTGGTGGCAGTAGGACATCAGGAATGAGGATTTTAGGAGAAGCGAGACGTATAGCTGGAATCACGCTATGCCTCTTTTCTAGTATGGTGCATTTAGATATTGCCTCACTCAAAATCCAAACGTGTCCACGAGAGTAGTGCATGTTGATCCAGTGTCTTAGGCCCTTTAACCTATACGCCGTTCTCATGGCTTCAGCTTTTATATATAAGTGTAGATATCTTGAATAGTAGACTTCCGCGGATAGGTAATCTTGAAAAATCTTGGCTTCCGGATGGATTTCGTTGCAGAATTTGAATCAAAACAAATAAGACCTCTTGATATTTCTTTGTACCCAGCACCGTTTCACGACAAATTTGACTTTTGTGCTTAATTACCACCACCATGAAAATCGGATGAAAATTGGAAAAAGGTTTTCGTTGAAGTTAGACGATCTATTGTACGACGTTGTGAACTACGTATACGAGAAAATGGGAATTATTTAGAATTTCTTTTAAATTAATACACAAAATTTAGAAAATGGTGTCTTGTTAACTCTTGTTGTAATGTATCACTGTAGAGATTAGAAAAGACAGCTTATATTACTTATATCATTCAAAGATGCTCTTTAATTGGATGTTCCTCTTTTTCCAATTTCGACCAGATTTTCATGATGGTGGTAATTAATCACAAAAATTAAATTTGCCGTGAAACGGTGGCAGTTACAAAGAAATATCAAGAGACCTTATTTATTTCGATTTAGATTCTGCATTAAAATGTGTTACTGAAAAGTAACATTTACAGGGTGATAACACTTTTCGGGTCAATTTATTGTTATTAAATACCTATATCTACGCCACTGGAAATAATACCAGTCTCAAATTATGAGTAAATGTGGTAACCTGTTTACGCATTCACAGTACCAAATTTCATTGATATATCTTGATTATCTTCGGAGATACAAACAAAATTAGGAAATTTGTTATAAAATTCAACACGTATCTCAATAATTAAGCGTCTGTGCATATATGTTAATAGGAACTTTTTTCTCAAAATCAAATTTTATCGACTGTTGAAGTTTTGCCACTAAAACCTGGGACACCCTGTATATTTCGTACTAAAGTAAAATTTAAAAGCATCGTATCGATCGGAATTTTTCCGCTCTACAATTTATTATAGTTGTCGTTTTTCCAAAAAATGTGTATTTGCCGAGTTAAATGCGAAAAAAAAAGAAAACGCGAAAAATTTCTCAGAAATAACCCTTTCTTTGAACTTTGGATTGCCACAGATTTATCTCTTTTATCAAAACCTTCAATTCGCTATGACTTATAATGTACTTTTCTATCAACAAAAACATATATATATTTACTTTAGAGCGCTCTTATAAACTAAATGAAACTTTAAATGACTCATATCGATCGGGAACTTTCCGTTCTACAATTTCTCACTGCTGTGTTTTTTCTCTAAAATGCATATTTTCAGAGAAAAATGAGAAAAAAGACAAACACGTGAATTTCGTTATACATAAATAACTGCGGAAAAATTCAGGGGATGATTCTTTGTTGAAAAATAAGGTTGGTCTTTCATATGAAATTTTTCTCTAAATCGCTTCGTTTTCGAGATACAGGATGTTGGAATTGAAAAAAAAATTAGTTTTTTGCGAATATCTCGGGAACCGTTTATCGTTCAGAAAACAGCTTTTGTAAGCAATCTCTACTCATAATAAGCTATGTTTTGTGCGGTAAAATTATTTTTTTTATTCATAATTGGTGAAGATTTTGAAGGGGTAGTGGTTGTTTTTCTCCCCAACTTTTACGCCACAGGAAAAAGTACGGTTTTGAGATACCCATTTGAACCGCCAATGTTTTCTACACAAAAAAGGTACTCCTGGTTATAAGCTCTAAAGTTAACGGTTTTCGAGAAAAATCAACTTTTATATTGAAAAACATTGTCAATTCTTTGAAATAAAATTTATTTTTTACCAATTAATCGGAATTTCTTTACACAAGTAACAAAACCAAAAATTCACCATGTTTTTCAACATAAAAGTTGATTTTTCTCGAAAACGGTTAACTTTAGAGCTTATAACTAGGAGTACCTTTTTTGTGTAGAAAGCATTGGCGGTTCAAATGGGCATCTAAAAACCGTACTTTTTCCAGTGGCGTAGAAGTTGGGGAGAAAAACAACCACTAACCCTTCAAAATCTTCACCAATTATGCATAAAAAAAAAATTTATCACACAGAACATAGCTTATTATGAGTAGAAAATGCTTGCAAAAGCTGTACGATGAACGGTTCCGGAGATATTCGCAAAAAACGAAATTTTTTTTTTTCAATTTCAACACCCCTGTATCTCAAAAACTAAGCGTTTGTGCATATATGTTAACGTAACTTTTTTCTCAAAGTCAAATTTTCTATCGACTGTTGAAGTTCTGCCACTAAAACCTGGGACACCCTGTATATTTCGTACTAAAGTAAAATTTAAAAGCATCATATCGATCGGAATTTTTCCGCTCTACAATTTATTACAGTTGTCGTTTTTCCAAAAAATATGTATTTGCCGAGTTAAATGCGAAAAAAAGAAAACGCGAAAATTTTATCTGAAATAACCCTTTCTTTGTTCTTTGGATTGCCACAGATTTATCTCTCTTATCAAAACCTTCAATTCGGTATGACTTATAATGTACTTTTCTATCAACAAGGAGAATAATTAATTTTCATAACATATATATATATTTACTTTAGAGCGCTCTTATAAACTAAATGAAACTTTAAATGACTCATATCGATCGGAATCTTTCCGTTCTACAATTTCTCTCCTGCGTTTTTCTCTAAAATGCACATTTTCAGAGAAAAATGCGAAAAAAGACAAACACGTGAATTTCTCAAAACCAACTACCCCTTCAAATTCTTCACCAATTATGACTAAAAATGAAATTTTTATCACACAGAACATAGCTTACTATGAGTAGAAAATGCTCACAAAAGCTGTTTTCTGTACAATGAACGGTTCCGGAGATATTTGCAAAAAACGAATTTTTTTTTTCAATTTCAACACCCTGTATCTCGAAAACGAAACCTTCTACGACATATGTTTATAGGAACTTTTCTCCTTAAAAACATCTGTTCTATCACCTGTTGAAGTTTGTCTACAAAAAACTGACTCACCCTGTATACATCTATATCTCAGAAATCACCTTTTTTTACTTCCGGTTTCCACACATTCATTTCGCATGTAATTACCTTCAATTTGGTGTAGGTCACATTGCTGAATTATTTACTTCAACCTCAAATGCTAATTCCGGTGGACTAATATATTATCCAGCACTTTCTAACAAATAATTAGCTATCTCATATCCATTATTAGATATAACGAATAATGTGATAACCTTCTTTAGAGTACTTATTGTCATATATGACTACCTTAAATAATAAAAATCCTGAATGAGGTACCTACCTACTAGTAGTTTACCTGTGATATGTCCATCATTACCTCCTTTTCATACAAAGCTCAAGGTTATGTTAGATCAAGAATCAAAAACTTGATTACAGCTGATAATTGCCTTCTTCTAAACATATTCCCTTACTTTTTGGAAAAACTGGAACTAATGTTTGTTCGACAAGTTACAGTTACAGATTCTTGGAATTCAACTCAATCTTAATAGGTACTATTCAATTTTATTACAATTCCTTTCCTGTTCTCTTCTGATGATCAATTTTTAACACCTACGAAAAGATAATTTAAATTTTACATAATGCAGGTAAATGTGTGGAAAATTGATTCAATAGGAACCATCGACATATACATAACGTCGATGATAGGAACCTACATATTTTTTTATATTCCACAATGAATTGTGTGAGAATTCACAGATAACTGATATGGGACATACAAGGATGTTATCAATATTCAAGACTTGCCAATTGGAATAGTATACAGGATACTTAGTTTGAATACTTACACAGTGACAACCTAATACAACAATGAGAATTTGTAATCTCATTTACACAACACACTTGTAAGTATTATTTTCCTATTTACCAATATAAGGTATAAAGAAAATTTTAATCAGATTAATCAAAAACTATTATCACTGGCTAACAATGCACACAGTGACTCTTTACAAGTGACTATAGTCACTAAAGCTCAGACAATATTCTATAAGTCCTCTTGTCTAGTATATATTATCCAGCACTTTCTAACAAATAATTAGCTATCTTATATCCATTATTTGATATAACGAATAATATGATTAGCTTCTTTACAGTATTAAGTATAGATTCCGAAAAAAGATGCAATATTCCTTCCTGATTATATTGTCATAAGTATATGACTACCTTAATTAATAAAAATCCTAAATGAGGTACCTACTTACTTTTAGTTTAGCTGTGAGATATTCATCATTACTTCCTTTTCGTACCAAGCTCAAGCTTATATTATAATAGATCAAGAATCAAAAACTTGATGACAGCTGATAATTGCCTTCTTCCAAACATATTTCCTTACTTTGATAAAACTGGAACTAATGTTTGTTCGACAAGTTACAGTTACATCTTAATAGGTACTATTCAATTTTATTAGAATTCATTTCTTGTTCTAATAGTTCTCTTCTGATGATTAATTGTTAACACCTACAAAAAAGTAATTTAAATCATACATAACATAGGTAAATGTGTGAAAAATTGATTCAATAGGAATCTACATATTTTTTTTTATGAAAACAATAAGTCTCAAATGATCAATAAGGTGCTCTAAACAAATTCACTGACCTTAGAATTTTTGTTGTTTTCAAAATACAAGTAGCAAGTAGGTAAATGTTTTTAGATACCAATTGAATCGAAATAAGTTCCATGTAGTCTTTAAATATAATAGATTTATTGAATTTTCTTGATTTTACGTAATGGCTGAGTATTATCCAATTTTTATAATAGTTCGCATTTAACGTTTCCGAACATTTTCTACCTACAAAGTTAATCGTTTATTTGTTGATACAATAATAACCTTATCACAAATCACAAGGAATATGCAACGATTGTGGAATTATCAGTTTCATTTATTACTTCACTTACTATTCTAAACACAATTAGGTTGGTTAGTACTATTAACTACACAATCACAAATCAAAATTCAATTTTAGAGGGAAAGTGCGTAAAAGCGTAGCACACGTTGGAAAGAGATGACGTGATGTGATGACTGATTAGATGGATTGATATTGATGAGAAGAGGATAGAGAGACTGAGAGAGATGTTCCGGTTCCGGCGGGTTGAGATCATAGAGATATATAAATAGGATAAGCGTCCCGTGAGTGGAATTAAAGGACAGAAGATAATAGTTCTTCCGTTCTCTCTATTGCTCTTCTCACGAATCGGGGACACTACGGTGGTAGCTAGGCACGCCTGCTGCCTGATACATACAAGAAATGCTGGGAAGGCTTGCCCAAGAACCCATGGCCCCCAATTGCTGGGAAAAGCGACAGAGAGGACGGGAGAATTATCATCTTCTGTCGTTCACAGAACTGATTCAAATCCGCTCACGGGACGCTTACTCCATTTATATATCTCTGTGGCTTAGATGTTCAGAACTTTATACTTTATAATATTACATTACATGCGCACTAACGCATCACGTAGTATTTTTCTCTAAACTCCTACACGAGAGGGAAACCTATAATGTTCGGAAAACATCGTGTGAGCCAGCGGTGGAATGTTGGAAGAGGAGATAGGTATTCGAATTTTTCTTGAAGGTTATTATAGGCATAGGTATTTAGGTAAAGACCTCACAAGGTAAGGAGTGCAAGAAGCTCGACAGGTCTCAAGCTCTACAATGAAGGAGTGAGCTTGAACTCGTCTAATCCGCCTATCTGGAATCTCTCGTGGTGAAACAACAGGCGAGATTTCTGATTAACACCGACCATGGAAATATTTCTAGAAAAGGGAGAGATCGCTCACATTTCTACGATGTTGTCAATAAATTCGAAATGTGACATCATCAATCTGACGAACAGCTCTCTTCTGGACAGAAGCGCGACGCTTCTGACTTTGTAACGTTACGCAAATGCGTATCTTTACATCGCGAATTCTAGTGGATTTTAGTTTTTAGAAGTTAGTACTGACGAATAGTCATACGTATCATCATAATTTTATGCAAATTATTAAAATTACAGGGTACGGGATCTTGGTGGTAACAAGTTAATATGATAAAAAGAAGCGCCACGAAATTTAACATCTGTCAAATTAATAAAACATTTTCAATCAAAGAGAAAAACCTCAAACTATAGATTCACTAAGTTAATTTGAAATTTATTATTCAAACTAGTTATCTAATATACTATAATCTGTTCAATTCAAAATAATCCACTACCACAATAATCCAAAAACAATATTACTACCCTTCCTAAACTATATTAATTTTATGGCGCTGGTTTTGTTGTTTTGCTGATAACACTGCCGAAACCAGAAAACGGCCCATCGTCGTAATAGTAAAACACCGGCTTCCACTAGATGATTTGGATTCATAACATGGTGATTTTTGAATTTAGGATAAAATGAACAAAACGTTTTGATGATGGGTACTAACTGCTCCCAAATTAAGGAAAATTGTTTTATTACTGCTGGCGGTGACTTCTTAACACCAAAATCCCGCAGGCAGTCTGTACTTTTTTAAATTTAGATAAGGTAACGATGATACTAAGCGACTGTTTGTTAATACAAAATGTAACGTTATTGAAGTCATAACAGTCATAAACGTGGTGGAATAGAAAAAGATATTTAAAAATTAGATTTTTTATATTCGCTATTTTATAATACATTTACAAGATAGCAATATTCCAAAGCATCGACTAGTTTGTATGCGGTCGTCGATGTTAGACTTAGACGCTGAAATTCCGAAAATAATCGACACATTATATCTTGTCGATGAATTGTGATTGGTTAAAACTTCGTGGAAGATGGACGAATCGCGTGCTGCGTTGAATTATGTTAGGAGGAGCTATTCCAATCGAAATGTATAAATACCCACATTTTTCTAATTAAATCAGTTTGAGTTTGACTTTCAACGTGCTACATCTACATCTTCAAGAATGGTTTCCAGGCTAGCAGAAAACTTTGTTTGGGCTTGCGGTTATTGAATGTTTCTGTCTTGACGAGTAGCTAATATGTTATAAGTTATCCGTCTTCGACTCATCGCTGATATGTTAATAGGTTTCCGTCTTCGATTCATCGCTGATATGTTAATAGGTTTCCGTCTTCGACTCATCGCTGATATGTTATGGTATTCCGTCTTCGACTAGCTGATATTACACTATTATTACACCCCATTGCGATAGAATCCCGTATTCGCCCTCTGGTTACCGTTGCGGGATACCTATCGTGATAAGAGTCGTGGTAGTTGGGTCTCGAAAGAGGGATCTCCTGGCTATCATGACTACACACAAAGTGACATTGCACTTACACATACCGTTCGCACCAAACAAAGTTCCTAGCCTGCTCATCTTCCACCGCTCATCGGCTGATTTATTATAATGTAAGTGAATATTTTTTCTTCTTCAATATTGAATTTGACAAATTTTAAAAAAATCAATCCGTTCGATTATGGTAGATAAACTTTTGTTTTTATTAGATATTCAATTTAGTTCAGTTTTATAATAAATTAATTTTGATAAATTTGGGTGAATATTATTTTGCTTCAATATTGAATCCATTCGAATATAGTAGATGAACATTATTTTTTTCGTAAAAAATTCAATTCAGTCCTATTTTACAATAAATTAATTTAGATAAATTTGGGTGAATATTATTTTTCTTCAATATTGAATCCATTCGAATTTAGTAGATGAACATTATTTTTTTCGTAAAAAATTCAATTCAGTCCTATTTTACAATAAATTAATTTAGATAAATTTGGGTGAATATTATGTTGCCCGTGCAAAAGTTGTATTTATTTCTTGTTTGTAATAAGTTGACCAACTTACCTACTTAAATATTTATCTTCTAAATTTAATTTGTTGTAAAATAGATTCAAATTTAAATATGATAACTATTAAAAGTTCGATCTTCACTTCTTAAGAAATATTACAGAGTAGTTTGTAATATTTGTTTGAAGAAGCTATTGTGTTAGCGAAACTATTCGCATTTATTTATCAAACTAATGAAAATCGAACTTTTATAGTTATTTTATTTAAGAATGGATTTTCATCACTTAAATATATTCAAATGTTACAAATCGTTTTTATCTTTATCAAAAGTTTAATCATATATGTTTCAAAATTTATTGATTCATATGCAACTTAATGTGTAAGGTGTAACTGTTTCTGCTGAAATATAATGCGGGATTATTAAATATGTTTGAAATCGCTTTTAACTTGTTTGATCTAGTTTTGTCCAGTATATTTCAAAATGAAATTAATTCATATGCAACATATTCATATTAGGCAGGAGAATGTTTTGTTTCTGCTAAAATATGCAAACATATTAAATATGCAATTAAATTATCGTAGCTACCTACCTCCTGAATTCTTGATAAATTATATGATATTGAAAGAATTATTTTTCGTAGCTCAATATTGAATTATTTCGCAAATCTTAGTTATTTTAAATTTAATCATGTATATTTCAAAATGAAATTGATTCATATGCAACATATTCATATTAGGTAAAAGTATGTACTGTTTCTGCTAAAATAAGCAAAATTATTAAATATCCATTTAAATTATTGTAACTACTCTACCTGCTAAATTCTTGATATCTATGCGATTAAAAGAATTATTTTTCTTAGCTCAATATTGAATTATTCCGGAAACATTAGTTATTTTCAATTTAATCATGTATATTTCAAAATGAAATTGATTCATATGCGTACATATTATGTTAAAGTATGTACTGTTTCTGCTGAAATATGCAAAATTATTAAATATGCAATTAAATTATAGTAACTATCTACCTGCTTAATTCTTGAAATATTCTATGCGAATGAATCAATTAATTACTGTTAAATCATTTTATTATTTCTCTTCGAAGTACAAGTGCCGTGAATTTTCCGATATTTGCCCTATAAACATCACTCTTTCTTCAAGACTACCTGCTAAATTCTTGATACATTCTATCCGATTAAATGAATTATTTTCTTCCGTAGCTCAATATTAAATTATTCCGGAAACATCAGCTATTTTTAATTCAATTAAACAAATTGATAATAGTTTTTTAATGTAACATCCTATTCATTTTGAATTATTGATATTTAAAACTTGAAATCTACACTACATTCACGGTTCAACCGGATTTCCCATGGATTATAATTTAGTTGCTTATTATTATTTACCCTTACCAATTTTCAGAATTTTATATTCGCTATGTAAAAGCCCCAAATTTACGTCATTTTCCTATGTTCACTACATGTACAAGTAAAATTGGCCCATTTAAATGAAAACTGAAGATCTCATGGAAAGTTCCATTAATTATAAACTGCTTTTCATCAATTTTCAGTGCAGTTCTAAAGCATGTCATTTAAAATACTCTTATCAAATATAGGTAGGTTTTATACCACTCTTTGATGGAATTGAGAATATTTAGACTGACGCTTTCTCGCCTTCAAATCAAAAATCAACTATAACATTTTTCTGCCATTTGGTTGAAATCTATATATTCTGTTTTATATCACTGTTAAATCATTTTATTATTTCTCTTCGAAGTACAAGTGCCTTGAATTTTCCGATATTTGCCCTATAAACATCACTCTTTCTTCAAGACTACCTGCTAAATTCTTGATACATTCTATCCGATTGAATGAATTATTTTCTTCCGTAGCTCAATATTAAATTATTCCGGAAACATCAGCTATTTTCAATTCAATTAAACAAATTGATAATTGTTTTTTAATGTAACATCCTATTCATTTTGAATTATTGATATTTAAAACTAGAAATCTACACTACATTCACGGTTCAACCGGATTTCCCATGGATTATAATTTAGTTGCTTATTATTATTTACCCTTACCAATTTTCAGAATTTTATATTCGCTATGTAAAAGCCCCAAATTTACGTCATTTTCCTATGTTCACTACATGTACAAGTAAAATTGGCCCATTTAAATGAAAACTGAAGATCTCATGGAAAGTTCCATTAATTGTAAACTGCTTTTCATCAATTTTCAGTGCAGTTCTAAAGCATGTCATTTAAAATACTCTTATCAAATATAGGTAGGTTTTATACCACTCTTTGATGAAATTGAGAATATTTAGACTGACGCTTTCTCGCCTTCAAATCAAAAATCAACTATAACATTTTTCTGCCATTTGGTTGAAATCTATATATTCTGTTTTATATTACTGTTAAATCATTTTATTATTTCTCTTCGAAGTACGAGTGCCGTGAATTTTCCGATATTTGCCCTATAAACATCACTATTTCTCCACATAATGTTATTTCTATACAATTAATTTGCGTAAACTCATTTAGATTCCTAAAAGTATTAATGTTTCGTAATTGCTAATATTATATTCATATAATTAATAATGAGGAAATCAACTGAATTAAGTTTCAAAATTATCACTCTACTTTGACAAAGATATATATATATAAATATATTGACATCTACTAATATTTAAAAAGAAACGCTCATGTTATTTTGTAAACGTTTCTCCCTGTCTGAGAAACTCTACATCGCTAGTCTTGGTTCCTAGCTGTCTAGAGGTCAACGCGGTCGAGCTTCGAATGGCTTTTTTGCGCGAAACTTTGCTACCAGCCACATGTCGCGCAAGAAAAAACTTTCTTCAACCTACCGAATAATCGTCACGCCAGCCAGCCTCGTTTCTCAACAAAACAAATCTATATTTCCATCCATCCACTGGGGCTTAGTTTTGTGTATTATGTATTATGTTATAATAATGAAGATTGGAATAATTTTGATAATCAATGTTTTATAGTTATAGGTACAATATTTAAAAATAGTTTAGTTTCATTTTTGTTAACTGAAGACCGATTGAAAACATCCAAGTTGAATAACTTATAAATCTACCGAAATTTCAATCCACAATCAAAAATGTAGAAATTGTAAATAAATAATTGTTGCCGAATTGGTCTTAGGACGGTTAGGGTTATTCTTGTATAACGAAAACGATTGAACACATTCCATATTATTTTTCGAGATTATACTGCTTGAATTCTAATTAACTACTTTTTATTTTGTCATACACTCGGTCATACAGTATGTTAATTAAGTTTTGATGATTGAAATGGCGGTACTGAGAATTTCGGTGTTACCAATTACGTATAGTTGTTTCAATATGACTGTAAATGTTGAACAATTTGTTTTCCACGAAATTCTAAATGAACTAGCGAGAATAGCAGCTCTCAAATTTTCGCTAGAAAATATGTATAAGCAGGAAATTATTTGATTTAAACATTTCTTTTAATTTATCATGAAAAAGATACTCTTGATTAGTTTAATGTCTGTTCTACTTATAGTTGAAGAAATATCATCAATATTTCTTAAATATAAGTATTTATAATAAAATGGCTTGAATAAGTAAAGTTAGTTTCAAAAAAATTCAGTGGTACAATTTCGATTATTCGTGGTTCTGTTCGTTTCGGCGACGTGGGTCACTTTGTGCTAATACAATTAGTTTTGAGATGGTCTTGAGACCGAAACTTACGTAAAGACGTAAATATAAAGCATAAGTGTTTATGTGACCTACTTCCCTGGAATTTATATATAATTCATACCTGGGTCAAGAATTATTATAGTTATATTTAATATTTGATAGTTTTACAAATCAAAAATGAAACAGGAAAATGTAAAGTAAAGATGCCAAAAATTCACTTAAAACGGCATTTTATTGATTTTTAAGGCACTGCAAATCTAAGCGTCTCATTAACTTAACTTATCATTAAATCTAATATATTATTCTACACTTTAATAATATCAAGAATATATGAATACTTCAATTGTCGATTGTTTCTGGCAAACTAAGTCAACTATAAAAATTGCGTCATTGGTTAAAATCTGTAGTTTCTGTTGAATCATTTTATTATTTCTCTTTGAAGTATGAGTGCCATGAAATTTTCAATGTTGAACCAATACACATCACATCAGCCTTTAATTGATTCCGATAGTGTGACGTCGCTGACTTAGATTCAAATTCATATTTTATAAACCGGCATCAAATTGGTCTTTTTTTATGTACCGTATAATACAGGTTCATTGATCCTACGTAAATTTAGATAAATAATTATTCAAGAACTTTGATTGCTGTAATCTTAGAGTTAGTTAATTTTTACATTGTTAAGTTTTACTTTATAATTTAGATTTAATTTCAAATTTTGAGAAATTATGAAGCATTATTAGGTACACCAACCACCCTTGTATGGAAAGTTCTTACATATTTGATATTAGAGAGAAATTAAATTAAACTAAGGAACAGAAAAGAACTAGCTTCTTATTCTAACTTTTCAAACCCTTATTTCCCAGTGCGATAAACGCAATATTAAAGCATACAAATTTACTGGAATTCTCATGACCCTATCGGACTCTGTTGTTAATAATGATCAATAATGAATTGACCTAGAAGTTACATCAGAATCATTCATCTTTGAGAAAGAAAATTTTTTTTAAATAAATGTTCTTAATTAGCAGCAACAGTTACAGAAATATCATTTTATATTTGGCAAACATACCTATAAAATAGATTGAAATAAATAAGTTGTTTCTGCTAAAATATAATGCGGAATTCTTATAATAGTTTAATCATGTATATTTCAAAATGAAATTAATTCATATGCAACATTTTCATATTAGGTACGAGTATGTACTTACTGTTTCTGGTAAATATGCAAAATTATTGAATATGCAATTAAATTATTATACCTACTTATGACTACCTGCTAAATTCTTGATACATTCTATCCGATTAAACGAATGATTTTCCTCCGTAGCTCTATTAAATTATTCCGGAAAATTATTTTTAATTTAATTAAACAAATTAATAATTGTTTTTTAATGTAACATCCCATTCATTTTGAATTATGGATATTTGAAACTTGAAATCTACACTTTTACATCACGGTTCAACCGGATTTCCCATGGATTTTAGTTTGAATTAATAATAATAATAATTTAATCATTTTTTTTTAATATTTAATAATTGATTAAATAAAACTAAGGAACAGAAAAGAACTAGCTTCTTATTCTAACTTTTCAAATCCTTATTTCCCAGAGCGATAAACGCAATATTAAAGCATACAAATTTACTGGAATTATCATGACCCTATCGGACTCTGTTGTTAATAATGATCAATAATAAATTTACCTAGAAGTTACAACAGAATCATTCATCTTTGAGAAAGAAAATTTTTTTTAAATAAATGTTCTTAATTAGCAGCAACAGTTACGGAAATATCATTTTATATTTGGCAAACATACCTATAAAATAGATTGAAATAAATAAGTTGTTTCTTCTAAAATATAATGCGGAATTCTTGTAATAGTTTAATCATGTATATTTCAAAATGAAATTAATTCATATGCAACATTTTCATATTAGGTACGAGTATATACTTACTGTTTCTGGTAAATATGCAAAATTATTGAATATGCAATTAAATTATTATACCTACCTATGACTACCTGCTAAATTCTTGATACATTCTATCCGATTAAACGAATGATTTTCCTCCGTAGCTCTATTAAATTATTCCGGAAAATTATTTTTAATTCAATTAAACAAATTAATAATTGTTTTTTAATGTAACATCCCATTCATTTTGAATTATGGATATTTGAAACTTGAAATCTACACTCCTACATCACGGTTCAACCGGATTTCCCATGGATTTTAGTTTGAATTAATAATAATAATAATTTAATCATGATTTTGTTTTAATATTTAATAATTGATTAAATAAAACTAAGGAACAGAAAAGAACTAGCTTCTTATTCTAACTTTTCAAACCCTTATTTCCCAGTGCGATAAACGCAATATTGAAGCATACAAATTTATTGGAATTCTCATGACACTATCGGACTCTGTTGTTAATAATGATCAATAATAAATTACAACAGAATCATTCATCTTTGAGAAAGAAACATTTTTAAAAATAAATGTTCTTAATTAGCAGCAACAGTTATAGAAATATCATTTTATATTTGGCAAACATACCTATAAAATAGATTGAAATAAATAAGTATAGTTTGTATCACAATTTGCAAGGTTTTCTGTTGATATTTCTCACGAAATGCTCATATTATTCGTAAAATTTTCCACTCGCCCGCTGGAACCCCCAATAATAATGACAAATTAATTAAACGAAGATTCAACAGTATCATTCTTATTTGCTTGAGATGTATTTAATAAAATGGTTTGAATGTTCTTTATTAATATATTAATAGCAGTTTCAGAAATTAGGTACATTAATATTTGACAAAGATATCTTTAATAAATTGGTATGAACGTTTTTAATTACATAGTATAATAATAGCATTAGTTATCATTTTTATATTTGGCAAAGATATTTTAAAATAGAATGGCAGAAATAGCGGAGTTATAGTTTCACAAACTATTGCACATTGTTACTAAAAGTTTCCACCCGCTCTCAGTCTATATCGCTGCCATCCAACCTCAGTTGAGAGGTCCCGAAAGGAGAACGCGGTCGCGTTCTAGCTTCCCGGTTTTTAAGAAGCTACCAAGGCCACACCTAGTCGCCTGCATCAGATCTCAAAACAAATCTTATACTTCCGTCAATTGACTTTTTAGTGAAGCAGAATATTTTGTTATTTACTTTCAGTCAACTGAAAGAGATGTATTTAATATTTGATAGTTGTTTAATATAAAGTGAAACTGAAAAATGCAAAGTAAAAACCTGGCTAGAAAAATGCCAAATATACACTAATAACTGCATTTTATATTATTTTGCAGAGCACTTCTAACGTAAGCGTGGCATTAATGATATTATCGATACTTTCTCGCAAAATAATTAACCCAATTAATATTCTCGTCATTGGTTAAAATCTATAGGTTCTGCTTTAAATCACTCTTAAATAGTTTTATTATTTCTCTTTGAAGCTACGAGTGCCATGCTTTTTTCAATATTGTACCCATAAACATAACACGTTAATTAACTCCGACAGTGTGACTTCACAGTCGTATATTCAGACTCTTATTTTAAACCTTTATCGAATTGGTCTTTATTCTATGTACGTCAAGATCAAAATACCGTGAAATATAGATACATTGATTCGTACGTAACTCTAGTTGATATTTACTTAAGAACTTTGATTATACTGTAAATCTTCAATATCTTCAGGTGAATATAATCTTATTTTGACAAAACATTGTTGTATTGATTCAAAATTTATATTTATATTAATATCTTTATTAATAGCAGTTTCAGAAATATCATTTAGGTATATTTGGCAAATATATCTTCAGTAAATTGGTATGAATGTTTTTAATTACATATTATAATATTGTATTTATCAAAGATATTATAACATTGAATGGCAAAAATAAGGGAGTTATAGTTTCACATACGATCACTTATTGTAATAATGAAAGTTTCCACTCGATCTCAGTCGAGAAACCACCCTCATCGCTACTATCCAAACTCCAGTTGAGAGGCCCCGAAAGGAGAACGCGGTTGCGTTCTCGCTTCCCTGTTTTTAAGAATCTACCAAGGCCACGCCTAGTCGCCTACATCAGATCTCAAAACAAATCTTATACTTTCGTCAATCGACTGGACTTTTAGTGAAACAGAATATTTTGTTATTTACTTTCAGTTGTCCTATAAATTAACTTCAACTGAAAGAGTTTTATTTAATTGATATAAAGTGAAACTGAAGAATATGCTAAGTAAAGCCTTGCGAAATTTGGCTTGAAAAATGCCAAATATTCACTTATGACTGCATTTTATATTATTTTGCAGGGTACTTCTAACGTAAGCTTGACATTGATAACATTAAGAATGTAAGAATAACTTCAATTATTGATGCTTTCTCGCAAAATAATTAACCCATATTAATATTCTCGTCATTGTTGAAAATCTATAGGTTCTGTTTTAAATCACTCTTACGTAGTTTTATTATTTCTCTTTGAAGTCCCTAGGAGTGCCATGCTTTTTTCTATGTTGTACCCATAAACATAACACGTTAAGTAACTCCGACAGTGTGACGTCACAGTCGTATATTCAAATTCGTATTTTAAACCTTTATCGGATTCTATGTACGTAAAATATAGATACATTGATTCGTAGGTAACGTGGATATTTATTTAAGACCTTTGATTATACTGTAAATCTTGAATATCTTGAGTTGAATATAATTTTCCTATTTTGACAAAACATGGTTGTTCTGATTCATAATTTATATGTTATTTGAATTTTTGAAAAATAATGAAGCAAATCTATCCATTACATTATCCACTGTTTAATCAGTATACCAATATAGATCAGCCGTTAATCGACTCCGATGGTATGACGTCACTGACGTAGATTCAAACTCATATTTTATAAACCTGCATCAAATTTATCTTTTTTATGTACCGTAAAAGAGAATTAATTAGATATAAATCATAAAACAATTTTATATAATTAACAAAACAGCATTTAGTGGAAATCAGTCCTAAATTTACTAATACTTGTCACTGTAGGATCAATACAATCTCTTTCGGATAATTCCAATACTATTGGATTGATAACAGTGAATTAGGATACAAGGCATTTACCAAATTTACATAATTGTAATTGTAGATAGATCTTACAATGTTTTTTATAAACCCGACAACATCTAGAATTGATTTTATCTTCCGATGTACTAAATCTATGAACCGAGTTTCATAAATTTAATAGCTTCTTAAAATACATCAGTCCTAAAATTTAGCGAGTAATAATAGCGGTATATTTATCGATTTTTGGATAAGTTGATTACTTTTTGGATAAATAAATCTATGAACAGAGTTTCATAAATTTAATAACTTCTTGAAATACATCAGTCCTAAAATTTAGCGAGTAATAATAGCGGTATATTTATCGATTTTTGGATAAGTTGATTACTTTTTGGATAAATAAATCTATGAACAGAGTTTCATAAATTTTATAACTTCTTAAAATACATCAGTCCTAAAATTTAGCGAGTAATAATAGCGGTATATTTATCGATTTTTGGATAAGTTGATTACTTTTTGGATAAATAGATCTATGAACAGAGTTTCATAAATTTTATAACTTCTTAAAATACATCAGTCCTAAAATTTAGCGAGTAATAATAGCGGTATATTTATCGATTTTTGGATAAGTTGATTACTTTTTGGATAAATAGATCTATGAACAGAGTTTCATAAATTTTATAACTTCTTAAAATACATCAGTCCTAAAATTTAGCGAGTAATAATAGCGGTATATTTATCGATTTTTGGATAAGTTGATTACTTTTTGGATAAATAGATCTATGAACAGAGTTTCATAAATTTTATAACTTCTTAAAATACATCAGTCCTAAAATTTAGCGAGTAATAATAGCGGTATATTTATCGATTTTTGGATAAGTTGATTACTTTTTGGATAAATAGATCTATGAACAGAGTTTCATAAATTTTATAACTTCTTAAAATACATCAGTCCTAAAATTTAGCGAGTAATAATAGCGGTATATTTATCGATTTTTGGATAAGTTGATTACTTTTGGATAAATAGATCTATGAACAGAGTTTCATAAATTTTATAACTTCTTAAAATACATCAGTCCTAAAATTTAGCGAGTAATAATAGCGGTATATTTATCGATTTTTGGATAAGTTGATTACTTTTTGGATAAATAAATCTATGAACAGAGTTTCATAAATTTTATAACTTCTTAAAATACATCAGTCCTAAAATTTAGCGAGTAATAATAGCGGTATATTTATCGATTTTTGGATAAGTTGATTACTTTTTGGATAAATAAATCTATGAACAGAGTTTCGTAAATTTTATAACTTCTTAAAATACATCAGTCCTAAAATTTAGCGAGTAATAATAGCGGTATATTTATCGATTTTTGGATAAGTTGATTACTTTTTGGATAAATAGATCTATGAACAGAGTTTCATAAATTTAATTATTCCTTATTTTTACAAAACATTAAGTTTTACTTCATAATTTATATTTAACTTCAATTTTTGAGAAATATTGAAGCATTATCAAGTACCTACACCGCTCTTGTATAGGAAGTTCTTACATATTTGTTATTAGGGAGAAATGAAATAAAACTTGGGAACAGAAAAGTTCCTAACTTTTCTAACCCTTATTTTCCAGTGCGATAAACGCATTATTAAAGCATACAAATTTACTGGAATTATCATGACCCTATCGGACTCTATAAATTAATAAATAATTAATGACAAATTAATTGTCGCAAACAAGTAACTATTTAAATTAGCGTCATTGGTTAAAATCTGCAGTTTCTGTTTTATATCACTGTTGAATCTTTTTATTATTTATCTTCTAAGTAAGAGTGCCATGAATGTTTCAATGTCTCACCAATAAACATCAGTCGTTAATTGACTCCGATGGTAAGACGTCACTGACGTAGATTCAAAGTCATATTTTATAAACCACAATCAAATAAGTCTTTTTTATATACCCTGAATTATAGGTTCATTGATTCGTATGTAACTCCAGGTAGATAATTATTTAAGAAATTTAATTACTGTAATCTTAGCGTTGAATAATTTTTCCTTATTTTGACAAAACAAAGTTTTACCTTATAATTTATATCTAATTCCAATTTTTGACACATTATGAAGCATTATCAACAAGTACACCACCCTTGTATAGGAAGCTCTTGCATATTTGTTATTAGGGAGACATTAAATAAAACTTAGGAACAGTAAAGAACTAACTTCTTTTATTCAAACTTTTCTAACCCTTATTTCCCAGTGCGATAAACGCATTATTAAAAGATACTAGTTCACTGGAATTCTCATGACCCTATCGGACTCTATTGCTAATAATGATTAATGATAAATGAATCTCTAGAAGTTACAACTTCTTAGGCAAAGATATATTTTATTAATAAATGTTCTTAATTAGCAACAATTACAGAAATATCATTTATATTTGGCAAACATATCTATAATATAAAATAGATTGAAATGAATGGGTATAGTTTGTTTCACAAAATTTCGTGATCCAATTGCAGGTTTTCTGTTGAAATTTCTTACTACAAAATGCTCATATTATTTGTAAAAGTTTCCAATCGCCCGCTGGGAATCCTAACAGCGTTATACTAGTTAATATCATATATGTTATACATAATATACAATATCAAATTAATTGAATGAAGTTTCAACATTATCATTCACCTTTGCTAGAGAAGTATTTAATAAAATAGTTTGAATGTTCTTTATTGTTTATTGGTATCTTTAATAACAGCAGTTTCAGAAATATCATTTATATTTGGCAAATGACAAATATATTTTTATTAAATTGGTATGAATGTTTTTAATTACATAGTATAATAAAAGCATTAGTTATCATTTCTATATTTGGCAAAGATATTATAAAATTGAATGGCAGAAATAAGTGAGTTGTAGTTTGACACACAATCGCTTATTTTAATAATAAAAGTTTCCACACGATCTCAGTCGGGAAACCACCCTCATCGCTACTATCCAAAATCAGTTGAGAGGTCCCGAAAGGAGAACGCGGTCGCGTTCTAGCTTCCCTGTTTTTAAGAAACTGCCAAGGCCACGCCTAGTCGCCTGCAACAGATCTGAAAACAAATCTTATACTTCCGTCAATCGACTGGGCTTTTAGTGAAGCAGAAGAATATTTTGTTATTTACTTTTAGTCCCTTCCATCTTTGTCTTATAAGTTAACTTTAACTGAAAGAGTTTTATTTTTTATTTGATAGTTGTTTAAATATGAAGTGAAACTGAAAAATGCTTGAAAAATGCCAAATATTCACTGATAACTGCATTTTATATTATCTTGCTGGGCACTTCTAACTTCTAACGTAAGCGTGGCATTAATAATATTAAGAATGTAAGAATAACTTCAATTATCGATGCTTTCTCGCAAAATAATTAACCCAATTAATATTCTCGTCATTGGTTAAAATCTATAGGTTCATAAACATTACACGTTAATTAACTCCGACAGTGTGACTTCACAGTCGTATATTCAGACTCTTATTTTAAACCTTTATCGAATTGGTCTTTATTCTATGTACGTAAAGATCAAAATACCGTAAATATAGATACTTTGATTCGTACGTAACTCTAGTTGATATTTATTTAAGACCTTTGATTATACTGTAAATCTTTAATATCTTAAGTTGAAAATCTATCTTATTTTGACAAAACATTGTTGTTTTGATTCATAATTAATATTTAATTTGAATTTTTGAAAAATAATGAAGCAGATCTATCCATTACATTATCCAATGTTTAACCAATAAACATCAACCGTTAATCGACTCCGATGGTATGCCGTCATTGAGGTAGATTCAAACTCATATTTTATAAACCTGCATCAAATTGTTCTATTTTATGTACCGTAAAATGTAGGTTCATTGATTCGTACGTACCTTCAGGCAGATAATTATTTAAAAACTTTGATTACTGTAATTTTAGAGCTGAATAATTTTTCCTTATTTTGACAAAACATTGTTGAGTTTTACTTTATAATTTGTATTTAATTTGAATTTTTGAGGAATATTGAAGCATTATCAAGTACCTACACCACCCTTGTATAGGAAGTTCTTACATATTTGTTATTAGGGAGAAATTGAATAAAACTTGGGAACAGAAAAGAACTAGCTTCTTATTCTAACTTTTCTAACCATTATTTCCCAGTGCGATAAATGCATTATCAAAGCATTCAAATTTACTGGAATTGTCATGACCCTATCGGACTCTATTGTTAATAATGATTAATGATAAATTAACCTCTAGAATTTACAACAGTATCATATTCTTCTTTGGCAGAGATATATTTTATTCATAAATGTTCTTAATTAGCAACAGTTACAGAAATATCATTTATGTTGGGTAAACATATCTATAATATAAAATAGATTGAAATGAGTAAGTATAGTTTGTCTAACAAAATTTAGTGATCCAATTGCAGGTTTTCTGTTGATATTTCTTACAAAATGCTCATATTGTTTGTAAGTTTCCACTCGCCCGCTAGGAATCCCAATATCGTTATACTAGTTTATATTATATATGTTATATATAACATACCTACATATAATAATATCAAATTAATTAAACGAAGCAGTATCATTCTTCTTTGCTAGAGATGTATTTAATTATATATTTTTTTTTTCTTTTTTTTTTTGTGCGAGGTGGTTGAAACCCTTTATGGGCACCTTATGATCCTGTAACATCCCATAAGGTAGTGTGGGAGTCCCTGAGTCTCGAACTTAATCACCTCAGATATACCCACTAAACACTCCACCTCGTGTGGTGGGCTCGATCCTGCAACCAGGGCAGTCACGATGACACTTGGGCTTGACAGCCCATTGTATCTTGCCGCACCACTTTCTCGGGCCATCGGAAAAATTCCGCAGTAGCTGGATTCGAACCCGCAACCGGCAGCCACAGTGATTAGAAGATCGTTGCTTCTACCACTGAGCTACCTGGCCCCTTTTCTAGTCTTTATGTACGTTTCGGTCTCTGGATTACTTGAAACTAATTGTATTGAACAAAGCGTCCTTATCACACCAACTTCAATTAAAATGCCCACGTCGCCGAAACGAACAGAAACACGAATAATCGAAACTGTAACACCTGTATTTAATAAAATGGTTTGAATCTGCTTTATTAGCATCTTTAATAATAGCAGTTTCAGAAATATCATTTTTGCTTGGCAAATGACAAATATATCTTTAATAAATTGGTATGAATGTTATTCACATTTTTTCATTTCAAATTGTATAATAATAGCATTAGTTAAATAACAAACATTTTAATATTCGATATTCGTTTACACAAAATTATATATTGTTTGTTTCAATTTGGCAAGGTAAATAACACCCTGTTGAAGATGTTGGTTTCAATTAATAACCTTTTCTACAGTGTATCGAAAAAAGTAACCTACTTGCAACCATATTATTTGTCTGAAGAATCCATCAAAGCAGCTACTATACATATTCCATATGCCTTTAATTTACCATAGGAATCCATGTGCCAGAGATAATTTGGGCTTTTATTATCATTTTGCCTTCTCCGAAGTCTCTTTTACTTACTTCAACTCCTCGAGGATCCAAAATATGTAACAATTCTCTTACTACTACTTCCTGTGTAACAATCAAGTTGTTTTGTATGCAACGCAAATATATTCATCTATATCCATGTAATTGCCTGTATTTATTGACTTCATTTTCCAGAAATTGTACAACGTCTTCGATTCGGAAAAGGTTTAATTTCCATAATATACGTCTTGAAGTTCTTGCCAATATTGTGATATTATGAAGACGCGTTGAATATTCTAATATTTCTTTCTGTTCGAATCCATATGAACAGTATTTTTCAATTAATTCATGTCATTCTAGAAAAACCGCAATTAACTTGTGAACCTGTCGTGAATATATTCTTATACTTACTTATTCGTTTGCTGTTTCCATATTTTACAATTTATAATGCACCAAAACTAAACTACAGAACAAGTATAATATACAGGGTGTCCTCGAACTGCGTGGCCAAAATAAAACCGAAGATTCTTTGATTTGAAAATAATTTGATGAGCCTTTTTCTTTTGCCTCAAGTGTCTTGTTTAGCCGGTAGACGGCTTCAAAGTTGCAAAAATACTTTTGCTTTTTCGGTATAACTTGAGAACGTGATGAAGGACTTTAACAATATTTGGCAGATGAGTTATTGTCAATGTAGCCGTTTTTGAGAGCGAAGCACAGAGCCTTAGAGACCATAGAAATGGCTTAAACTTGAGGATGTAACGGGAAAAGTGTCCAGAACTTTTTTGAGGTCAATGTAATTCACTCAATATTTCTTATGTGGATAGCTTATCTAATTTGAAAACTTTTTTTACTCTTAGAAAATTTTGATAAAATCAACGGATTAGCTTGAAAAAATTAATTTTCGAGTCTCTGCAATTTTGGCTAACTAATTTTACTTGATTAAAATACCTTAGTTGCCTTTGCTTTTCTAATGTCATTTTGGCATTTGGAGAATTTATTCTCAAAACTGTCAGTTTTTACTTCCCGTTAAAAATTTTATAAAATTATGACTCAAAATTTCACTAACACTGAAATGTTTAATATCTCGGTAAAACACGAATAATAAAAACAGTAGAAATGGGGAAACGATGTGATTATTTAGGAAAAACAAACGCTAAATTAAAAGATACAACAAAACTTTTTGGGAAATCGCTAAGGCATCAATTGTTCGAAATGTTGCCCATTTTCCTGAATACACAAATTAATTCGTTTCAAGAAATTGAATTGAACTCTGGCTAGTACTTCAGGATCATTCTTCAATAAATCCGCTTCATGATTAATTCGTTGCAACAATTTCTCCCGTGTGTTTACTGGAGCTGCATAAACTTTCGACTTCAAAGCGCCCCATAGAAAGAAGTCGCAGGGCGTCAAATCAGAGGAGCGGGCCGGCCAGTTCACTGGTGCATCGTGTCCTCTACCTATCCAGCGATCTGGATATTCCGCATTCGAATGTCGCCTCACAGCTAATGTGAAATGAGGAGGTGCACCATCATGCATAAACCAAAGGTCACGACGAATGTGTAAGGGCAAGTCTTCCAACAGTTCAGGTAGCCTTTGTTCCAAAAAGTTCGAGTAGTTCTCCCCGTTCAATCGATCGGGTATAACGGTATCCACAATTCCAACCCAAACATTGATTTTAGTTTGATTCTGAAAATGTGTAACTTCCGTTTCATGAGGATTTTCATCAGCATAGAAATGTTCATTATGGAGGTTAAAAATACCACATCTCGTGAAAGTAGCTTCGTCCGTGAACAGAATTCTTCTACAGAAATTGGGGTTTGCGTTTTGTCTTTGGACAATAAACCGACAGAAATCTAGCCGATGACCTGGATCCATGGGCAATAAGTCTTGAACTATTTTAATATGATAGGGATACAACAGTTCTTCTTTCAGTACATTATGAACTAATGATTTTGAGGCTCCAATACGAAGTCCCAAACGTCGTGTGCTTATCCTAGGTTCAGTTTCAACCGCTTCCAGTATCTCTTCTTCGAGCTCTAACGTCCTTCTTGTCCGTCTGCGTCCAGTTTCTCTGCGATTTGCTTCAAATCTGCCACTTTCGCGAAGTCGCCTCTCGATATTAGCAAAGATAAATCAATAACATATCAACCATTTCAGTGTTGGTGAAATTTTGAGCCATAATTTTATAAAATATTTACGGAACGCAAAGTAAAAACTAACAGTTTTGAGAATGAATTCTCCAAATGCCAAAATGACCAGAAAAGCAAAGGCAACTAAGGTATTTTAATCAAGTAAAATTAGTAAGCCAACATTGCAGAGACTCGAAAATTAATTTTTTCAAGCTAATCCCTTGATTTTATCAACATTTTCTAAGAGTAAAAAAAGTTTTCAAATTAGATAAGCTATCTACATAAAGAATATCGAGTGAATTACATTGACCACAAAAAAGTTCTGGACACTTTTCCCGTTACTTCCTTAAGTTTGAAGCAATTTCTATGGTCTCTAAGGCTCTGTGCTCCCCTTTCAAAAACGGCTATTATTGACAGTAACTCACCTGCCAAATATTGTGAAAGTCCTTGATCACGTTCTCAAGTTATACCGAAAAAACAAAATTATTTTTGCAACTTTGAAGCCCTCTACCGGCCAATTAAGACACTTGAAGCAGAGGTAAAAAGGGTCATCAAATTTTTTTCGAATCAAAGAATCTTCGGTTTTATTTTGGCCACGCAGTTCGAGGACACCCTGTATACAGGCTTATACTAGGACGATTTAATCAAAATCGCTGGTATAACCATAAAAAGTCGGAATCTCTAGAAAAAATCGGAAAGTCGGAATTTCGAAATTAAAGTCTGAATTCCGAGATTGAAAACAGAATTTGAAAAAAAATATGTGGCCTTTCAACGCTTTCGTCAATTGTCGATGGTTTCTCGCAAAATAAATAATTGATATTCTCGTCATTGGTTAAAATTTATAGGTTCTGTTTTGAATTTTTCAATGTTGTACCCCTAAACATATCACGTTAATTGATTCAACAGTGTAGTTTCAAATTCGTATTTTAAACCTTTATCGAATTGGTCATTATTATATCTACGTAAAGTTCATAATAACGTAAAATATTGGTATATTGATTCATATGTTACTCAAGTAAATATTTATTTAAGAACTTTGATTACTGTAAATCTTGAATCTTTAGTTGAATATAACTTCCTTATTTTGACATAACATTGTTGTTTTGCTTTATAATTTATATTTAATTAAAATTTTTGAAAAATAGTCTCATTATATATCGAATGTTCCAAGTACACCACCTTTACTTTGGAAGTTACATATTAATTTGTTGATTAAGAGAAATTAAATGAAACTTGGGAATTACACGAAGTTACAACACCATCATTCTTCTTTGCTATAAATGTATTTAATAAAATATATTAATGTTTTTTATTAATGAGAACCATTTAAAATTGGCAAATATATATAAAATACACTGGAATGAATAAGTATAGTTTCTTTCACAAAATTTAGTCATGCAATTGCTTGTTGTCTGTTGATATTTATTACGCAATGCTCATATTATTTGTAGTTTCTACTCGCAGTCTGGGAACCCAAAATCGCTGTTCTTTTAATACTTAAGTTAGTATATAATATACACCGAATAATATTATTTTAAGAAATCAATTCACAGAATATAGAAATTCACTCAACTCTATTATCAAGAAAACTAAAACTGCATATTTCAAAAATCAAATTGAAAAAAAAAAAAATTGTACAAAGAATCTATGGAACGCAGTGAATGAAATATGTGGTAAAAACGGAAAGAAAAACTATGCAATAAATTCAATACATGACTCAAATAATAAGTTAATAACTGACGAACAAAAATTGCCTGATATTTTCAACAATGCCTACTCAGAAATGGGATCTAATATGGCAGAAAGAATAAAAATACCCCAAAATTATCAAGAAATTAAACAAATCGTACCACATACATTCTATCTGTTACCTGTTGACAATATAGAAATAAAAAATATAATACAAAATCTTAAGAATAATAAGGCTACTGGACCTGATAGTATAAAAGCTGAAACTTTGAAAATTATAAGTGAGTATATAGCAGAGCCTTTATGTTTCATAATAAATAAAGCGTTCGAAACAGGCAAATGCCCTTCGGCGTTCAAATCATGTCTCATCAAATCAATATATAAAAAGGGTGATAAAACCTTTGTTGTGAACTACAGCCCAATTTCATTAATATCCTGTTTCACAATAGCTATTTGTGTATTAAGAGCGCAAAGTGATATATTGTCGCTCGACAAAGAGAGTTACCGCGCGACGCAAAGCGGAGCGCGGTAATCTTTGGAGAGCGACAATGACACTTTGTGCTCGAAATACACACAAGATTTTTTCTACAAACGCAGTTTTCAGAAAAAAAAAAAGAAAAAACACCAGATGCTTTATTCAACAAAAGTACATAAAGTACAGTTTATAAATTCCTGATTAATGTTGATTTAATTTATCATTGACTTTACTAAAATTGAATGTACAATTGTGACACTCTTTAATTATTATTCCTGAACCTGATGGACGATCAGTAGATTTATCTAACATTAATTCCCCCGAATATTGGAAATCTACAGAACGAGATGTAAATGGTCTTGAGAATATTCTCTTGGTAGTTTCAATCTTATTGTTGATTGAATCATATATGTAGCCTTCTGCTACATTGTTACTTTTCCATCCACCATGTTTTTTCAGTTGTATTAGGTCACCTCCACCATTCACCAATAAAGTAGCAGAGGTTCGTCGGAGACAGTGTCCAGTATATAAATTATGCTCGGGCAATTTCAAATATTCAGCAATGTCACTGGGAGTCTTGCCGATTGTATTCATACCCACAACTTGTTTCATACATCTACCTTTTTCATAACGTAAAAATAGACGTTGGACAGTATTGTTATTCAGACAATGTTTTCTGAGTGCAATATATTTTTTACAAATTGAAAGATAATCAACTGAATTCTCTTCATTATGACCAACAATCGTAAAAACACGGCTTATTCTCGTTTTTGAATCGGGAATTCGGACTATTAAAATAGAATCCTTATCTTCTATGTCACCAATCTCCATTTTGACCAACTCATCGCGCCTGCAGACACCAGCAATACCCATAATTAGAATAACCTATAAAAAAAACTGCAATTAATAGCTATTCCAAATGTCTATGCTAACCAAATTGCACTAAATTCAAAAAAATACTAACCGCTTCTCAAACTACTAAGAGCATGAAATATTAAAATTTACCTTTTTTAGTAGATATTCTTCATCGGGCGCTTCTTGTAAAAATTTGTGAATATCTTCAGTGGTGAATGTTTTGGATTTTTTCGCTTTATATCCAACAGACTGTTTCTTCAGAAATGCGATAAGTTTAGGATACTTATTGATTTCGATGTTATTTTTAACATTCAAGCATGTCCGTATCATCGAATACGTAGACCAAAGAGTTGATGACTTACAAATCAATGATTTTTCTCCAAAATAAGCCAGTAATACGTTTTCTGAATACTTATTCACCTTCTTCGACTGGCACCACGTCATGAATTTACCGTATTGTAATTCATATTTCTTCCTTGATTTCTCTGGTAGGAGATTCAAAGTAACAATTTTTGCACTTTCTGCTACATCAGGAGGAGTGTTTGATAATTCACTGTCACTATCATCAATCATCATGCAGAAATACGTTGGAGAAGCGAGCGTTTTCGAAATATTTCCGCTTTAGAGCGCAAATGCTGTCACAAAATGACATTTCACGGAAAACGTCAACTTTGCGTTGAAATCTGAAAGCGTCAAAGGCTACTTTGTTAAGCGTTTGTAGAAAAAAATATTTGAAACATGCTTAAAGACACGTTTAAATAAATTTAAAAAAAAATATAATGTCATGCATAAAAGGCAATTTGGATTTACAGAAGGAAAATCAAGTCAAGACGCTATTACCGAATTGACTACCAAGCTATACTCATCCTTAGATAATGGAAAACCGTCAATATGCGTGTTTATAGAAATTTAGAAATACCTTTCGACACGGTCAGCCACAACAAACTACAAAATTGCCTCGAAGACAGTGGTATACGCGGAATACCCTTTCAATTATTAATAAATTATTTGAATGGTAGACAACAAAGGGTAATTTTGAATGGAATACACAGTGAAATACGCACTTCTCATTATGGTGTACCGCAAGGGACTGTATTGGGGCCACTATTGTTTATAATATACCTGAATAATTTATTCATACAGAGAACGAAAGGTCAAATTATTAGTTTCGCAGATGACACTGTTATCTATTATGAAGCTGATGACTGGCAGAATCTGAAAAAATTAGTTGAAAATGATTTAATAGTCATAAAAAATTGGTTCGATCACCGCTTACTTTCCATTAATATAGAAAAAACATTCTTCATGCCATTTGGGTCGTACAAAAATTCCCTACCCCAATATACTACATTAGACATTGAAACATCAAATGCATTTCAAATAAAAAAAACTAGTTCCATAAAATATCTGGGGATTGAAATTGACAGTCATATTCGTTGGGATAGACATGTAAATTATGTAATAAAAAAAATAAGGATGTTAATACCTATATTCAAAAATCTAAGTTATATCCTAAATAAAGAAAAGCTTATTACTCTGTATAAGTCATTGGTAGAACCTCATCTCAAATATGTGTTAATTGGATGGGGAGGTGTACTAAACATATACTTAGACCATCTAAGTGTTATACAGAAATGGATATTGAAAATAATATTAGGAAAAAAAAACTATATTCTACGGAATTATTATTTAAAGAATCTAATGTATTAGAGTTGAGACAACTTTATGCATCATCAATTCTACTTAGACAAATTTCGGAAAATAAAGATAATATAAATCACCCATATCACACGAGACATTAAGAATATACAATAAATACAAAAAAATGAATAAAACTATAGGACAAAGATGCTACTACTACCTGGGACCAAAACTATATAACTTATTAAATCCTGAAATTAGAAACATAACAAATCAAAAACTATTAAAGAATGAAATTTGTTTTAAAAAATAGAGATCATGTGAGCAAAATAATAGATAACAAGAACCATTAAGTTAAATATCCAAATGAAGTGTTTATGAACAGTAAACGATTCTTATCAAATTATTTTAGTATATTTATTAATCTTAAATTGTATTATCTCATATTATATAACAAACGCACTCACACTCTCACTCACACACATCTCACCACACACACACCCACACACATCTCACCACACACACACCCACACACAATCACACAGCACACACATTAGCACTCACACACTCACACACTTACTCACACACTCACTCATCTGTATGTATGTATATGGGTATATTTTACTTTAATTGTCGATGCTTTCTCTCAAACTAATAACTATTAATTAATAAAAAGATTCAACAGTTATGTAAAACAGAAACTGCAGATTTTAATCCGTGACGCTTAATATAATAGTTATTAGCTTATTAGTTTATGTTTGAAGTACGAGTGCCATGAATGTTTCAATGTTTAACCGATAAACATCAGCCGTTAATTGACTCCGATGGTATGACGTCACGTAGGTAGATTAAAATTTTCATAAACCTGCATCAAATGTACCGTAAAATATAGATACATTGATTCGTATGCGTAACTCTAAGCAGATAATTATTTAAGAACTTTGATTACTGTAATCTTCGAATTAGATAATTTTTCCTTATTTTGACTAAAAATTTTTAAGTTTTACTTTATAATTTATATTCAATTTCCATTTTTGAGAAATAATGAAGCATTATCAAGTACACCACCGTTGTATAGGAAGTTCTTACATATTTGTTATTATATAATTGAATAAATCTTAGTAACAGAAAAGAACTAGCTTCTCATTCCATCTTTTCTAACCCTCACTTCTCAGTGCGATAAACGCAATATTAAAGTATACAAATCTACTGGATTCTCTTGACCCTATCGAACTCAATTGTTCATAATAATTAATGACAAATTAACCTCAAAAAGTTACAGCAGTATCTTGGATAGTAGACTTCCGCGGACAGCTAATCTTGAAAAATCTTGTCTTCCGGATGGATTCCGCGTCACAATAGCTGCGTGATGCCGACGTTTCGCCAACCATTACAGGTGGCATCTTCAGGGCAGGCTTGAGGCTTGATCTGAAACTGGTTCTACTGGTTTCTGTAGCCGTACTTATTGTAGGAAAATCCTTCACGCTACATAGTTTACTGCCTTCATTCCGGTGATTAACTTCGTTCCGGCACCTGACCCTGCCTTTGTGCGATCATGTGCGAAGTGGAATTTTCGAGGGTGGGTTTCCAAATGTTGGGAAGGTAATATCTTGAGTCACGGTTCAGATTATTCGGATGTTTTAGGATTTCTATTGCTTCTAGGATTTTTCGCTGATAGAAGTTTGGGGCTCGGACT
Source organism: Endomychus coccineus (assembly GCA_958510875.1). Classification (NCBI taxonomy): domain Eukaryota; kingdom Metazoa; phylum Arthropoda; class Insecta; order Coleoptera; family Endomychidae; genus Endomychus; species Endomychus coccineus. The sequence goes on along the minus strand of OY294070.1, from coordinate 37,212,244 downwards.
AGGATTTTAGTATCTTCAAAAAGGATTTGATGATTTGTGTCAAACTTGTCCTAAAGGTCCTTATTTTGTTTTCTCTCCCAAAAATATTCCTACGACATCCGTTATTTCTGCTGTAGAAGCATCCCTACATAAAGTTCCCCATCTCGCAGCAGATGAAATTCGTTTCGAAACTGCTACAATTCTTCGTCATTCCAAGATTCCTAAATCAAATTGCCCTAAACCTTTAATTCAAGCTTTCAATTCACTCAAATCAAATCCTGATTTGGCTATTTTGAGGGCTTATGATAACAAAATCCTGCAACATCTGCAAACTAATTCCTATAAGCTCCTACCAAAAGATCCCACCTCCTCTATAGAACGTTCAATTTCACAAATTATTCGTCATTCTTCCCTTCCTGATTCAGATAAGAAATTTCTTATCCCCCATTGTTCAAAATGTCCCCGTTTATATGATTTGCCTAAAATTCATAAGCCCTCAGTTCCCCTGAGACCAATTGTCAGCACTATCGGATCTCCTACTTATAAACTCTCTCGATATCTGTCATCTATTCTCAAACCCCTTGTAGGTGATTTCAATAGTTTCATCCTAAATTCCTTTCATTTCGTTGAAAAACTTCAAACGTTGAAAGTTGACCCATGCGATTTGCTCGTCAGCTTCGACGTCGAATCACTGTTCACCAATGTTCCCATTCCAGACACCCTTTCCATAATTTCTCAATTGTTACCTGCCAAAAACATTTCAACGGACTTGCTACCGTTAATTGATTTTTGTCTATCCTCCACATATTTTCTATACGATGGCAAGTTCTACGAGCAGTCCTCGAGAGCTAATATCTTCATGGAAGCTTTTGAACAAGATGCCATTGACTCATCTGTTCTCAAGCCGAAATGTTGGTTTAGATATGTCGATGATACATTCGTTATTTGGAAACATGGTCGCGAAAAGCTTGTTCCCTTACTCAATCATTTAAATTCATTACATCCCAATATCCTTTTCACCATGGAAGTCGAATCGCAAGGTTCACCCCCGTTCCTGGATGTATTGGTTAGTCGACAGACTGACTGTACTTTAGGACATTCTGTTTATCGAAAACCCAGCCATACCGATAGATACCTCAATGGTCTTTCCCACCACCACCCTGCCCTTAAAATCAGAATTAAAACATCGTTCATCTGCCTTATTATCAAACAATTTCTCCCATTACAACATTCAAAAAGCCATAAAGAAATACACTTCACCTAAAATTTCAAATAGACCTGAGCCAGAAACCCCCCCGCCTGCTTTATCCACGGCCTATCCTCCATATATACAAAATATAACAGATCGAATTAGTTACAGAAATGTCATTTATATTTGGCAAACATACCTATAAAATAGATTAAAATGAATAGGTATAGTTTGTCTAAAAACTTACTTGTTAATATTATAAATATATTTAACATATATATAATAATGACAAATTAATTAAACGAAGTTTCAACAGTATCATTCTTCTTTGCTAGATATGTATTTAATAAAATGTTCTTTATTAGTATCTTTAATAATAGCAGCTTCAGAAATATCATTTATATTGTGCAAATGACAAATAATATATCTTCAATAAATTGGAATGTTTTTAAAACTACATAGTAAAAAATATCATTATCATTTTTTTAAATAGCATTATCTTTTTCATATATGACAAAGATATTATAAAATTCAATGACAGAAATAAGGCAGTTATAGTTTCACAAACTATTGCTTATTGTTTAAAAGTTTCCACTCGCTCTTGGTCACATCGCTACCATCCAAACTCAGTTGTGGGGCCCCGAAGGGTGAACGCGGTCGCGTTCTAGCTTCCCTGTTTTTAAGAACTTCCAAGGCCACGCCTAGTCGCTTGCATCAGTGCATCATAACATCTCAGAATCTCAAAACAAATCTTATGCCTCGGACCTCCGTCTATCGACTGGGCTTTTAGTTACGCATATGTTATTTACTTTCAATCCATTCCATCATTGTCATATATGTTACCTTAAACTGAAACAGTTTTATTTCATATTTGATAGTTCTACAATATGAAGTGAAACTGGAAAATGCAAAGTAAAGATCTCAGTTGAAAAATGCCAAATATTCACTATAATAACTGCATTTTATTATTTTGCAGGGCACTTTGTAAGAGGTGTACTCCCTGACTAACATTTAATCTGGTTCAATTATAATTAAAAGTCATCACCTTAGTATACATTATTTATAATATTAATCGACCCTAGTGAGATGATAAAATAGGAAAATTGTAATGTTTAGTAAAATAATATTCAGCCGAAATATTGATGAAATAACCTTGTAAAAACAACTATACGATTGGGCGACTCTTGGTTCAGAATGGTCAATGGTATTAGAGTTTTTAAAGAAACCGTTATCAAATAAAAGCTAATTATATTTTAAAAGAATGACAATCTTAAGAACGACCATTTATAATTGATATTACGTTACTATTACGTCTGATACTCTCTTTTGCTAAATTCGTAATGCCCCTCCCTCCTTCCTCGCACTTCTACATACTTTCCTCATCGCCCACGCAACGAGGGATATCCCCGGTCCAACTATGGGACTTCCCTGGACCTAACTTAACAGTGCCGTACTGCTAACAATGGCATACCTGGAAAGAATTTAGAGTTCTGAGCACACACTCATTCTACAGTGACTCGATTCGATAAGTGCAGTGACTTCGTTTACATCTTAAACTTTGAATATTGAGTTGTTGCATTAACGTAAATACTTCAGATAAGCTCAACCATAATCATTGATCCGCTTATCATAAACAACATTATTTTCAAACTTGTTCTACTGTTCAAGTGACGACAACGCACTGACAATGAATATGCGATGGGCACATTCTAAAATGTAACGAGTTATACTTATACTCAATACCGTAGCAAACAAGCTACCTTAATAGTCTAGGAGCTAGACCGATTTTGTGTGACTGAACATTAACCCGATGGCACTATGGTTTATCGTTAGAGGACGTTTCAATGACCAATTCATCTCACAGACCGAATTTTCCCCGGCTGCTAGATCTCGAGATACGGCATCCGCATTTTTTTTTTTTTTGACTGGAGGTTAACCCCTTCCAAGTTGCGGTTACTTGAAAAGCATGCCATTCTTATACACTTCCACCATGTGCCATCATTTTTTATCGTGTCCGTTTATCAAGCGGACCAGTTAAAATTTGACCAAAAATGGACTCGAAGTTAACCCCCCCAAACCTGGTGGAAAATGTTCATTGGTGTTGGCAATTGTTAACATACCCTATGCCATCAAAAGTTGTCGGCCCATTTCCAAGTAATTGCCCATTATTTAGACCAAAAATGTTTCTTTTTTCATTTTGTGGATAAAAGTTGCGGGTTACAAGGTAACATGATGGCACCATGTTAAATAACTTTATTGGAGATCAAATAAAGATTTAAAACTATTGCCATCACTCCTTGCTTATTTGAACCCCCCCCCAAAACTCCCTAAAATCATCCACGAAAATGAAAATAAATTAAACAGAGCCGTTTCGATTTTAAACCCAGCCAGAGTCGCAATAATTTACTAATTTATCATAAAATTGGCCATAATATCCATATTTTTCATTTTTATGGTTTATGTTACCCCCTACGACAATTTATCATACCCTCCTCACGCTGAATTAACGCCAAACATACTACTTTAATTGAGCATGTTTTTTTTACAAAATTATTACGATACATTAATGTACCCCTACCTCCACGATTCAAGTATAACAGTATTTTTCTTTCAATGATTTACAGACATTATTGAAGTTATTGGATGAACTTTTATATGATTCATTTGAATGTTCAAGAATTTTCTTGCACTTGTTGCGAATAACAGCTTCATCTTGTAAGTTTAGAGACCAAATAGTATTTTCAATATCATTAATTAAATCCTCCGCAATTTCTTAGAATTAATTGCAAAATTTAAACCTTTATTTAACAAATTCATTTCCGTTTCATTGAAAATAATATCTGTTTTTATTATGAATAATGTTAATGTTCTTAGTTACTTCTTTGGGAGTTTTTGGTAACAATTGTTGAAATTTATAGTTGATTGATTTAACTTTTCTATTGGTTTTTGCCGAAACTGTGTTCAATAATTTTGAATAAAAGAACTCGAATTCATATGATGTTGTTTCAAAAGCTAATTTTAAATGTAAATTATAAGCCAAACGTTGTAAATGACCTAGTTTATGATAATTGTTACTGATTTCTGATTTTAACCATCTTTGTTTTGCAGAGAAAATGATTTTATCTATTTTCGCGTTCTTACACGTCCAAACGAATATGCAAAATTAAGTATGTTCCGTGAGAAAACTCACCCTTTCTTGTAACTTAGCACTATTACAATACTAGCACAATTTAGATGAGTATATTTTTCTTTACTACACTGCTTTAAAGAGAAGAGAAGCAATACTCGAATGAATTCAATATTAAATTTAACTCTCAGCTTTCTTCGATAGTGCAAACGTGTTACAAAAACCCCTTTGCATCGCAGAGCCAACGTTAAGTTTGTAAACAGTCTCCAACCAAAACAAAAGTGTCATAAATCTATCTCAATTGCCCGACAAAACAAGTGTCATAAAACCATCTCAATTGCCCGACAAACAGGGATGAGATCATTTTACGGTTATTCGTTTGTAGGTATTTTAAAGACGTTTATAAACAAATCACAATATACAGGGTCTTACACTTCTATAATAAGCGTCTCTTTAACAAAACGTATCATTAAATCTAATATATTAATATGCATTTAAATTATATTAAGAATGTAAGAATACTTCAATTGCCGCTGCTTTCTCTTAAAATAATTAATTAATATTCTTGTCATTAGTTGAAATCTATAGGTTCTGTTTTGAATTTTTCCATGTTTTATTCCTGAACATAACAAGTTAATTGACTCGGACAGTGTGACGTCTTGTCGTAGATTCAAATTCGTATTTCAAACCTTTATCGAATAGGTCTTTATTCTATGTACGTAAAGATCATAATACCGTAAATTATAGGTACCTACATTGATTCATACGAAAGTGAATATTTATTTGAGAACTTTAATTAGCGTAAATCTTACGAGCTGAATATAACTTCCTTATTTTGACGAAACATTGTTGTTTTGCTTTATAATTTATATTTAATTTGAGTTTTTGAAAAATAAAGAAACGAATCTACATCATCACATTATCAAATGTTCACCACTTTTGCATCATCTTACATATTAATTTGTTATGAAGAGAGAAATTAAATAAAACTTGGGAAATAAACGAAGTTACAACAGTATCATTCTTCTCTGCTATATATTTATTTAATAAAATGGTATGACTGTTCTTTACATACATATTGATATACATATAATAATGACAAATTAAGTAGAACAAAGTTACAAAAGTATTACACTCTTCTTCTTTGGCAAAGATATATTTTATAAATGGGTATTTATATTATACTTTATATCTTACATATTAATTTGTTATTAGAGGGAAATTAAATTAAACTTGGGAAATAAACGAAGTTACAACAGTATCATTCTTCTCTGCTATAGATGTATTTAATAAAATGGTATGACTGTTCTTTACATACACATTAATATACATATAATAATGACAAATTAAGTAGAACAAAACCGCAAAAGTATCATACTCTTCTCCTTCGGTAAAGATATATTTTATAAATTGGTATTTATATTATATTTTATATGTGAAATAGAAAGGCGAAAATAAGGGAGCTAGTTTCACAAACTTTGGTTACGCAATTTGATGTTTTCTGAAATGCATATTCTAGTCTAGATGAAAGTTTCCACTCGCTTTCAGTCTGGGAACCCCACATCGCTCCCATCCAAACTCTGTTGAGAGGCCCCGAAAGGAGAACGTTTTCGTGTTCTTGGTTCGCATGTTTTTATAAGAAGCGATACCAAGGCACTCCTTGTCGCCTGCCTCGAATCTCAAAAGTCAAAACCAATCTCATATTTCTGTCAATCGACCGGGCTATTATTTTTGCATATTTTTGTAATATTATTTCCTTTCAATGATTGTCCAACTTAGAATGAAACCTTATCAATACCAAGTACACCATCGTTACGTTGAAAGTTCTTGCATATTAATTTGTTATTAAGAGAAATTAAATAAAACTTATGAAGATAGAAACAATCTTATTCTAACCTTTATTCCTAGTGCGATAAACGTGAATATTATAGCATACACATTTACCAAAATTCTTATGCCCCGTCGGACCCTATCGTAAATCAGAAGTGCGATAACTTCCGATTACGTTGGCCTTTCTTTACAAGGTATTGGACAGCTTAATGCTAATATGGAAAAATATTCAAGTCTGTGTTCAAATAAAAACCGCCAGATGGCGCTATTTGATTACTTTAGTTATATTCATTAATTTTTCCATTAAAATTAAATGAGAGGCTAATTTTTTATTCTATCATCTTGTTGCCTGTAAAATAACATAAAAAATTTCTCGAACCGTAAGTCGCATCATTTTTCAAACTGAGTTATGAGCGAAAATATTTTTTTTTTACATGTTCTGAAATATTTTAACGAAATTAAACGTAAAACTAACAAGCATCAGAAACAAAAATTATCTTAAGATTGTAACTAACTAGTAGAAGACCAGTAGAAAAGAGTATTAATAATCTTGAAAATTAATATTTGAAAAGAAATAAAAAAAAAATTAATTCAAATTTTAAAAAAATAATGAAGCAAATCTATTTCATCACATTATCAATTGTTCCGATTACACCACCAGGGCATTGAAGTTGTTACATATTAGTTTGTTATTAGAGATATTAAATAAAACTTGAGAAAGAAACGAAGTTACAACAGTATCAATCTTTCTTGCTATAAATGTAATTAATAAAATGATATGACCATTCTTTATTAATTAGTATCTATAAAAATTTAAATATCATTTAAATTTGGCAAAAATATATAAAATAGACCGAAAAGAATAAGTATAGGTTGTTCCACAATTATGCAATTGCATGTTTTCTGTTGATATATTGATTACGAAATGCTCATATTATTTGTAGTTTCTACTCGCAGTCTGGGAACCCAACATCGCACTTCTTTTAATACTAACTAGGTACATATATAATATACATATAATGATGACTAATAGAGTAGAACAAAGTTACAAATGTAATAAATAACTGCACTTTATTATCATGCAGGCCACTTCTAATGTAAGCGTGTCATTAACAATACTTATCATTGAATCTAATATAATAATCTGCATTTAAATAATATTAAGAATGTAAGAATACTTCAAATGTCGATGCTTTCTCGCAAAATAATTTACCCAATTAATATTCTCGTCATTGTTGAAATCTATAGGTTTTATTAATTCTCTTTGAAGGCCCTACGAGTGTCATGAATTTATCAGTGTTGATTCAAGTTAGTATTTAAAACCTTTATCGAATTAGTCTTTATTCTATGTACGTAAAGATCAAAATACCGTAAAATATAGATTCATTGATTCGTACGTATCTCTAGTGGTATTTAAGAACTTTGATTATACTGTAAATCTAAGAGCAGAATATAACTTCCTTATTTTGACAAAACATTGTTGTTTTGCTTTCTAATTTCTATGCTATTGAAATTTTAGAAAAATAGGGGAGCAAACCTAACTTATCACATTATCAAATGTTCCAAGTCATCTTTGCATTGGAAGTTGCTACATATTAATTTCTTATTAGAGAATTTGAATAAAACTTGGGAATTGAACGAAGTTGAAACAATATCATTCTTCTTTGCTAGAAATTATTTAATATAATGATATGAATGTTCTTTATTAATTAGTACCTATGAAAATATATATATATATATATATTATTTAAATTTGGCAAAGATATATAAAATCGACTGGAATGAAGTATAGTTTGTTTCACAAAATGTAGTGATGTAATTGCAGGTTTTCTGTTAATTTCTTACGAAATGCTCGTATTATTTGTAGTTTTCACTCGCAGTCTTTGAAACCCATCAACATCGCTATTCTTTCAATACTACCAAGGTACATAGGTATACAGGGTGTTTCAGTTTTTTCGTTCATAACTTCGGCAAACGTAGAACTTCTAAAAATAATAGGGGTCTTTCATATAAAATTTTTCTCTAAATCACTTAGTTTTCGAAACACAGGGTTGAAATTGAAAATAAAAATTAGTTTTTTGCTAATATCTCCGGAACCGTTCATTGTACAGAAAACAGCTTTCGTAAGCAATCTCTACTCATAGTAAGCTATGTTTTGTGCGATAAAATTTTTTTAATTGGTGAAGTTTTTGAAGGGGTAGTGGTTGGTTTTTTTCCCCAACTTCTACGCCACTGGAAAAAGTAAGGTTTTGAGATGCCCATTTGAACCGCCAATGTTTTCTACATAAAAGGTACTTGGTCATGATCTCTAAAGTTGACCGTTTTCAACTTTTATGTTGAAAAACCTGGTAAATTTTTTGGTTTTGTTACTTGTTCGAAGAAATTCCGTTTAATTGGTGAAAAATAAATTTTATTTCAAAGAATTGACAATGTTTTTCAACATAGAAGTTAATTTTTCTCGAAGACTGTCAACTTTAGAGCTTATGACCAAAAGTCCCTTTTTTGTGTAGAAAACATTGCCGATTCAAATGGGCATCTCAAAACCGTACTTTTTTCAGTATCGTAGAAGTTGGGGAGAAAAACAACCACTACCCCTTCAAAATCTTCACCAATTATGAATAAAAATAAAAATTTTATCGCACAAAACATAGCTTACTATGAGTAGAGATCGCTCACAAAAGCTGTATTCTGTACAGTTCCAGAGATATTCGCAAAAAACTTATTTTTTTTTTTCAATGTCAACAGCCTGTATTTCGAAAACGAAGTGATTTAGAGAAAAATTTTATATGAAAGACCCATATTATTTTTATAACTTCTATCGTTTGCCGAAGTTATGAACGAAAAAACTGAAACACCCTGTAAAATATACATTTAATAAAGACTAAACTAAACAAGTTACAAAAGTATATATTACAATAATAAATCAGTTACGAAAATATCATTTTTATATTTGACAATGATATGTAAAATTGAAAAGCATAAATAAGGGAGTTTGTTTTACACAAACTTTGGTAATGCATCGAAAGTTTTCTGATTTAGAAATGCATATTCTAAATAAAAGTTTCCAATCGCTCCCAGTCATGGAACCCCACAGCTCTGCTGCATCTAAACTCGGTTGAGGGGCCCCGAAAGGAGAACGTGGTCGCGTTCTTGCAAGTTTTTAAGAACAACAACAATACCAAGGCCACACTTTGTCGGCAGCATAATATCTCGAAACAAACCTCATACTTCCGGCAATCGGTCGGGCTATTAGCTACGCATAATATTTGTTATTTACTTTCAACCCCTTCCACCATCATTGTCCAATAAGTTAACCTCAGACTGAAACAGTTGAACTTAATATTTGGTAGTTACACAATATTGAGTGAAACTCAAATTCATTAATAACTGCATTTTATTATTATGCAGGCCACTTTTAATGTAGGCGTGTCTTTAACAATACTTATCATTAAATCCAATATATTGATCTGTATTTATATCACCGTTAAATCACTTTATTATTTCGCTTCGAAATACCTACAAGTGCCATGACTTTCTCATTGTCGAACCGATAAATATAACTCGACTCTTGACAACTTCAAATTGCTGTCTTTTTTCAAAGTCTTTTTTGCTATGTGCATAAGGATCATAATAACATATCGCAAAATATAGATTCGTACGTAAGCTCCTCGTAATCTAAAAGGCACAGATTCGACCTGTCCTAGAGTACTGTCCACATATATGGAGTTCGGCTCCCAAACACAGCTGAAGCTCTTTTATTCTATCCAAAAGAGAGCTATTCGTTTGATTGATAATGTCACACTTACCGAGTTCATTGACCTTTCTAGAAAATCTTGGAAAGGTGTGAGATCTCTCCCTTTTCTATAGATATTTCCTCAGTCAGTGTTTCAGAAATCTCGTCTGGTTCACCACGAGTGAGTCCAGATTGGCCGAATAGACGAGCTCAAACTACTCACCCCTTCATTGTCAAGCTCAAGATCTGCCGAACTTCTTCCTATCAGATTTAATTTTTTTTATCTGCGAAGTTGTGGAACTCTCTCACTAATGAGCTCTTTCCCCCTATTTCTATAATCTCTAAATCTATCGAATGCATGTCTCCTCTCCCTACATTCACCTTCTGGCTTAGTAGAGCTGAATAATTTGCTCATATATTTTAATATGAAAAATTGTGTTTTATTTGACGATTTCAATTTTTGAAAAATAATCATCTTTGCATTGGAAGTTCTTACATATTGAATTGTTATTAGAGAGAAATTAAATGAAACTTATGAAGAGCATAGAACAATCTTAATCTAATCTTTATTTACTAGTGCGATAAATGTCAATATATAGCATTCAAACTTACTTGACATTCTTATGACTATTGTTGATAATAATCGATGACAAATTAAGTGAACGAAGTTATTGATTATTATTAATAATAATCAATGACAAATTAAGTGAACGAAGTTACAATAGTATCGTTCTTTTTTGCAAGGGATATACGTAACAAAATAGAATAAATGTTCTTTATTGGTATCTATAATAATAATTATAGCAGCTACAGAAATATCATTGATAATTGACTAAGATAGATTGTAATGAATAAGTATAGTATGTTTTACAAATATTACATACGCCATGATAGGAAACCCGATCATTGCCATTCTTTTTAATAATTACTACATATACATCGAAGGGTCGTTTTCATCTTGATTTTCCGTATTGATAAAATAGTAAATAAGTCTCCAAACTTTTAATTAAAACTATGAAATAAATAAACCACTGAACGTAAATAATAAAATTGTCTTTCTGTGATGTATTACATGTCTTGAGTTCGTAAAAGCGTGGTGATCTCCTGCAGTGCCGAACAAAGGCCTACCCTTTCGTCCAGTCTCTCTCCTTTCCCGTATCCCGCAAAATTCGGTATTTCCCCGAAATTACGTGCTGCTTGACCCTCCGCCTATTCCACCCAATTTAGGCAACAATTGCTGCCTTTCCCCGATATACAGGCTGTCTCGGATTTTAACCGGGAAAATTTAATAGACGATAGAAAATTTGATTTTGAGCAAAAAATTACTCATAACGTATATGCAGAGACGCTTAGTTTTTGAGATACAGGGTGTTGAAATTGATATTGGTGTTTTTCTCCCCAACTTCTACGCCACTGGAAAAAGTACAGTTTTGAGACAACCATTTGAACCGCCAATGTTTTCTACACAGAAAAGGTACTCTGGTCATAAGCTCTAAAGTTGACAGTTTTCGAGAAAAATTAACTTTTATGTTGAAAAACATGGTCAATTTTTCGGTTTTGTTCCATGTTCTAACGTTTGAATAAATTTTGATTAATTGGTACGAATTGACCATGTTTTCCAACATAAACGTTGATTTTTCTCGGAAAACCGTCAACTTTAGAGCTTATGGCCAAGAGTACCTTTTTTGTGTAGAAAACATTGGCGGTTCAAATGGTTGTCTCAAAACCAACTACCCCTTCAAATTCTTCACCAATTATGACTAAAAATTAAATTTGTATCACACAGAACATAGCTTACCATAAGTAGAAAATGCTTGCAAAAGCGTTTTCTGTACGATAAATGGTTCCGGAGATTTTCGCAAAGAACGAAATTTTTTTATCAATTTCAACACCCTGTGTCTCAGAAACTAAGCGTCTCTGCATATATGTTACTAGGAATTTTTTGCTCAAAACCAAATTTTCTATCGTCTATTAAATTTTCCGGGTTAAAATCTGAGAAATCCTGTATATAATATATACATACATGTAATAATGCTTTGGCCAAGATGTATGTAATAAATTGGTATGAATGTTAATTAGTATAATAATAGCATCAGTTACAGAAATATGTTCATATTTGGCAACGACTAGTTTCATAAATTCTTACAACTTCCTATAAAACTATAAATGTCGTGTAATAGTAATAGTTGATATTTATATAAATCATGTTGTAAACCATCCGTACCAACGAGCTACCGACTCCTCCCGAAGCAGTCCAAGCGTATCGTGCTCACTGTTATCGAGATGACTACGCATGTGGGAAGGGGTACACGCATGTGGGAAGGGATACACGCATGTGGGAAGGGATACACGCAAGCCTGTGGGTAGATCATCTCTTCTCGAACTGTAGCCGGGGAAGTACTTGAGCGATCCTCAATAGTTAATTACCATATAATATATACAATATACTTATAATACTGTATCATTTTAATAAACTATTCAAAAAGTGATCGTGAGTGCCTCAATCTAACATTAGAAGTGGTTAAGAACCTACAATGCCACGTACATCGTCAAAGAAAAGATCGTAGGAAGAGTAACAGGTCCTCTAGTTAAATTCAAGTACTTCGTCCTCATTTTCTGGCGATGTTAATAATTCTCGATATGTACATAATTCAAATGGAAGACGCAAAAAACACCTATATTCAAAACCAATAGTTCAGCCGGGGTAAGTTATATTATTGTAATACAAATTTCGTATCTAATGCATCCGTAGTCCCAGAATTTGATTTATAAATTGCTACACGAAGAGAATTATTTGATAGCATTCATCCTATAAGGACTAATTTTATCAAAATTCGAGTTCATATAGCACTAGTCTGACATTTTATAAATTTTATTTAACGATTGGATCAGTCACCTCAAATGAAAGGCGTTGAATAGATTTAGTCTTACCACGATCAATATCATAAAACTCAACATATTAATATCATAACTTTTTTATTGATATTAATAAGTATTTTTATAATACTAATCAAACTTTGGAATAAAACCCTTTGTACATTAGGTTTATTCTATAAATCATTTTATAGGTTTATTCATTATTTTGATCAAACCTATCAAAATAGCCAATGAACTACAGTTGTGATTTATCTTATATTAGGAAAAATTTGTCACTTATTTGATCAGATCTTTCAAATATTTAATGTTTTTAACATAATATTCAATGATATCTATCAATTTTTCACTGAAATCTATCACTTATTTTACTGAACCTATTAAACCACTGTTGAGATTTGTCGTATATTATCATTTGATCTGGTTTATAAGATAACTAGTGTTTTCATCCAAAATATTGAGTGATTTCTATAATTTCTTTTACTGAATTATATCACTTATTGACTAAAATCTGTCACTCATTTGATCCGGTTTATAAAATAACTAGTAGGTATTTTCATCCAAAATATTAAGTGATTTCTATAAATTCTTTTACAGAATTATATCACTTATTTGACTAAAATTGTCAAAAAGTTAATAACTTATTTGATGATACTTATCAAATATTGAAATCTGTCACTTAGTTTACTTGATTGCCAAAATTTATTGTTCAAAATTGAGTGATATTTCATATGTTCTACGGAAATATGTTAGGTTTATAGCAAAAAAAAATAATTGTACTGATAGAAATATTTATTTTCGCTTAAAAAAGTGTTTATTGAAAAATTAACTTAAGAATATACAACATGCACTTTTACCTCTAAAAAATAAACATGCTTTATACAGATATTTTTAAAATCTTACTTCTAACATAATATAATTTGAAAATTTGTATTGCAATGCCTCAAGTTTTTAACAAATCTACACATTTCACACCTTTTCAATAAAGAAATATGAACATTTATACAAGTGAGAATAGATATATTAAAATAGAACTCCTAAATCTAGGTACAAAATACTTTAACATCTGACGGTTCAGGTAAAATGAAACAACTATTGCTTTTCTGAATCTTGTCCTATAAGCTATGGTGTCTAAACATAAGAACCCTAGATAATAAACAAAAATATGTTTCATTATTATTAATGTCACTTACAACGTAAAACATAGGTGAAACATATTTCTATCTACCCACATTTACATACTGAACTTTTATTAGTTAAAAATGAGTTAAAATCGAAATACGCAGACTTTGAAGATGAACTAAAATTCTGGATGATAACTCACTTTTATTATATTGAGCAAAGTAGGAAAAATCTCACCGAAAAGTGAATATTTTTAAGCTTCAATAAAGTTATTAACTTCGTTCTTAAATGCCAATTTAAAAAATACACCACTTTTGAGGAATTTGCAATTTTTACCTTTAAACATATCTTAAACCTATTTTTCAAAGACTGCATTTTACAACCTTTTTGCCATTTTCTAACGTATGCACTGAAATAGGCTTATAAAAAAAGTCATTAATTTCTAATGAAACTATTCCATTTTGTATCTTTAACCACAAAAAAGCACATAAAATGTCCATCTCTTTCTGAAAGGAGGAACTCTTGTAGCATTATATAACATGTATTGTTGGAAATTATGAAATCTAAAATCTTATAAAGAATTCTGTCCTTCAACAAAAATTGATTCATTTTGAAATTAGTACCTTTATAGACGATCTGAGAGGCCACAGAAAACGTTTCCAGCAAAAATGTTTGAAGATGATCGTAGTATATTTTATTTTCTATGCTATCGTGATCTTGTTTCAATATAATAAGTTCGGAATATTGTTTAAGCGATAGTAACGTGTATGCAAATTTCATCGAACACTTTTTAGATATTGAAAGTGGTACATTTCTTCTGGAAGAAGTAGCATTAGTGTAGGTGATAATTTCTTTATTTTTTGACTCATATCTCATGCACCAAAAGTATTTTACGGGACCATATTTCTTTATAATCGTTGGGTAATGAACTATCATATGATGTTTTGGTTTGAGTGTATCATCAAAAATTCTTAGGTATAATTTGTGATGTTCCGTTATCAAGTTTTCAAGTATAATTAAATCGGTTTCCAAATAAGAATCTAGTAAAAGCATATTAATGAGTTCTTCCAAAATACAAACGTACTTCCAACCTATATCCGAATGGGGAACTAAATCACCTATATAATTTATTATTTCTCCAGTAAAATACTTCTTACTGATAAAATATTTAATAGAATTCATGAGTCCATACTTAATAATCCCCTCAAAAGCATCATGCATAAGATCTACTGCACAACCCTCAGTTACATGGAAACTCGGAATGTCATTAAAAATTGAGCTAAATCTGTTTCCAGTTTGCTGATAGCTGTTTTGTTCTAAATGTATTCAAGATACAGTGTTGTAAAAAAAAATTTAACACATTTTTTACGATTATTTCGAAACTACCGACAACATCGTACTGAAATTTTGTATGAACATGTTTTGGAAGCCGACATATTATATGAATTTATTTTAGTTTAGTTTTAAACATAACTTTTTTGAGGTTGGATTTTACAGTTCAAATTTTATTCAATTCTACACGAAAAAGGTTCACTTGGTAAAACTCGATATTGTTTACCGTTTTCGGAATATTTTGATTTGAAAATGATGCTGGTATAAAGTAAAAAACAATCGCCAATTTAATAAAAACCAAAAACAATAACATTATTTTTATGCTAGAGTTATTAATTCAGTAAAGAATCACAGGAAGAAAATTGAAATGAATTTGAATATAAACAAGAAATATATCAGTTAGAGTACCTAAGTGTTCGAAATGACGTCCGTTTTCACAATAACATTATTCTAATGCTTGTGTAATAATCAAACAAAGAATCACAAGAAGAAAATTAAAATAAATTTGTATAAAAACATGATATATTCAATCGTGCTATTTCAATCCTTTGGACTACACAGTTTGGTCGTATGTTAAGGAAAAGTCTATTCTACACAGGTAAATTCACGTCAAGAGTTGCAAGACTGAATTAACGTCACTTTAACAACCTCATAGTTGATCCTCAACCGTTTAGAAATTTAATGCATTTTTTAGAAAAAAGGATGGAATAGTGTATTCGTGAAAACTGACGTCATTTCGAACACTTACTCTAACTGATATATTTCATGTTTATATTGAAATTTATTTCAATTTTCTTCCTGTGATTCTTTGCTGAAATAATAACTAGCATAAGAATAATGTTATTGTTTTTGGTTTTTAATAAATTGGTGATTGTTTTTTACTTTATACCAGCATCAGTTATTACTGCATCATTTTCAAATCAAAATATTACGAAAACGGTACACAATATCGAGTTTTACCAAGAGTACCTTTTTGTGTAAAATTGAATGATGTTATATTTCATCTAAAATTTGAATTGGAAAATCTAACCTCTAAAAAGTTATGTTTAAAACTATTTGGTACGAACAGTGTAATTAGCACCCTCCATGAGAGTCAGATATGAAAATAAATTCATACGATGTGTCGGCTTTCAAAACATGTTCATACAAAGTTTCATTACAATGTTGCCAGTAGTTTCGAAATGATCGTAAAAAATGTGTTTAAATATTTTTTTACAACACCCTGTATTTTGAATACGGAAGCCGTTACGAAAGTTTTTTACTAAGCAAACCCCACTTAGTTTTTAGTGTTCTACGTATCTAGCAACGGGGCCACCTTTTAAAAAACATTCTGTATAACTAAACCCCACTTATTTTTAGTGTTCTACGTATCTAGCAACGGGGCCACCTTTTTAAAAAACATTCTGTATAACTAAAGTTTTGCGCCTGCGCCTGAAGTTATGTTATGCACGTCGCACTACGCATGTGATAGCCATAGAAAAGATATCCCTGCCCTGGCAGGTTATCGAAGACATAGTGTGTACATTGGGCAGAAAATGACATTGAGAAAGCATATTTTTCTTTACATAGACAAATTTTTAAAACTATGCAATCAATGCATGTCGTATTTACAGGGATCTGATGTAATTAAGACAAATTTAAATGATCGATATCAAAAGCATTTTGAAGAAAAAGAAAAGGTTGGAGACCTAGAAAATATTTGCAAAGAAGAAGTCATGTTTCATAAAACGTCTGTGGTCAAATAAATGATATCAATTTGAAGCTACACGCTTCCTCATCTGAAGTTTAATTTTTATACCTATATTTGAAACTATTAGTTATCAAAAGTTCTATTTCTTATATAGTTTATTTCTTGTGAAGAATACTTTCTTACCACTTCCACTCCGTTTTCGTTCAACTAAATGATGAAAGGTGATGGTGCTACGAAAGTAAGTAAGCTCTCTATTTCATAGTATGTTGAACAAAATTTACCTATATCAATATCAATAACACATAAGTACAATCCATTTTTGCAACCATACAAGTTGGAAGATTATCTTGGATCATGTGAAAGTGTATTTCATTTTCTGTTGCATACTTCTATGTACTAATCATATTGATACGGATAGATTTTGTTCAACATATTATCCAATAAACCGGTTACTTACTTTGGTAGCACCACATTCATCACTCTTTAATTGAACGTAAACCGGGTGGGAGCTCATCATTAATCTGTATTAAATTTGTTGTTGTGTGTATTGAAATTGCTGTTTTAACTTGTGGTTATTGCACTAGCACATCATACTCATGAATGTTACTCCACTGCCTTGATAGTCTGGTAAAATTGACATTTCACATCGTGATTTTGCTACTATTGACCGATTTGGACGTTCTTGGTGTCAAAATGTTCGGGAAAGCGTCGCGAACCAGCAGACCCCATTATGAACCCGCGCTTTTATTATTCCTATTTTTAAATTGACAATTAAACGTCTAATTAATTGTTGATTTGGACCGATAATTAACTGATGTATTTGACAAAAAATCATGAAGGAAATTGGATGCAAATCGTTACTCAGGGGGTTTTCGAGGTCGCTGATTACGATTCCTTCACCAGAATCGAAAAATTCGGGAAAACTCTAAATTTTCATGGTAAATTACAACCAAAATCTGCAAACGGTGCATCACTAGCGTAAAAAATCCACTCAGAGGATTTCGAGGTCACTGTGAATACATTCTTCAATTTTATGTAAAAAAGTGTTTATTAAATATAATATATCTATATTAAATTATCTTTTTGTAAAAAAAAATATTTTTCAAAAATTACACGAGTGTTATATTGTTATTTGAAAGATAAGTTTACTGATGGGATAATGTATCTTCCACAGAGTAATGTACCGTTTGCCGATTTTGGTTGTGATTTTCCATGAAAATGTCGAGTTTTCCAGTCTATTAAGTAGAATATCCCGATTCTGAAGACGGATTCGTGATCAGCGATCTCGAAAACCCCCCGAATGAATTTTTAAACGCTCGTGACATTTGCAAATTTTTATAGAAATTTTCCATGAAAATGTCGATTTTTCTAGCCAAATTTGTAGATTTTTCCGTTTCATGATCAGCGACCTCGAAAACCCCCGAGTGATTTTTTTACTCCTGTGATTCACCGTTTGCATATTTTGGTTGTAATTTTCCATGAAATTGTCTAGTTTTCCCGAATTTTCCGATTCTGGCGACGGATTCGTGATCAGCGATCTCGAAAACTCCCGGAGTAACGATTTGCGGTCATTTTCTTTCATATTTCATGTTAAATACATTAGTTAATTATCGGTCCGAACCAACAATAAATTAGAAGCTTAATTGTTCATTAACAAATAGGGATAACAAAAGCGCGGGTTCAAAATGGGGTCTTCTGGTTCGGGGTGCTTTCCCGAACATTTTGTCACCAAGAACGTCCAAATCGGTCAATTGTAGCAAAATAGCTTCATTTCCGATTTTAAGGGCTATGTTGACAGAACTATGAACACTATAGCTCTTTAAAATGCACATCAACAATAACACATAATTATTCACTTTCATCAGTATGTTAGATAGTCTTCTTCAAATTTCTGGTGTGGTTTTCTTAGTCTCTGGTAAATATTGTTCAGTGTTCAATCTGTTTCTTGTGAATGCATACCCCACCCTTGGGGAACAGAGAAAGAGTTAGTTCCTCGTTAGAACCGCGCACGCGTGTAGACTAGACATTTTATACTACTTGGAATGTAAACGAAAACGATACAGTCCATTAATTAAATGTTAAATTAAACAGTGCTAACATAATAACAAAACATTTGATCACTTCGCCGGATTTGCGAGAAAAATACTGAGCACTTGTGTGATGTGTATTTGCAACAAGTAGTGTTTCGGGCTTGAATCTGTTCATTCGTACATGTGATTAATCGCAAAGCTATTGACAGTTATTCGAAACTAGGAACAAACGTACTGTGAAGTGTTTTATGAGGGGACGGCATATTTCTTTCAAATCCGCCATTGTTTTCATTTGTGCCTGTGTAGCGGGTAGCTGCTGCTAAAGAATCGAATCAGCATTCAGCAAGATATTACCAACGAGGTCTAGTATAGAGTAGACAAGTAGTGTGTTAAGCATAGGGAGCCGCTGGTAACCTGTCGGACATTCTGTACTTCTCGCACATGTAGTACGCTCGTAGTGCGCTCTCACTCGCACGGTCTCCCCTTCTACACCGAATTTTTAACTTTCAGGAAGTTGTTAAAATCAAATAGGCGCGCTTTTTAAAGTTGTGGAGCAGAAGAAGTAATACAGGGATCCGAAATGATAATTAGGTATCTGCTTTACCATTCCAGTATGGCGGACGAGTTGTCAGATTATTTGTTTACGTACATATAAAGCAATGCGGAATGCGTATATCTTGATTTTGTTTCTAATTTAAGTGGTGATCTGTGAGGAGAGTAGATTTAATTTTGATTTCTGGAAAAGTCATAGGAAATATCGTATAACAAGTTTTAGAGTTTATGAAATATAAACTTATGCCTCTAATAAAAATGCCAGGTGGAATCGAAAAAGTAATACGTACTTCAATCCCCAAGAGTGATAATTATGTTAAGTTATAAAACATAATATAATTTTATTATGTTAAATAAATATATTGGAAATGTGTATAAGTGTGTAACACAATAAAAAAAGTTGTCAGGTTGTCATAACAACATCAGTCATATTATCAATTGAAGTATCGGGCATAGTCTTATTTATATTAAAATTAAGTCTAAAACAAGAAATATAGTAATAAATAATAGTAACATTGCTTGCAAATTGATTGTGTATATACATATCAGTATCTCTTTACAGCTTTATTAATAGTGGGCTTAGCATCTGACGATAATACATATCTATTACCAGTATTGGTTATATATTTATCTTCAAAATGATCACTACAAACTGGAGAAGAACTTCGATATTTGACTTTCTTGCAAATCAAAAAATTCACACCACTCTTTTTTAAATCTACTAAAAAAAATAAACAAACACGTAGGTTATGTATAGATTCTATTATATTATACGTATTTTATTATAAAAAAACTCTTATTTGGACTTAGCGGGTTTTTATTTTTCTTACAAGATTTGCGAATGCCAACCAATTTTATTAGTATCACAAAGAGTATAAGAATATAACAGAATTTTGAAATATAATATAACGCGCGCATACCATCATAGTTGAGGAGAATTAAAGGGAAATCGTGCGAGTGAGAGCGCAGTACATGTGCGAGGACAGAATTTCCGACAAATTACCCGTGAAAGGCTTAGTTGTCTACTCTAGTATAGACCTCGTTGGATATTACAGATAGCGACGCATCAGTAGTGCTTCCCTCTATTGTAAATGGGACTAACGCGTGCGACTAGTGTCTAGTAGACGAATTAGTGGACTTGCGTAATAAGAACCGAACCTCGTCTTTTCTGCACCGACAATACTGGTTTGGTTATCCTCCAGAAATTCAATCTGTAAGTCGATTTATTCACTCAATTTATGTAGATGCTTTTCAGAGTTGATTACATCTGAGCCCTGCTTTATGACATGTTTCCTGTGGTACACTTACGTAAATTTATTTCAACATCATTAACATTATGACTATTAAATGAATTAATCCGCTAGCGGGAGGCTATATCAAATTTTGTACATTTTATTGAAGGTGTGCATGACGAATATGAAAACAATGAATCTTTATCATCCTAACGTTTATTAGAACTACAACATCGTGTAGAGAGGGTATAGGTCGGTCTGTAGATGAGTTTGATGAGGTACAAGGGGAAATTAAAATAGTTTGTGAAGATGACGCACTTGAATCACATTACGTAGGAAGAGATGAGTCTAGTGATAGATACAATAAATTCATTGCTCATGCAGAAAAATTAATAAATTCAGTGTCAGGTGATACAGCGTCAGTATCGAATAAATCCAATTCCAATATTAGTGTTAAAAGTGAAGCATTGGACTCCTAAGAAAATGAAACAAATAATGATGCAAACCCGAGTCCTGAAACAGATGTGAATTCTTCATTGCCCGTATTGTCTTCAGGCGATCAAGCTGTAGTTGCGCCTCCACCTATGAAGTCTATACCAAATGAGTACACTTCTCACTTCAATAATACTATTAACCTTCCAGTCATTTATCTCCCCAAATTCAGTGGAAAATATGAACAGTGGCTAAGTTTTAGAGTTACTTATGAAAGTCTTATTCATACACAGAAAACACCATCATATGAGCAAAGAGATACCCATCCATTCAATGATATTCTCTATTCCATATTCCACGAGTAGAGTAGTAATTCATTCAACGAGTATATTTGATTACTAATTAGATTATATCATTGACTTGAATATGAGAACCCATTGAATTTCAATGAATTTTTCAAATATAGTAAGCAATTGGATATCAATGATATATCACATTAATTTTAATAACGAATTTATAATTGATCTTTTACTCTGTTTAATTCAAATTTTATTCATCGTTGACAGATCTTTGTCACAGTTTCAAGAGAATGAAGCTCTCATTGAGGATTCTTAATTTGCCCTTGCTTCAATATTATGAAGCTTGGGTTCGAAAATTGATTCAATTTGAAATAAGTACACTTCAATATAGTTTTCTGTTGAGGTACCCATATGTACATATACCTACATATACAGGGTGTTTAAATTTTTTCTTTCATAACTTAGGCAAACGATAGAACTTCTAAAAATAATGGGGTCTTTCATATGAAATTTTTTTCTAAATCACTTCGTTTCCGAGATACTAGTTTTGAAAAATTATTACATTTTCTTCATTATCTTCTAATCAAATGAAGATTTTTAGTTTACCTTGGTAAACATTAGTTTTACTGGACGAGAAAACAAAATGTTCTTGAGTCTAATACAGTCGAGAATACAGTAGCTTTGTTATTGGTCTTTGTACCGATTTAAACCCCTTGAACTTCTACGCCAATGGTCGGAAATTATTATTGTATACAAATTTGAAAAATTTCATTTATTTACTATTAAAAAGTATTCTTGATTTCTTTCACTTAGAGGCTTTCTGTTCGAGCTATTTTGATTCTTGTAATGAGGGTTATGTTATGGAATTTCTTTTGAAAGGCTATTTGAAACTTAAGAAAATATTTGAATACCTATTTATTGATTCAACAATAAAATATTTCTTATTTCCACGCACATAAAATCATTATTCGTTCTTCCACCTTTCGCCTTCAATAAACTTGGAATTATTTATTAAAAAACAAGAAATTAAAAGCTACTTACTTGCACCTCTATTCCGATTGAGGAAAAATTATAACAAAAGAATAGAATTATTGTCAAATTCAAATTCAACAGACAAAACTTACCTGAAATTAAAATGTATAATTAAAAAATAAAAACATACAAAAGCTTACTCACTTTTAAAACCATTTAAAAATCACGAAGCCGATTTCTTAGGGTTCTTCGAACCACTGTCGGGGTGAATTAAAAAAAAAATGTTTGGATCATCTCGAGAGTATTGCATGCTCCTTTAGGATATTCGAACCCTATGTTATAATACATATAGCAAACAAAATATGTATTCAGACAATTGTTCACTATTGGAAATGACAGTTTTTTCCGCGACTACATGGAATTTCTTCATTCCTATAAAGTATATTTTAATAACAACAATAATACAAATGATAATAAAAATAATCGACCAACAAGCAATAAAATAAAGTCCGACAGATAGATACTTTCGGAAAAAAGAGAACAATAATAATACATCAAATCTAATGAAACAAATGATTGATGAATTCAAGAATTTACTAATACTTGTGTGATACTGCATAAATAATTTATAATTTCTACCTTCACTGTTCAGAACCATAATATACGGTGCAGAAATCCCAATCTGTTCAATTTCTGACAGTTCCTGGAATATTTGGATTAACATACGATAATCTTACTTTCTTTAAAATATGAATTTCTAATCAGAATGATATTGTACAATTTCTCATTGTCATTTAGGGTGGAAGAATTTATTATATTCCTTTTGAGTTCAAAATTGAGGATTTTGTCCGCTTTTATCAACATCTGTGGACATAGTGTTTCAACGTTGTGTCCCATTAATTTGGTATAATGCCACAATATTCCTTGCCTTGTTAATAATAGTCACTCTTCATTGATACTGTTGGTGGCAAGTCTGTAGCATTTGAGAATACCCTTTGAAAATATAAGTCTTGTCAGAATCTAGGTCTTCAATTTCAGCACTTGCGGCATTTTTCAACTGCATTCGCATGTTTTCAGTAGAATCTTCTTTATCTTGAAGTTCAAGATCAGGCTGCCAATTTCTGCAACTAGTTTTGTCAATATAGTAAAAAATAAACCAAAAGTTAATAAAAAATCTTATCTAAGATTTTTTTTGGTAAATGTTATTTGAGGGTTCATAGAACATAGAATCACAAAAATCAGTTATGGGGGTGCACCGCTACCCCCTAAAAAACCATCCTTTCGGTGAAAAAAACCGTATTTTTCGTTTATTTCGCTTATAACTCGTTAACCGTTGGAGATATCAAAAAATTACATGAATTAAAAAAGAATGTTTGAGAAATTTCCTACTGAAAAGGTCTGTTGTACTTTTTTGAAGGAATATCATATTTTCCGTGAAAATTTAGCTTGAAAATTTGAGAAAAAATTTTTTTTCGTTAAAACGCGTTATTAAATTATAACATTTTTGCCATTTGCATTATGAGTGAGAAAAAATTGAAGCGAAGTCTGAAGTGTCATTTTTCACCAAAGAAAATAGATAACTAAATTTCTGAATGCTGGAAAACCATTTTTTGTGAGAATAAAGAGATTATGGGAGTAAATGTTTTTTATTAAACTCTTCTATGAAAAAGCAAATAAAAGATTTCGATTGTTTGGGATAACATTATAATAAATCAATTAGAAAAATCACTAGATTTCTGGTAATTTTCCAAATGAGAAAATAAAACAGTTTAATAAGTTTTTGTTAGAACGGGAAATTAAACAGCTCTACAATTGAATTATTCGATGTATTATAGAAAACAAGTAGAACACTATAATATACATGGATTGAATTAATACGTCAATCTGTCAAATTAAACATTTTCAAATCAGCGTAAGAGAGCGCACACAGATGTATTCACTCTGTGACACACGAAAAATGCGACGGAGAGCGTGACACAATACTTGTACTAACACTTCCCCTCGCGATTGTACGCTGATCATTTTGATCTCAACACACGTTCGGACGTGGTACGCTCAATAGTCCTAACATTTTCACACATCCTTGATGTCTAGGTCCGGGGAGTCCTTTTGTAAAAACATCAGCAACCATTTCAGCTGAAGGAACATGATGAAGGCTAAAAACATTTTCTTTCAGGGCGTCCCTTATGAAGTGGTACCTAATATCTATATGCTTAGTTCTATCATGGAGAATAAGATTTTCAGCCAATTTAATAGCACCCATGTTGTCCTCATAAATGATTGTCTTCGACAATTTTTCCAGTCCCAATTCCATGAGAAAAGACCGAAGATAAGTAGCTTCTTTTATGGCTTCAGTCATCCCCATATATTCCGCCTCTGTGGATGAAAGTGCGACAGTCTTCTGCTTTCTAGAATCCCACGAAATAGGTTCACCTCCTAGTATAAATACAAAACTCGTATAAGATTTCCTGTCATGAGGGCAATTACCCCAATCAGTATCCACGTAGCCCTTGAGACATTCAGACTTTCCATTGAAGACCAATCCAAGATTGATTGTTCCTTTTAAATATCGCAATACTCGTTTAGTCGCAGTCCAATGCTCTTTTCCATAACAGTTGTTAAACTGTCTCAAATAACTAACTGCGAAACTAATATCAGGCCTAGTCGATATAGATAAGGCACCTACTAATTCTCGATAAGGTAAGTTTTCGTCCGGAGGATCTTGATTCTTCATCAATTTTGTACCAGGGTCCACTGGAGAGCAAACAGGCTTTGATTCAACCATTCCAAATTTATTCAATAATTCGTTAACATATCCAGATTGGTGCATGGATATAGTGTCGTTCTTTCTACTAAATTCGATTCCCAAGCAGTATGAGATTTCACCAAGGTTTTTAGTTTCGAAATTTTGTGAAATATACTTACTAAAATTGTCTATATTCTTATGATTTCGGGATGCAACTATTATATCATCCACATAAATAGCAGTTAAGGTTAGTTCGTTTCCATTCTTAATTTGGTATAGACAAGGATCAGCACTTGTTGCTGTTGCTCCAAAAGCATTCAATACCCTATCCAGTTTTGCATACCAACTTCAACCGGCTTGACGTAAGCCGTACAATGCCTTATTTAGCAGACACACTTTATGTCCTTCACGTAACTGCTTTAGCATTTCCTTGGCTTTCATACCAATCTCGTTATTTTCTTGCGACATGATGATTTCAAGCAATTGACAGATATTTCGGAGGTTCTATGAATATTTCTTCCTCAAGTTCGCCATTTAAATAAGCACAAGTCACGTCAAATTGTCTTATTTTCATCCCATATTGAACGGCTAACGAAGTCAACAGTCGAATGGTACTAAGTCTAGCAACCGGAGCGAATGTTTCTTTAAAATGGATTCCTGGGCGTTGGCTAAAACCTTGAGCAACAAACCTAGCTTTTCTTCTTTCCAACGTCCCATTGGCTCTATACTTATTCCTCAATACTATACGACTACCTATGATTTCACGATTGCTAGGACGATCGACTAGTTTCCAGGTATTATTTTTTATAATGTACTTAATTTCAAAAGCCATAGCTTCATACCACTCGTTCGCCTCAGCAGAATTTATAGCTTGTCTCATAGATACTTCTGCCAAGCAAGCATATTCTACACTTTCTGTGATTCTTGCTTCTGCCTCAGTATATCTATACTCTTTTCGAGGTCTTCCTCTTGCTCCAGTCCTGATAATTCTAGGTCTTCCTCTCTCCCTTCTAGGAACAACCTCTTCTTCAATAATTGCACGATAATCTTCGTTGTCCTCTTCCATTACAACAGGATTCGTTTCAATTTCAACAAACTGTTTTGACCTTAAATCAGTTTTCTCTTCGATGCAATCGTCAGGGAGAAATTCAGTAAATCCTTCCACTTTTGTCTCTAGTCCTTCAAGGAACTTTACGTCTCGTGAAATTTCGACTTTCCTTTCATTAGTTATCCACACTCGATATCCCTTACATTCTTCAGAATAACCCAAAAAAAATTCCTTCTTTTGTTCTTGCTTCGAATTTTCCTCTGTTGGGTTGTCTGTTGAGACAGAAAACACGACATCCGAATTCCCTGTAATAGTTCACGTTGGGTTTTTCCCGGTCCATAATTCGTATGAAGTTTTTCCGTTGAGACTCTTTGAAGGACAACGATTTCGGATATAGTTCGCTGTATTAATTGCTTCGGCCCAAAACATCGGCGGAAGTCCGGATTGCATTAATAAACAACGAGCCATGTCCAAAAGAGTTCGATTATTTCTCTCCGCAATCCCGTTTTGCTCAGGGTTATACGGAATCGTCAGTCGACGAGATATACCTAGTTTCTTTAAGTATTCATCAAATTCATGACTAGTATACTCTTTGCCATTATCAGACTGGAAAAACTTAACTTTCTTGCCTTGTCGTTTCTCAGCCATATTTATAAATTCTTTCGTGACTTCTAACACATCTCTTTTCGATTTCAGAAAACGAACGACGCACCATTTTGAATGGTCATCAATAAATTCGACGAAGTAACTTGCTTTGATTCAACGCGCATAGGTCCGCAAACATTATTATTAATTCTAATAGCTCAGTTACTCTATTAGATTGTTTTGGATAGGGGTACGCACCATCTTCCCCTGAAGACATACCTCACATTTAATAGTGTTATTTTCAAACTTTATCGGTTTTAAATTTTCAAGTCCACGTATACCGACCCTGCATGGCTAATATAATATCAGATTTGGCTTTATTGTCGTTCTTTTCCCACTGTTCAGATATTCAAAAAATTCAATTTAAATCACAAACTTTCACTACACGTTCTGGGCCCATAACCTGTTAGAACGGGAAATTAAACAGCTCTACAATTGAATTATTCAATGTATTATAGCAAACAAGTAGAACACTATATAATATACATGGATTGAATTAATACGTCAATCTATCAAATTAAACATTTTCAAATCAGCGTAAGAGAGCGCACACATATACTATTCACTCTGTGACACACGAAAAATGCGACGGACTAACAGTTTTAAACAGTGTAACAAATTTTTAATTACAAATCTGACAAAAATATTCTGTATACTACTAATTTCTATTCTATATAAATATAATCTATCTATTTACATCTATACAATTATGAATTATAAATAAATATTAAAAATCGTCATCTTCTGCTACATCATCGTAATCCACTTCTGGTTCGATTGGGTGTTTGTTGGTACAGGTATCGGTGCAAGTACCACAAGCTTCATGGCAATATAAACCAGCCTTCTTACAGGAGCAAGCATTCCCGCAACCTTTCTTACAATTACAAAAAATGATTTTCATAATTTCATCCGGTGCTGGTGGTCTCGTCATCATTATTGGTGTTAATATTTTGTCTTTCTTCCATCCCCATTTTAATGGTGACAAATCATTTGACAGCCATTTTTGAAGTTGTAAATATACTCTCAAACAATGTTGAGCTGCTGAATCGTTAGTCGGACGAAGGGATGCAAGATAGACAGCTTTCTGTTTAACAATATTTTTGAGGAAAATTACATGTCTCAAATCGTTGAGACATGTAATTTTACTTCCCGCATTATATATATGACCCGCATTCCATTATTAGTAATATTTTCAACAGATTGATTTGTCTGTTTGAATATTTCTACAGCTTTCTTGACCTCACTACTTGCTTTCTCAAACATTTTAAAGATGGAATTTTTGGCTTTGAAGTAAAAGCAAGATGTAGTATCACATCCAGATATTGCATGTAAACATAATACATTAGATTTACAAAATGGCATATGATCCAAACTTTTAGATGAATAAAAAATCCGCTTTTCTTTTCCTTTTCCCAATTTTAAGAAGAAAATCTGTCTTGTGGTGCCAATGCTGTTAAAATTACCAACACATCGATGTCTTCGCAAACTACATACATTGGATTGAATATTTATAATATCTTTTAAAAATGTTTATAAAATTTTATTAAAAAATAGCTCACCTCGCTGTTCAACTGCAGTTTATTTTGAAAAAACCAACAAAATCACGAAATTTTTTTCAATTGAATGAAAAGAAATAAATTTCATACACTATAAAAATTAATAATTAAAATCAACTAGGTATCTTTTAATATCGTGTATCAAATCTATTTTATAAACATACATAAACTACATTAAAAAGCAGAAGAATTTTAGTACAGCTGTTTTATTTTAAATGAATAGTAACCGTCGCAAGCTTATAGTGCATAGTATAGCACCCAGTAGAAATGCGCGCATCTACTATGGGACTTGACGTCGCGGTGCGTTGAAATTCTCTTCTTTTAAGCAGCAATTTTTTTCTACCTGTGGGCTTATATTAAAATTTTAAATAGTACTATCGAATAATATGAAGTCTCAGCTTTATTTCTAGATCGGTTAGATTTAAAATTTTTTGGATCTGAGGATATGCCATCAATTTGAAAAATTATTTAAAAAATTTGATATTATGCAATTTTTCGATGATTTTTTTTCTTTTTTATTAATGGCAGAAAATTGGCCTAAAATCGGCAAAAATGAATGGGCTGGTAAATTTGCGCATGTGTATCTTTTCAATACTAAATTTTTTTACATTCAAATAACCCCTCGGACTAAAAAATTCATTTATGATTTATATTTAACTTAGTTATGCTGATGGGTCTTCAAAAAAACGAGAAGCGTAAAAATTCGCCGGATAACGGTATTATATCGTTGTTTTTATGGACTAGTAACTATGAAAATTACTTCTACATTCGAAAAAGAGATCACATTATCTATCCCCTTCAAAACCCACTTTGATTTTTCTTCATAACTTGTTTAGTTTTTGAGATATTCAATTTTTTCTGCATCCAACGCGTGAAATTCCGCGCGTAAGTAATATTTCGCGCGCATTAAATATACAAAATTCGCAAATTCTTCAACATTATTTATCTTGAAAAGTATGATGAAAAAAATACAGAGGACCTTTTTTGTAGGAAATTACTCAAGGTTTTGTCATAGGTAATTTTTCAATATCTCTGAAAGTTCACGAGTTATCAGCAAAAAACGGTTTTTTCACCAAAGGGGTGATGTTCTGAGCGGATTGCGGCACACCCCTGTAACTGATTTTTGTGATTTTATATTGTATTAACCCTAAACTAACAATTACGGAAGAAAAATTCGAGATAAGATTTTTTATTCTGAAAATTTCTAAAATAACTGGACTAAACCACCTTGACAGTTAACCAACTTTCTCCTTTTATGAGGTCTTCTAATAAACTTTGAGTGATCTCTAAGCTTACAAAACACGGTGTGAGAGCCATCGCCCAACACCACGCCGTCGTCATCGACATCTTCGAAAATCTTAAGATATTTAGAAATAATTTTATTAGCAATAATTTTGATAGCTGTGGAGGGTATGTGCTTTTTTATTTGTAGCATGGCATCTGCAACAACATGGATAACATCGGATATACTTCGCTTCTCTCTAATTTCTTTCTCATAATCCTTTAAAGTACTCGCATTCATTTTTTCCCAGGGGATATTAAAGCACTTCCAAGCATTTAACGAAGCTGTACCGATAGTTTTCTCCTTTTCCTGTTCTCCATTGTCATCTCCAATAGTGGACCTTGAAACATCTAATTCAGAAATTTCAATGACGTTAAAATAATAGTAAATGATGAAGCTTGGTCTTGATTTATTAACATTAACCCTACATTGCACACGTGCTGAAGAAATTGATACTCTAATGAACAGCACAATTAGAGATTATGGCCTCTCTACCAAAAGAAGCATGTTTAAATCGCAATATAACAAGGTCTATTTACACAGCTTTTGCTCAGAACCATCTAAAACGTATAATTGTAAAGTTTCCCTTTGACACTTGAACAATTTTTTTTTTTCAAGTTTCCATAAATTTGGAATGTCGAAATAAAATTATTTGCTTAAAACCACCTACAAACGTATGAACACTAAGTTTCAGTTTGATCCTAAACAAAATTTATGTAAAAACTCTTTTTCCAAGTTTCAGGTAATACGTACAAATTAGTATTTGTACGATTCTGAAAAAAAATCTTTGAAAATTCTTTTTCCAAGTTTCAGGTTAATACTTGAAAGTTTAAATAAATGTTGAAATTACTAAAAATCCCTTATATGCTTACATGCTTAGAACAATCTAAAAACTATAAATACTAAGGTTCAGTTTGATAGTAAAAAAATATTCTTTTGAATATTGTTTAAAAAATTTTGGATGACAACCTTTTTTACATTAAAAAATACTTTTTATGTATTATTTTTGGCAGAAATATTTTGAAAAACATTTAAGTATTTTTCAAATGATATTTTGCGAAGAATATTCTGTATTTGTAAAACAAATAACATGAAGAAGAGTACTATAATTCAACTGCGAGAAGTATTGCTATATACTCTTACTAGTTTGCAGATCCTAACTTCATAACCTATAACCCTTACCCTCTGAAGGATTTCTAATGGTGCTGATCTGAAGGAGGAAAAATGATTGTTGTCCGCCTTCGTAATGCTTACATGGCTCATGAAATGATAAATCTTCGTAATGGCAGCCGGAAATGTCAGTTCTATTATCACTATAGTGCTCACAAATAAATTTGTTCATAAAGCCCTGTTGTTTTGTTTTAGGATACTTCAATTATGTTTCCCAAAAAGTATAAGTTAAGTCATCATATTTACAATTAATAATAATATACTTTGTAACGAAGCTCTAAAATATTGAATAATTATTTAATGGGAAACACGTAGATTGATTGTAAATTTTAGATTTCGTTTATATTAGTACCTATTTCAAATTGATAATTCCGAATAATTATATTGTTGTATAGGAAGATAGATTGTACCGGGCATTGACATCCGTGTAGTTTAAGTGTCAGATTTGCATACGGTTCCTTCCATTCATAAGTCGCGAATATTTTGATTTCATTCGGAAACCTGCATATTACGTGTCTACAAAAGATATCGGAACAGATGTAACCATAAAAACGGCACAAAATCGAGGAACTGGTGAACCATCATGAGTGCGAAATGAGCAAAAATGGGGTCGGCTGGAGCTGGTGTAGGTGGCTTGACCGGAACCTCTATTGATATAAAAGAACGCCTCGCAAGCCTTAAATTAAATTATTGTCTGTGAGACAGTGCGAAAAGACAATTGAAATTAGAATTCGAATAGTGAGCAAGCAATTGAAGTGCGAGGTAACAATTTAGACAGCCGAGATCAAAAAGTAAGTGCTCCACCAATTACCTTTGAAGCATTAGGTAAATAGTAATTTTTCAATTTGAGTTAGTACATTGAGTTCCATTGTTTTGCCCGCGGTGCGCCCTTGTAATATCAAATATTGTTTAATTAGCGATAAGTAATTGTAATTTTATTTTATTGTACCTGATAAGTTAATCCTGTACTGATTTCCATAACGTCCCGATAAAATTAATTGTGTTCTGATGAACGTAAAAATTGAATTTGTTAAGTAATTGTATTGTGTCAGAGGGTATGAATGATTAGAGTGAAAGGGAATCACGACACACCAATATACTGTGCCTACCCGGAAATAAGGGTGTGTCGTAGATAGTCCTCCGCCAGGGTATACACGCTGTGACTACCCGGAAGTTGGTTCTGAAGGAGGAAAAGAGTGAAAGTGAATCACGACGCACCAATATACAGTGTGTCTACCTGGAAATAAGGGTGCGTCGTAGATAGTCCACCGCCAAGGTCTACACGCTGTGACTACCAGGAAGTAGGCTCTGAAGGAGAATGTATGTTTGAGAGTCGTAATTTCCACTGTACACACTGTGTCTACCCGGAAGTTCAGTGGTGTTACTGACGAGGTGATTATATTCTAACACGCTGTGACCCGGAAGTAAGAATTATAATTGCCAAATTTATGTGTGGGTAGTATATAAGTGCCTGACACTGTCGTACAATTACCCGTGAGACCGTTCCCGAGAAATTACGCGTACTAACCTGAAATAAGAGCAGGATAAATGAATCTCAGTATTCACCATTATTAAAAGTGCCCTAAAAATTACTGATATTACGCGGGCGTAGTGAGGGTATTGGGAAGGTTCCATTACAACTCAAGACCTGCTGTCACTTGCTCTGCTCGAGTATCCGTGCACGTTTTCGCTATAAATTGGTGCATGAAAAGCCGTTTTTAATAACACTTGTATGAATATTTGTTGGCAAGGCTATAATAAGGGGCCTATTTGGACCGCGTTTTTAACAATCTGAGCTTCCTTGTGCTTCATCCGGGTCGGATAAATTATTATTATATAGAGAAAGTGAAATATCAATGTATGTCCAAGCTATAAATAAATTATTGGGAAGTTCCGTGTTTATCTAAAAAGACTTTCTGCAACAGCAATTAAGTAGTCTAGAAGTAACCAAGTATTAATGGCAATTGAAGCCTGCAATTTTAATACTACTCAGTCTGCCCTATTGACCCCTGGTTACTTCACTGAGACTACCCTGGGACATTATTTATTATTCAGAACAAGTTTTTTTGAAAGATGCAGATTATAATAATCCTTAAAACTCACCCTGAAGAATCTACCAATACAAATTGGATTATATTATAGGTATATTAGCGACAAAGAAGTAAGTATTACATTTTACATGCAAGGCCGTAGTCAGAAAATCATTGCGGGAGTGTTGTTGTGGGTTTAAATTCTCACATGTATAAAATAGTCTCATCGTGAATATTATAATAATATTTCTTAACCCAGGTATGAATTATATATGAAATTCTCGGGAAATAGGTCACACTAACACATATGCCTATTATTTCCGTCTTTACGTACGCTTCGGTCTTACGACTATCATCAGAAGACGTATCAATGTATAAAACGTGATTTCTCAGAACTTGTATCAACACAAGGCGTCCTTATCGAACTTATTTCAATTAAAAATGCCCACGAACAATCGAAATGTGTTATAATTTCGATTACTCGTGTTTCTGTTCATTTCGGCGACGTGGGAATTTTTAATTGAAATGAGTGCGATAAGGACGGCTTGTGGTGATACAATTAGTTTTATGAAATCACATTTTATACATTGATATATGTATATACTGATGATGGTCTTGAGACCGAAACGTGCGTAGGCGTGAAGACGAAAATAATAAGCATTTGTATTAGTGTGCCCATTTCCCGAGAATTAAATGTATATACATATAGATATATGGGGAATCACCCCACCCCGTTACATTGAAATAATGAATATTACTTCATAGAAACAATGAAACAAGTTCATTGATGTTACTTAAGAATTCGTTGAGCGAATGAAAAATAATAGTACATAACAATGAATATTTTCATTTTCTCAATGAATTTCATCATAACATGAATGCAGGTATTATTTCATTTCAAGAATTTATTTCGTTGAGGCAAAGAATATATTTCGTCATCATAATGAAAGATATTCATTTGATAATGAATAATTTTATCGGCTCAATGAAATTATTCATTATTGAAAAGACAAGTAATCATTAGAACAAAGTATAATTTTCATTCGTCGAATGAATGCTTCCTGGTATTAATGAATACATGCTTTAATTTGAAGAAGAATATTTTCATATATCCAATGAACTACTCTTCATTTAGGAAATGAAGTGGTTCATCGGCTGAAAAACGATAATCAAAATCATTGTTTAAATGATTCTTTTCATTATATTTATGCTCACTTTTGGTTCAGTGTAGAGGAGTCGTATAATAAAGCTTGATTTTGTGCAATAAGGCAAATTCTTTTATTATATTATTTTTCAACTCGGTACCATTGTCTTATGTCAATAATTTCGGGTTACCGTGATGAGTCAAAAAATTTATAAATGCTTTAGTGACGTGAACAGCTGTTAATGAGGTGATTGGGTACGCCTGGGCATATTTGGAGAAGGTGTCTATAATAGTGAGAAATTTCTGGCTTTTAATAGTGAAAGTATCTGCGTGAACGATTTCAAATGGTTTTTTACCATTGACATAACTCGCAGTTATTGAAGTTATTTGGTGATACTATCTCTATATAAGGCCAGTAACACTTTCGTTTTATTTAAGGTTCTGTTTCGGTAATCTCGCGATGGTTTGTTTTACCTTCGTGATACAATTCGACAATTTCTTGAGAATAATGATTGCTGTTTCTTATATTGGTATTTCAAGTACCTATTGAGTTTTCACGACTAGTGTGAACATTATTATTATCACCGTCATCATCTTGATTTTCGACTTCATTTGGATCGGGGGTTTTGTCTATATTACCTGTGACGGAATGTGTCGTCTGTGACGACACGTCTTGATTATTTCCATTTTTATAATTTTGATTTCCATCAAAAGTTTCGTTTGGCTGTAAATGTTTGTGAAAGAATTCAACATTATTATGGACTGATAGTGATTTGATTGAATATAGTATTGTGAAATTTATAACATCTTCTAAATAATTATGAATATCTACGTGAGCCCATCCATTTTAGGATATTGTTAAGGTTTCGGGTATTACACAATTTTGAATTACTTGTTGAGGTACTAAGATCTCGCCTGAAGGGGTCGTAACAGGGTTTACGATTCTCCACACAGTATTTTCTGGTAGTAACTTTTCTATGAGTAATTTTAGGTTGGAATCAAAGTACTTTGGTATTTGGAGTTATGATTTGTGAATTTGCAAAATCTAATTGTGCGTTCAAAGGATAAGATCGATTCCGATTAGTCCTTCTGAATATCATGGAATTTATAGGAATAAAATTTTAAATCGATGTCTTGCTAGAACTTGCTAAACGCTGGTATTGTAATAGACGTGTCGTGCTTAGAGGAAGCGGAAGAGGCCGAAATGACTAACAGCTCGTGAGTTTAATATTTATTTAAATAATTGTTCACGATTTCGGCGTCTAAAAAAGATTTGGTTGCACCAATATCAATTAATAATTTCAAAGGGGGATCGTATATGTCGATTTACGGTAGGTGTCGTTTGTCGTAAGAAATTATTCAATTCTACTATGGGTTCGGATCTTGAGACGTGTTCTTCTTCAAGAAATTCATATTCATAATTATCATCGTACTCCTGAGGATACTCTGCCTCAGTGTCGGGAGAACACTCTGTATAGTTCTCATCTGAAAATTTACTTGTTCTGTATTAAACAATTCCTCAGCATGCCAATTTTGTTTGGGTACAGATTGTGGTTTTAATTCCGTATTCTTTGTAGTCATACTCATGAGTGTTGGTCTATATGGAAACGTTCCGTTTGGGTTGAGCTTGAAAACATTTGTTGGTCTCGGGGGTTTACCGAATACTTGTTGGTCCCTAAAAATTTTTTGTGGTATCTGTCTCTGTGTTGGTTGAACATCTACAGGACCAGTAGGAAAAGATGGTATAATTTTGGGTTAATTTTGGTGGACAATATTGTTAGATGTAGAAGGCTGATAGTGTTGTGTGAAATTGTTCGGAAAATTATTTCGCTATGAATGATTTTGGTGTACTTAGATCAGTCATGTGATTTTGTGTGAAAGGATTGACTATACATGCAACATAACATCTGGGCAATTAATGCATTATTATATTCGTCCTGATGCAAAAGAAATGAGTATTCATTACTAATTTCAAATATTAAATCCCTAATCTCTTTTCGTAATCCAACACGCATATTGTTTATACCTAATTGTTGTTCATGTTGTTTTAGAAGTTTTAGGCCAGAAATTTTAGTTTAATACGACGATTATATGTGCGTCAAATTTCTTCACAATCCATTTATTAAAATTCACATCCACTGCACTGTCTAAATTGTTACTATAATTTGACTCTTGCTGCCTTTGTTATAACGCCAGTATTACACTAGTCTACTACCTCATTATATCTTCCAGATCTTTGCTCGTCGAACGATGTCTCATAAGATAATCTGCTAAGAGTGATGACGTCATGATAAAGGCCCTATGACCATACATTCTCCAACGATAACAACGGATCTACTGAGTTCCTTCTACTTTCTATCCCATTCCCAGATAGAAACTATCCTGAATGCTTACTGTCGGTTGTTTGTTGTTTGCTGTAAATTTACAGTACCCCATAGTTCCCTTCTTTCATTATTTTTTCTAATGAATTGTTACCTGTCGGAAACCATTTGTTCATAAAATTTAAATTATTTAGGTACTGCATAAAATGAAAACAAATGAAGAAGATTCTCAACTCCTGTTTAGGGAAGTATCGAAAGTACATGTCGTTATAAGCAATGGCGATGATGAATAATGTAGGGTATTTACCTGAAACCAAATTCTCATTATGTGGAGTTTAATTCAAGGACATAGCTCCCATGTAGCTAGATCGTTGGATCGATAACTGAATTACTTCAATCACGAACCAATGAGAAATTCAAAATCAATTTTATAACTTTTTTTTTTTAATCAGGAGAAGAGGAAGACGCCGGTCTTTCCGGGAGTGTCGGATTCCTACCGACTAAAACCTCTCCTCCTCGTCTCACCCCTCTCACTGGAACCGCGTTCGCATTACTTTGGCGAGGGGATCCGTCTGGATTTCATCTTGGTATTCGTTTCCGGTTTTCCTATTCAAATTTTACAATCTATTTCTTTATTTTCTATTATGCCTCTGATTGCCCTATATGAGCATTTGAACTCTTTCTCACTTGAAATAAGATTCCTCATCATATTCCTAGCTGTAAATTCCATTTCCGTTGAATCATAGAAGTAGCCTCTAATGTTTTCCCATCTGGGAGATGCAAAGAGAGTGTGCTCCGCATCATCTTGTCTTTCACAATGTGGGCATTCTTCGGATTCTACTTTCATGCGGTCATATAGGTATTTCCTGAAACATCCATACCCAGAATTAGCTTGTGTATGAAAATAGTCGACCTCGCCGTACGGCCTTCCAATCCATTCTTGGATATTTGGCATTAGTTTATGCGTCCACCTGCCATACTTGCCGTTGTTCCACGTATTTTGCCAACTGGAAATCAAGTTTGCTCCAGCTGTGATTCCATCCATGCCACTATTTGTCTTGGATCAAGAGTTCTATTGGTGGAACTCCAGCTATCACGCCCGCCCCCTCTGCCGAAATTGTCGTGTATAGGCGCAGCAAATTCTTATCGTCATCTTCCTTTGTATCCTCGTTAGCTTAGCAACTAATTTTGGTTTTTAATCACCGAATGCCAGGCAGGTGCTGCGTACAACATTTGTGACTGGACAACACTTGATAAAATTCTTCTTTTATACGATCGAGGTTCACCTAAATTTGGCAAAAGCCCCGACAGAGCTGTCACTGTCTTCTCAACTTTATTGGTAGTTTGATTTATATGTTCACTTATGTGTCCTACCAAACTCCAAGATATTTCACAGCCTGTTTTGGTGATTGTTCGATGTCACCTCTAGGTAGCCGGTAAACTGTAACTATAACTAGATTTCTTTCACTAATTTCCGCGGTTGATATTTCACAGTGACTCCACTGACAATTCATAGTATTTCAGTAACGTTAAGTTTTTCACGTGCCAGAATTATACTTCCGCCTCTCGAAGGTTTCCCTGCAAAGTGCGAGATAATTTTAAAATTTTCAATTACGAAGTTTTCAACTTCACAGTTGACCAGAAAGTGTTCGGTTAGACACAAAATATCCACAAGATCACTTTGATTGTCCAATTCATTTACCTTTACGTTAATTTGTGATATTTTATTACTTGCACATTGAGCATTCATATGTAATATATTTATCTGTTTACGTAAAACATTCTTAGATGTTTGTAACTCGTATAATAAATGATTTGTTGTTTTTGAAAACATAGGACTATTCTGTATGTATACATACTGTTATGATTTCATTTCCTACATAACATAAAATGATGAAATTTGAACTTACCGAAACATTAAAACTAGAAAAGATTAATAAAATATATAAAATATGGAATTAAAAACATTATTTAAAGTTCAATTATAGGTAGTATAAGATATTAAACAATGTATAACAAAATAAACCAGAATGTAATATAGAATAAGAAGTGTAAAGAAGAAACAGTGAAAGTGGATAAACGTAAGTGATACGAAGGAGGAAATCATTATTAAAATGAATCAAAGACTATCAGAAGATAGCACAAACTGTTAAAACAAGTTATAGATTTAAGATAGTAATAAGGAATTTGAGTTCTACAATGTTATATAATTGTTATTCATATTTTATATTATGTATTAGATTTAAGAATTGACAAATGTCAAAATTGACATAAGAATAAGAATAATCAAGTTAATATGAACCTAATCATAGGTTATCTTATATCAAAATATGTGGAAAAATGTAGGCAATATTAATTTAAATAGCAGAATGCAACATCACTTTAAATAATTTGAAAATTTTCAATAATTCAAAATTTCTAGAATACTCTATTCTGATTGGTCGAGACAAATTAGATACTTCAAAGGGTCAACAATTAAAAAGTTATGTCAGTTACAACAATGACCAAAGCATTCTAGATAATGAAAGTAAGCACCTTATTGGTTATTGGTTAGAAATGACATCAACTGGCGTCCTTTTGGAAGTCCTATAGAAGGAAATCTGAAATAGAAGCTAGTTCAGTTTGCATTTACATCTAAGATCCAAAGCATCTCCTGCAGCTCAAGTTAAATTCCATATACCTTAGTTTTTGGAAACATCGGAGAACTCAAGTAGTCTCTGTAGCTTCGACAAGTTAAAGTAAATTATTCCTACGAATCAAGTAGTGTTCCTGAGTATTCGAACAAAGTATAAGGTTATAATAACCACAGTTGTTAATTAGTAGCATCGTAGAATATCCAGTCTTCGATAGCGTTCCAGTATATTATTGAAGAAGTTTTATATCTTAAAAGAATAAAACAAGTTAACAATTTATTATCAACAGTTCCTGAATTTATAAATTAGTAACAACATGTTTACCTTGTGTATGTTTTCAAAGCAGAGCATTGTGTTTTAAAGTGAATAATAAAATAACCAAGAAGACATAAAATCAACTGAACATTGCCAACATTTTCTCTCATATTATTGGATATAACTAAAAGTAAGTTTATTTATAATATCCTCATTGTATCGTTATTTGTATATCTGAATGTACGATTGTCGTTTGTAAACAAGAATTAATATTAAGTAGAAATTTTAGAACACAAAATATTGTGTTTAATTCCATATAATATAAAAAGATCATTTTCAATCGAATCAATCCAAACAAATTGAACATATAAAATATAAATTCAAAATAAAATCAAATCAAAATAAATAAAAAGCTAGCTGGAAAATTAAATTAAAACTTAGAATTCAAATAAAACTCATTAGAGATAAGTTAACAATACATTGAAAGGACAAAATAAATCTAACTGAACTTTCAAGGTTTCCTTTCTATTCTTTATACCTCGCGGTACCAAGTATAGTGGGCCGGGTCTTGAAATTCTGGTATGAACGCCAGATTGTCATACTTTATAACCAGTTGGAATAATATAAACTGATCGAAATCTTAAGTACCTACTTACCATAAATAGATATCTGTCTGATAACGTTATATAAGGAAGATTTTTTAAAATAATGAAACTAGATCGATTTTCTACCAACAGTCGAGGTAGTTTGACCCCTATTTTGTAAGTATAAATTAGTTAGCGTTTTATAACTCATTAGCAAAAACATACCTTTTTCTAGTCCTGACTGTTAAATGAAGAAATTCATAATTTTATATTTGATATATTTGCTTATGCTATTGAATATATTAACCGCATCGTAAAAATACCAACATTACCGACCCAAATTTTTGATAACCTCTAATTCCAGATCGCTCGTGCATTCAAACGGTTCTTAGATTGTAATTTATTTGATGGCAAAAATTTTTTTCTATTGAAGTTCTTGTTCTGATTTCATTATTTATTTAATGTGTCTTAGTAGTTGTTGACTAAAACTGCCTGCGTTCTTCCTTCAAGTCATTTATGCCTACCGTTCAAATGTTTTCTCGCCTAATACTAACATATATTTTTCTCTGTGACTCGCTATAAAAAACCTATATCAAATCTGGTTGAAATCACTCCACATTACTTCTAGCCTGTTTGGATTTCAACTTTGACCGTTGATATTATATATCTAAATAACGCCAAAAAAATGTAAGGGGTGAATCTGTGATGAATTTTTTTTCGATAAAACTTTTCCTTTTAAAAAACATGTCTAAACAGCCCCATTTATTTACTAACTTTTTGATTGATCTCTTCAAGTTCTTTCGAAAAGTTGAGGATTTATGAGAAAAAAAATAAATGTATTGCAATGCATTTTCAAAAAGATGTACTGTTGACACGAGGGTATTTTGTCGTAAGATCTATAGTGGCCTGTTCTTTGTAATGAAATCCAGAGAAACAATTGAAAACGGGATTGTGCAATGTCATTTATTGTTTTTTTTCTAAGTTTTATGATTTTGTGTAGAAAACATTAGTTGATAAACCGAAATTATGGTTAACTATTCGAATTTAGAAATGGCAGATATGCTTTTTACATTTAACGTGCTGACGATAATGCATTGGAAACGCACATACCTTATGCTGAACAGTACCCGAAGCGTAAATTACCCCATCATACTACGTTTGCATATATTCACCAACGCTTGCGGGAACTTTGTAATTTTGAAAAGAGAAGTTATGAATATACATGAATAATATCGTCAATCTGACAGGTAAGTGTCAGAATAAACCATAGTGATCATACACTACTATTGTGAAAAAATGAAAAATCGCATGAAGTTTTCCGAAAAACGCGAAAAACCCCAAGTATATATATACAGAGTGTCCCAGGTTTTAGTAGTAGAACTTTAACAGTCGATAGAAAATTAGATTTTGGGAAAAAGTTCCTGTTAACAAATATGACTGAAACTGGATTACTTAAAACTAATTTTATTGAACAAAACGTCCTTATCGCACCAATTTCAATTAAAATGCCCACGTCGCCGAAACCAACAGAAACACCAATAATCGAAACTGTAACACCTCTATGTTATAATTATAAAATATCAAGAATCCACTGCTAAGCAAAACTTTTAATAAATGCGTGTTCATGTCGAGAAAGACTGAACTACTAGAGGACCATTATAGTCGTAAAGACGAGAAAATATTAAGCATAGGTGTTAATGTGACCTATTTCCCGAGAATTTATATATAATCATACCTGGGTCAAGAATCTTTATTATTATTAACAAATATGCACAGACCCTTAATTTTTGTAGCAGTATAGAATTTCCCAAGAACTTTCCGGACAACGAAACTGAACCGTCAAAATATGCATCGTAAAATGCACTTTATGTTCTAAAATGTTTTATATAATGCCTGCATTCAATTATTTTGCAAAAAACACAATAATTAAAAAAGTTTAGAATGCCATTTTACATGAGACCAAACTCCAAAAACATGAAATTTTTTCCAAATTTTCCAGTTAGGGGCAGTCGATTTCGGATGTCCCATACTACATTTTTATCTATAAATGCAAAATGTTTCCTCGATTTCCGGAAATTGACCTTTTTTGGTATAATTTCTGTGGACTATAGGTAGATTCTTCAAACAAATATAACGAAAGTACTAACTTACTCCAAAGAACTATACCTGATATATAACTTGAATGATAACCCTACTGTAGATGGTTATCGGAATTTTACCTAATTGGATTTAACCCATTGAGGGATTAAACTATAAACTGGTAGAAAACGGAAAATCTAATAATACAAATTTAACAAGGGAGAATAATTAAGTTGTGATATAGCCATTAGATTCATACTTGAATAATTATTGGAAGGAATGGATTGAAAGATGATTCCAATTTGACAGTATATTAACGATTGTTCCTAAAATACATTGAATTAGTTAAAGCACTTCAATTACAACACTCTGTGATTAATACACATACCTAAGATCAATTTAATATGCTTATTGTAAACTATACTTGCTGCAAAGTATTTGTTGATCGTTTAATAGGATATCAGACTTATTAATTTCTAGGGATTCTAGCTAATTTAATATATTACTTTTATTCTGAATTTGTAAAATCTTGAAATAATCATTAAGGTTATGGTTTTCTATAATTGAATGTTCCGCAAAGGTTGAATCCGATTTAGTATTAATGAAACTATGTCTACGTTCTTTGATCCGTTTTTTGAAGGTCCTTCCTATCTAACCAATGTACATCATAGGGCAAGACCCACATGTCAGCTTGTAAACCCCACATTTCATCCAATAATTTATCTTTATTTTTGATAAACAGGACTAAATTATTCTGCGTCTTGAACGCTACGTGATTAACTTATTTATACTAAGAACATTTGAATTGTTGGTAGTGGATGGGCCCATTTATGTGATACTAACAAGAATAGTTTTGTTATATGTACTGTAGAAACACTGAGATTATCTACTGCGATTTGTGTAATGATATTATCTATTTTATGTTTTTTAAAAGAATGATTTGAAGTATTGTGAGTTCTCAGGTCAGTATAGGTGGGTTTACGAAATATTGAAAAATCAAATTTGTTATTATTAATTTTCTTGTTGTTTAAATCCAAATAATTAGTTGAGTTTTCATCCTCCATTTCTACTGTGAACTTAATATTTGGATGAATTGTTTCGATGAATTCCAGGAAAGTATTTAATTGTCTATTGGTTCCAATGAAACATGTCATGATGTCGTCAACGTATATCTATACCAAAATATTAACTTCTTCCTAAATTATATATAAATTCTCGGGAATAGGTCACATTAACACTTATGCTTTATATTTTCTTATCTTTACGTAAGTTTCGGTCTCACGACCGTCATCAGAAGACTTATTATGTCTAAATTGGATTACTTTAAACTAATTGTATTAACAAGCGTCTGTATCGCACCAATCTCTATTAAAATGCCACGTCTCCGAAACGAACAGAACACAAATAATCCAAAATGTAACACATCAATGTTATCTGTATAAAATATCAAACATCCACTGCTACGCAGTACTCTTAGTAAATGCAAGTTCATGTGAACTAAGTCTGTCAACGACTATTAACTAGAACATTGGGTCCAAGTATGCACTTTCAAACCAGATGTTAGATTTACGAATAGAAAAAGGTTTGTCAGTTGGAATTATACTGTTGACATTCTACCTAAAATATACTTTCAACAATACAAAGACCCATGTAGGAATTTCCAAGAGTTTTATTAATCAAGTTAGTTTAAATATGACTTAGTGTCTGAATATCTGTCCTATGATTTACAGATTCGGAGTCACGTCTTATGTGAATCATCTCCAGAATAAATCTTTTATAATAATTGGTTTCCGTTGTTAAAATATTAACATAATTGTAATCGAATTGATGGTTATAATCAAAGCAGTGTTTAGCAAGGGCGGTGGAATTTTCTAAATTTTTGTTTCTTGTGCTATACTTATGGCCATACATTCTTTTTTGTAAATATTGTTTAGAGATTCCAGTATAAGTCCTATCGCAATCGAAACAATTTATTTTGTATACTGTGTGGGTTTGTTTATCTTTAGGTATTAAAGGTTTCAGATTTGAGAAATACTTTCCAACAGTTAGTAGGCTTATGCGCGACATTCATATCATACTTTTTTAAACATTTCTTGATTTTCTCTGAGGTCTCCGGAATGTATGGTAATGTTATAAAATTGTTTGTATTACCTTATGTTATTTATATATGAAGATCCATTATAGATTTTGTTTATTCTTTCTTTAATGATAGGACTGAAAAATGTTTTTGGGTAGCCATTCATTTCCAGTGTATTACGAGCAATTTTAAAATTTTTGGGACGGTCCTCTGCGTGGGACAATTTACACTTCCTGAAGGAGTGTATATGAATTTCAGTTTCCAAATTATTCGTAAATATTTCTGCCAACGAA
This sequence comes from Endomychus coccineus, assembly GCA_958510875.1. NCBI lineage: Eukaryota > Metazoa > Arthropoda > Insecta > Coleoptera > Endomychidae > Endomychus > Endomychus coccineus. Next base: position 37,167,988 of record OY294070.1, on the reverse strand, counting down.
GGGCCTTATGGGTCACCCATAAATAAACCATTTTTTAACAATTGGTTATCTCATGTTCAATCACGGAGAAAATTATTTGATACCATTTGTCCTATACGGACTAATTTTATCCAAATTCGAGTTCATATAGCACTAGCCCGACATTTTATTAATTTTACTTGATGATTCGATTAATTAACACGAACTTTAGATTTATTCTATAAATCAACTTTATTTTTTTTTTCTAACCTATCAAAATAGCAGATCAACCATAGTTGTGATATTATCTTATATTAGGTAAAATCTTTCACTTATTTGATCAGGGCTTTCAAATATTTGATGTTTTTATACACAAAATTAGATATCTGTCAATTTCTCACTCAAATCTATGACTTATTTCACTGAACCTATTTAATTAAATAACTGATTAATCACTGTTAAGATAAGTCTCAAAAATTAAAATTATGGATAATTACTTATTTTTATCTCTCTCGGACATGAATTAATTTTTGTAGACGAATAATGTCTTGTAGGTACTAACATTTCTTGTGTTGTTAGGACAGTACTCTATTATTGTTGCAGCTTTGTAGAATTTTGCGACCTTCGTGGCTGAGATATGTTGACATATGCTGAAATGGAATTAAACATATTTTCAAAATGAAAAGTAGAAAGGGCTACTTTGCACTTAAGTTTGTAATGCCACAAGGGTATAACTATTTATAACATATACTTACAGTTGCGGTTTCGTCATCACTCGCAAGGCTACTAGCTGCGGGCGATGGTCGAGACTCCTCAGACTGAAGTGAGCAATAATAACTTGAGCAATTGATTGAGTACTCCAGGAACTTTGCACCTGAGGGTAAAAAGGGGACGGTGAAAACATACATTATAAATAAGACTATAAAATGGAAAAACTTCTAGGTAATTCACTTCATGTTATTGATTTATATTAAAATACTGGATGTGTCACTTTAATTGATAGTTAGTTTTCATTTAATGCAATTGTAAGTAACGAAAACATACATACATATTTTGCGCCACCCTAGGAACTTCTTTCGTAACATTATTTCAAGTTTTTTTTCTCCATTCTGAAACAGGTACCTAATCTAAGTTCCTCTCCGTCATGAACTTGAGACTATTCGTTGTAAAAACTCGTGGCGCTCTAAAACAGCATAAAAAAGTGAACTGAATGTTTTTTTATTGAAAACTTGCAACTTTTCACGTTCAAGTTTGATAGTTTAAATAATCTAAGAAGTAAATTTTAGAGAAATTCATTTAATTTTCGGCAAAATACTTTATTACATATTAATATCGGACATTATACATAAAATATGTTTAGAACCTGTAAATGAAATAATATACAAGGTTTCCAATTGAAAAAAGTAACTTTATTGACAGTTAGTTTTGGGACACCGGTATATCTCAGAATATTTTTGTTGGAAACTTCTCATAACTCGATACAACTTTCACATTTGATATTTCTGTCAAAAACATTCTAATAAAAAAAAGCCTATGTGAACCTATCTAAAAATTACTGATTCAAAAGCCTGATTAATCCAATATATTGAAAGATACAGAACTAATGTTCACTGTTATTGGATTCATAAAAAACGGTGTACAACTTATTTAAAATTACTAAAAATTAGTGAAAAGCATCTAGCCAAATGTACTGATATCACTTACATAGCCACTTACTGTATTTATACAAAAAGTAATCAACTTATCAAAAAAATCGATGAATATACCGCTATTATTACTCACTAAATTTTAGGACTGAGGTATTTCAAAACTTGTCTATCTACAATTAAGTGAAATTGGTAAATGCATTCTATCCTAATTTACTTTTATCAATCCAAAGTTATTGTATTGGATTTATGTGAAACATATTGTCTTGATCCTAAAGTTATAAGTATTGGTAAATTTAGGACTAATATCCACTTGACGCTGTTTTGTTGATTATATAAAATGGTTTTACGAGTTATATCGAATTAATTCTCTCCATGTGATTGCTAAACTACGTGGAAAAACGCTTAGTTGATATTCAATATTTATTTATTTATTTACAGGACATCCCCAAATAATAAATAGAATACAATACAATATATAATATAATAATATAATATGCAAATATGTGATAAAAGGAAAAGAAATATAAAATAGGAAGGATGAACGTATTTCTATAATAATATTACTATATAAATTTTAATTACAAATTAGAGAGTAGTCTTTTTAGTTCGAGAAGAGAAATTTGAAAAATGTCTATGTGCTCAGGCAAGTTATTTAGGATTATGCACAGTTCATTTAAAGGCATATTGTAGCCGTAAAGAGTACGATGGTAAGTTAACCAGAAAAGGTGTTTAGATCTTGTGGTATAGCCGGGTATTCGAAGATTAAAAAACGTCTGGTGAATCAATAATATTGCGGAACACTTTATAACCAAAATAAATTAAGTAATTGCGGCGTCTATTGCTCAATTCCTTTAAGCCTACTAAAGTTGAACGCTGCTCATAAGAGTAAATATTTTTATTTAAACCAAGTTTGAATAATGGGTAATTTACAAATTTGCGTTGTACTCTCGATTCGGTGTATATAAACTACTTGATAAGGATTCCAAATAATACCGCAGTATTCAATAATTGAGCGAACCAATGAATTAAAAAGAATTATAATACTGTTAATATTATTGAATTCCTTTGTTTGTCTTTTTAAAAAACCGCATATTCGAAATGCTCGCTTCAAAATGTTTTCAATATGATCATCGAAAGTTAATTGACGGTTGAATATAATTCCTAGATCTGAAATTTGATTAACTCGATCCAAATACTCACCGTGTAAACTATAATCGAAGCCAATATCTGCATATTTTTTTGAAGAAGTAATCATCTTACATTTAGATATATTTAGACTCATTTTATTTTTTATGCACCATTCTTCCAACCCGCGTAAATCTGTTTGTAAATTCATGCAATCGCATATTGTTTTAATACATATAAATAGTTAAAGGTCATCAGCAAAGAGTAAAAATTTAGCAAACTTGAAAAAGAAAGGCAGATCATTAATAAAGAGTGAGAAAAGTATCGGAAGTATTCACTATTCAGAACGTATCAACTTGGGAAGAATTAAAAACTAATTTGTATAATAATTTTGCTGACCAAAGGGACGAAGCCTGTCTTAACAGAGAACTAGTTATGTTGTAACAAAATTCAAATGAAAAGCCCCAACCAACAATTCTATGATAGGAGTTTGAGTATATCTTAGATTAGATCTCTATTACTAACTAGCATTAAAAACATTATTATCTGAACTTGAAAGTCTGGGAACAACAATTCGCTGTATGAAATCAAATATGTACTCCCATCAGCAATGCATTACAATATGTTACGAGAGAAGATAACATTCATTATTTTCAAACTTAACAATCTTTTTCTCAGCCAAGTAATTCGCAGAAACAACAAAATAATATCAATAATCAGCAACGAGCTCCTTTCAATGCTCCTATACGAAACTATACTTTGAATAATTCTACACTTGATACACAATTTCCTCAATACAGAGCCAATAAACCAGTGAATTTCGGTAGTAATCAATTCCGATTCCAAAATGTAGCACAAATATAACGAAAACCGCAAATGTTCAATCGACCAAACCTTTCTCAAACTTTCCATAGACGTATAGGCCAGTACAGATAGTATTTGAAAAAAAAAATTCGTTACAGCAATCTGACAGCGGGATATTGTAGAACAAGATTTTGTGAAAGAGGGAAAAATAAATCGAACCGACAGCTGCTGTCCGGGGTGGAATGGGGTGTGTTTTTAGGGGTTGAAAACAGTTTTTCGTGATTTCTGGCTAAACAGTGCATGCTATCGAAAAAAGTTGAATTTAAAAGTTGTAGGGAATAAATAGATCTACAACTTTTGTACCCACCTTTTTTACCCTGACCTCGAAATTTTTCGTCAAAATTGCGAAAAACCGATTTTTCGGTTTTTAATTTTTTTCTTGGACAAATAAAACTTTATGGATCTCAAACTTTGGCAAAAGATACCTCTTATTCAAAAAGGCAGTAATTTTTTCGGAGGAAAATATTCAGAGGTTGTTGTTAAATTTAATTGTAAATTGTACTGCAATGGAAAAAATGGCGGGAAAATTTAAAAAAACGGAAAAATTGCTTTTTTCGGGGTAATTTGCATATTTATCGTTGAATAATTGTTACTAATTATTAAAAATTTTTTATGTTTATGGAAACTATAATATTATTTCTTTAATAATTGCATAGATCGAGTTCCGATATGTTGTCATGCATGTCTGAGAGCAAATTATATCTGCTATATTCGTATATTCGTAATCGCAATATACGAATATGAGAAATTTAAGGAGCTGTTTCCGAAGGTAAAGACAGCATGCGAACGCATCCAGAGGCCTTCTAAGCCAATGAGAGGTCGAGACGGGATTTGTTTTGGTCTTGAATTTAGAAAGAGAGATTTTGAAAATGGTCTAATATTTCTTTGGCCGTAAGGATACGTTTTTCATTTCAGCGAAAATCGCCTCTTAAAAATGAAAAAAAAACATCGATTTGTTTATAAATGAATGTTGTTTATAAAACAATATTGGTCATTCAAGTGGTTCTTGAGATGTAGTGTGAACAAACGGTGTAATCTGATTGGCTTAATATGAATTTTTGTAATTTTGCAATAAACAAAAATGTTTATAAAAAAATGACGATCGTTACAAATTAGTCTTAAATTAGTTCTTGCCAGTCGTCCATATTTCAACTTGATCAGTGACAGTGGGGGTGCTGTCCTTACTAAAGTTAGCACCCCCACTTTTCATAGCGGTATACCGGCTAAACGGCGTGGGTACAAATTCTAGTTTTTTGGGTACAAATTAGTCTTAAATTATATACTAATTTTTATGCAAATCCCAAGAAGTGGGGGTGCCAACTTTATGGACCTGATCTTTCATAATAATTGGTTTCATTTGTTGAAATATTAACATCTTTGTAATCGAATTCTGATATACATGGCTTTTTGAACACGCTTAATATTAATAGCCAATATGATTCACCGAGATTTACTGTCGAAATATAAACAGATAATGAGCTTCCTTTCCTTGATATTGTAACGAGGCTTAAAATTTGATATATCAATTATTTTGGATCAGGCAGTAATTACGAATATTACACGTAAACTCCAGTTAAACATTTCAACAGATATGCGTAAACTCCGAATGTGCATTCCGTGATAAGACTCTTTTCACTTATTTCAATAAATGAATCGCCCATGTGCATTCATTCCGATTAACTTATGTTGAAAAAACGGGGATCTGATGAATTAACACATCAAAGTTTGAACAACCTTATGTGTAAAAACTGCGTACAACAAAAAAATTCCAATAACATTTGTTTCACTTGCCGTGGAAAAACTACCGGAGGATCATGAGAGCGAATTTTAGATCTAAAAAGTAGCGTCACTTTCAAGCATTGTTCGGGACATGAATAAAAAGGGCACGGCTTGATCAGTACCTCAAAAACATATTAAAGATAGTGACGAACAAAATATCGGGATTATTATTCAGAATCAGAATTTCGAAGTAAGTTGTTTGATATTAAGAATTTGAATTGTGTCACTCTAAAAGAGTTAATAATAGTGTTCCGTGTTAGTGAATTTTACATAAGGTAAATGATAGCTTAATATTTATTTTCTGGCATTACGATATATTGATTTCCATGGTTTGTAATTGGTAACGTTTGCATGATATCTGAGATCCTGTTGCTTTCAGTAAATTAGATTGTTATATGTGAGTTTATCCCGTCATAGGTTGACCGCGCACGTGAATTGAAATATTCAAGTAATTGTACGGTGTGTACAGAGTGTGGATGTTTGAACGACAGGGGCGTCTTTGATATATTTCTGCACGCTGTGTCAATCTCGGAAGTATAAGTATATCCTAGACGACCAAACCGCCAACTGCTTGTGCACGCTGTGCCAATCCCGGAAGTATGAGCTGGAGTGGTTGTGTGTTTGTTAATCATAATAACCCTTTATCCGAATGTGAAGCCGTGGGTGTACGGGTCATTGCAGATACGATAGTTAGGGTTTGTGCACGCTGTGTCAATCCCGGAAGTATAAGCCCTAATTGTCTTGAATCTGAATGTACAAGGTGTATGAAATCTGACACTGTCATACAATTACCGGGCAATCCGTTGATAGCTAGTATAAGGGTGGGTGACATGACAGAATAAACTCAGTCAAATCAATTATCCGAATATACCGTAAAAATCTGATATCGTACAATCGCAAACCTAGTACAGGCCAATATTTTCCGATCCGACCGAATTTTAACCGTTTGATATATCGTAGTGTGTTAACCACATTTCAAGTGATGATGCTATCTGAATAATGACCGTACACCGCTTATTACTCTAGGACCTGCTTGATATGGGTTTTCCGTAAATTGATTAACTTAAATCATAAATAAAACTACTTTGTTTTACTATATCTGATATTTAATATAGTCGTTACTATAGTAACGACTATATTAAATATCAGTGACGAAAAATGCATTTTTCGTCTGAAGATGACACGTTTAGTGTTGAAACTATAGTAACGGCTATATTAAATATCAGTGATAGTAAAACTAAATAGTTTTATTTATTATTTCGTTAAAATGATGAAGTATCACAAAGTAACGGCTCCCACAATTGAATTTTTGAAACTTAAATCATTAATCTACCGATTCCGTACTGTTGAATAGAAATTGAAGACCGAACATTTCGTAAAAATAAATATGTTGTAACAGTTTGCTTTCACCGATTGAGCGAGCTTCTTTACATTTTTGTGTCATATTCCGTTCAATTGCTTCTACTGATTATGCTGAAAGTGTACTTTTTATTATTATTATATATTTAATATTTGGAATTCCCCGTTTTATTAAGTTATTTCTGCTCCATCTATAAATGAGCTAAGTTTTAACAAAGTATCAATTGTAATTAAAGCCTACAATTTTGATACTGTTTTTCTGCCCAATGGCAATGGTTATACTTCACTGTAGCTACCCTAGGGACAAGGCTATCTATAAATAGCATAGTGACAAGCCGTGGTGAGCACCCTAGCAGAAATCCTCAAGAAGGAGTAAACCTTTAGAAATATCTGACGCCCGAGGATTTGAAGTTTACCGCAGTGAGCAGTTTACCGAAAAAGTAAGGAACGTCATAATATTAACATTATAAAAGATGGTAATCACTTGGATTTCGAACAGACAACCCACACAAACAAATAAGTATACCCCGGCGGATTCAGCTACACCTTTTAGATGATCTGCTAATGCTGATTTTTTACACCAATAGTTATAAAATAGCTTCATTTTATAGTCGTGTTTCATCACCAAATGAGGATTCACATCGCTCCAGTAACGACAATTATGTCTAATCATTTCACCAGTCAACATGAAAGTACACTCGTCTAAAAAACATGTACTGTATAGTAGGTTTGGGTTATTGGTTAATTTCTCGCTGAACTCCTCACAAATGCCAATGCTGATTTTTTAAACCAATAATTATAAAATAGCTTCATTTTATAGTCGTGTTCATAAATTATTGATAGTCCCTATGAGTCAGCGAAGTTATAACAACGGAGTTGCGAAACTTCAGCAAATTGCGTTTGACAATGGTTACCACAAATCTTTGATCAATAATTTAATTTCTAAACAAAACATGTACTGTGTAGTAGGTTTGGGTTATTGGTTAATTTCTCGCTGAACTCCTCACAAATGCCAATGCTGATTTTTTTACACCAATAATTACAAAAAAGCTTCATTTTATAGTCGTGTTCATAAATTATTAATAGTCGCTATGAGTCAGCGAAGTTATAGCAACGAAGTTGAGAAACTTCAGCAAATTGCGTTTGACAATGGTTTCCACAAATCTTTGATCAATAATTTAATTTCTAAACAAAAAAGGAAATTGGAACGTAGCCGACTAACCAAATTAGAGCCATTATCTTCAAATACTTCAATACAATTCAAAATTTTCACTTATCATTCTTCAGTAATTGATAAATTCCATAGTTTGTTCTCTAAATTTGCAATACAACCAGTTTATAAATGTAAGATCAAGCTAAAACACCGTTTAGGCAACACCTTTGATAAGTTTCTTATTTCGACAAATCCGATATTTACAAAATCAATTGTGAGTCATGTTCAAAATGCTATTTGGATCAAACTCGAAGGAACATTTAATTTAAACTTCTTATAAGGAACATTTTGCCCAAAAAATAATGGTGAAAAATCAGCCGTAGTCGAACATATTTTGAATACAGGTCACCATTCCTCAAGAAAGATTATCACTTTTATAAAACAGTACAGACAAATATCTAGGTAATTTAGAAGGGATGGAAATGTATACACGAAAAAGCAATTTATTCAATTCCGATCTTTCTCCAGCCCATTGTTTACATTATTATCCCCAAATAGTATTTAAACAGACACATTTTGATTTATAATTTAGTTTACTCTGATGGCTACTTGGAAGTCGGAAGATCCTCAGTACTGTAATGGTATTTTTGGTGGATAAACAACAAACACCAAACTACAGTAAAACAAATGCTCAGGTGCGCTTTGCTGTTAATTGGTAGAATAAGTTATGCAACTTTTCACGTCCAAGTATGATATTCTAAATAATCTAAGAAATTCACTTAATTTGCAGCAAAACATTAAATATGAATCATTATCGGACTTTATACATACTATATGTTCACAATTTGTCTTATAACCTAATTAGTGCAATAATATACAGGTTTTCTTTCCAATTAAAAAAGGTAATATTATTTGACAGTTGGTTTTGGGACACCTGTCTATCTAAGATTATTTTCGTTGGAAACTTACCATAACTCAATACAACAATTATGTAAAATTAGTAAATGCCATCTATCCTAATTTACTGTTATCAATCCAAAGTGATTTTATTAGATTTATCCGAAACGGATTGTATTAATCCTAAAGTATTAGTAAATTTAGGATTGATATTCACTAAATGCTGTTTTGTAGATTGTATAAAATCGTTTTAAGATTTATATCAAATTGATTCCCTCCGCGATGCAAGGGTTGGTAGGATTCTTATCTAGGAGATTAACTGTTGATTGAAAGTTTCTAGGGGCATGGGGGTTATACTGGAGAAAACTAATTAAGCGTTATTTGGGATTACAATATTTTGTATTATATCAATTGAATCATACGAGTTGTTTAAATAATTTTTATAAGTTTCTCGGATGTCTTCAACTGATCAAACTGTTACGAATGATACTACTGAATAAATTCTGTAAACTCGGGAGTACTCTCATTTGAATTACTAGTGGTTCAATATTCCAATCACGAAATCTCCGAAATTGTAAACCGGACCGATTCTAAACGTGGCAGATATTTTCCTTATACGGCGTAGGTACCCGCGAAGAACGGATTGACAATTTACATGACTGACATATCCATAGATCAATGAATCATTATCACAATTGACTGTCTGTGCTATGGCAGACAATACATAACCTATCAAATAAATAGGTTATGTTGACATAATAGATAGCTGTCAAATAATGTCAGTGAAAGACTATTTCAAATCGAATATATCCCTGTTGATTCAAATTAGTCTACGTATCTTCACTTCAATTCCGCTGCACCTACAACTTATTAAAAAGTGTGATGAACAGCGTTACAGATCGAGCGGTTAAATTGTCCCAGCCAGAGGAGCGTCCCAAAAATTTGAAAATTGTTCGTAATACATTGGAAATGAATGGTTACCCAAAAATATTGTTCAATCCCATCATTAAAGAAAGAATACACAAAATCTATAATGGAACGTCATACATGAATAATATAGGAGGTAATACAGATAATTATATAACATTACCATACATTCCGGATATCTCTGAGAAGATTAAAAAAGTATGATATAAATGTCTCTCATAGACCTGGTGACGATTCACATAAAACGCGTCATTAAGTTAGATTTATACTAATTTATTTAATTGAATCTTGCAAATTCTTAGGTGCGTCTTTATAATGTTAACAGTATATTTTAGGTAGAATGTTCAAATAGTAATATTTCTAATAAGGTCTGATAGCCTTTCTCTATTATCTATAAATTTTTAACATCTGGTTCAGAAGTCGATACTCGAATTATATTTTTTGGTTTCAGTCGTATACAGACTTTGATTGACAAGAGTTCGTATATTATAAAAAAAATTGTAAATGTAAATCATAGAACAGATATTCAGACATTGAGTCACAATTATACTAATTTGATTAATTAAAACTCTTGCAAATTCCTATATGCGTCTTTATAATGTTAAAAGTATATTTTAGGAACGCAACTCCAAATCTGTAAATCATAGGATAGATATTCAGACATTGAGTCAGATTTATACTAATTTGATTGATTGAAACTTTCGCAAATTCCTACATGCGTCTTCATAATGTTGAAGGTATATTTTAGGAAGAATGATCAAAAGTAATATTTTCCAATAAGGTCTGAACAACCTTTTTCTATTACCTCATAAATCTTAACATTTGGTTCGAAAGTAGATACCTAACGTAATAGTTTTGGTCTTCAGTCGTAAATAGGCTACACTAACATGCGTTTGTATATTATAAGAATATTACTAAATAGTGGATTCTTGATATATTTTATATTTAAAACATTGATGTGATAAATTTTCGATTATTCGTCGTTCTGTTCGTTTCGGCAACGTGGACATTTTTAATTGAACTTGGTGCGATAAGTGCTGATACAATTGGTTTTAAGAAATCCCGTCTTGTACATAATAGGTCTTCTGATGATGGTTGTGAGACCGAAACGTACGTTAAGACGAAAATATAAAGCGTGCTAATGTGACCTATTTCCCTAGATTTATATACAGAGCGTTCCAACGAAAATTTGACACCCCCCTGTAAGTCAGAAACGGACGTGTGTTCATAAATTTCCAAGAATATTTGAATTTGTGTTTCTAGGGGGTTCAATTTGATATGAAATTCATACCCGAAACTTCACCCCCTTGCGATCATCATTCCCATTATTTTTTGGCATGGGGGTCGAATGATACATCATTTGCTATTAATAGATAAATTGCCCAAAATGACCTCCACCTAGTTCTATACAATAATACAATCGACTTTCGAAACCTTTCCTTACATTATTCAAGTCAGCAATCGGCATTCCCGAACAATTCTTTGTCGAAGCTCTGCTAGATTTGGAAGCTTAGTAGCGTTAACTTTCAACTGTTGGTGTCCCCACAGAAAGAAATCCAACGGTGTGAGATCTGGTGATCTAGCAGGCCACTCCACTGAATCCCTTCTGCCGATCTAATCCATTGGAAAACGTTCGTCCAAAAACTGTCTCACGCGAACATCTAAACGTGGGGGTCATAGGATCTACACATTCTTGTAAATAGATTAAAGTATGTGTCTCCATTGAGATTAACTTCAATGAAGAATGGTCCAACAATAAGATTACCAATAATTTCGGCCCATACATTCAATGTTTGTGGAGTTTGTGTATGTGTTTCCATCACCAAATGAGGATTCACATCGCTCCAGTAACGACAATTATGTCTAATTATTTCACCAGTCTACATGAAAGTACACTCGTCTGAAAAACATGTATTGTATAGTAAATTTGGGTTATTGGTCAATTTTTCGCTGAACTCTGCACAGAACTGAAGTGGACGATCAGGATAATCTTCGTTTAATTAGTGAACTAGCCTGATTTTGAGAAGATGTATTTTGTGGTCTTTCAAAATCGGAAAACACTAGTAGCTGATATACACCAGATGCCCGAGCTACTAGTCTGATGGATTGTCGAGCATCCATTTGTACATGTCCTAAAACTGCAACTTCAACTGCTTCATTTCTGACAGGACGGAATACTTCATGTTTTCTGTTGCAAACAGAACCTGAAGTTCTAAAATTATCCGTTAACTGTTTAACGTATTGATGACTTGTGGTCTGGATGATTCGTGTTATAAATTCTTGCAGCAACTTTAGCACATTCATTATATTGATAGTAGGTTGCAACAATCTCTATTCTTTCTTCAGTAAAAAATCATGTTGAAACTCGGTAAACAAAAAATTAAATGTTAATTCGTGACGAAGCGACAGTGGCCAACTATCTACTTTTTGTTCTGCGATAACTTAGCTCCAACAAAAACTACCTTTGCAGGAAAAACTAACAGTGTCGTTCATTTCGAAGCGTTTACAGGGTGACCACTCATTGAGTGATTCCAAAGACTGTCTCAATTTTTCCATGTTCCAAAAAAATCACATATTTCCCGAATTTCCAAGTTTACATGTTTTTGTGTACATTCTACAAATCTAGAAGAGCTGGGACAGAGAATTGTTCAGGAATACCGATTGCTGAATCTTGAATAATGTAAGGAACGGTTTCGGAAAGTATTATTGTATGAAACTAGTTGGAGGTCATTTTGAGCAATTTATCTATTAATTGATACTGTTTGTTGTTGATTTCCTCAATAAATGAAATGACTAAGAATTTCCAGTTTTTTCTTGAATAAAACGTTCAATATCGAATTTCCCGATAACGAATGAACAAATTAAAAAAAAAATTACAAAGGTAATAGAGGGACATGAAACTTTTCAAATGATGTATCACTCAACCACCATGCTATAGTAAAAAGTATGGGGGTAGCTGCTGACCGCAAGGGGTTGAAGTTTCTGGTATAAATTTCATATCAACATTGAACCCCCTAGAAACACAAATTGACATATTCTTTGAAATTTTTGATCAGACGTCCGTTTCTGTTTGTCGTTGGAACGTCCTGTATAATAAACTTTCACATCACATTGAGTATAATCTTACATTTTCCCACGTCTTTAGCTGTTTCTATATACTAAAAATATTTTTATCAAGCACCTGAAACATGATGGAAAACATCGCGGCGACGCAGCTAGTATAGCATAATAAGGAATGGCAATATGCCCCCGGGCGTGCAACAGTGAGTGCGTTCCATTGCCTAAACTAGAATAGATTGGTACGTTCGTAATTCTATTGGTCTGCGCTCACTGGAGACTCCAGCTCTGGCCTATCGCACAGGGCGTTCAAATTATAACGATTACAACTGAACAGGTTATTCTGACTTTTCCAAATCGAAATAGGTATACCCTGCTATTGCGTGAAAATACATTGCTTCAATATATGAACTATTTTAAGTATATGAATGAATAACTACTTTGTTTGTATACCACTTTTATTGATAATAATTTGTGAATTAGTGTAATTATAATTTAATATTCTAAGAATTATATTAAGAGCCGTTTGAAAGACACATGAAAAGATCACTTTGATATAGGTCTAACTGATCATTGAGGATATTTTTATTAGAGTTTTTGACACCTTTATAAATCTCTATTGATTCTAACTTATTCAATTTAAAACCTCTGGTTTGATTATGTAAAATGCTTAGGCTATTAGGGAAATCATGACCAGTTTGTGAAAAATTATTAGCAAAGGTTGAGTCTGAACGAGCGAAAATGTTCTCCGTATCTTAATTTGAAATTACAAGTTCTACCTATACAGAGTGTTCCATCTCAGACGAGCCACTCCGTATATGTCGAATGATTTTGTTTGGGGGACGTCTTTTGACGTATATTTGAGGCTTGAACGAGCAACCCCCTAATGAGGCCGCTTCAACCCCTCAAAATTGAATGGGGGAGAGGGGTTGAGTGATATGTCATTTGAAAGGTCTTGGAAGCCTCTTTACAACGGTGTATGAAAAACGTAAATTTGATGAACCGTTTTCGCCAAAAATTAATTTTGTTGCTCGAATGCGCCATCTTGAATATTTTGGTTATTTGAACAATGTACAAGCTCATTTTTATTAAGCCTTTTTTACAAACTTAAACAATCTTCAAAAAAACACATTCGTAAAAAAATTGAATTATGTTGTCATGCTTACAATGCAAAAAATTGAATCTGCGTGTTTAAATCAAATGTTCAAATTGTCCTCCATTGACTTCCATACAATAATACATTCTCTCAAACCAATAAATAAAACAAACACTTATCGAAACTAGACGTAATGAATAGAGGTATCTTTTGCCAAAGTTTGAGCTCCATAAGGTTTTATTCGTCAAAGAAAAAAATTAAAAACCGAAAAATCGGTTTTTCGCATTTTTGCCGAAAAATTTAGAGGTAAGGGTAAACATTTTTTTTTCCATTTCCTACAACTTTTATATTCAACTTTTTTTGATAGAATGCACGGTTTAGCCAGAAATCACGAAAAACTGTTCTCAACTCCTGAAAACACACTCCATTCCACCCCGGATAGCAGCTGTCGGTTCGATTTATTTTTCCCTCTTTTACAATATCTTTTTCTACAATATCCCGCTGTCAGATTGCTGTAACAAATTATTATTTTTTTCTAATATTTTCTCCTATTAGTTCTGGCCTAGTATTGGATAAGCTCGGTGTAAATTGCTTTCTCTTATCGTTAATGAACTCCGATCCATTTTCCTTACTGTAGATTTAAGAATTCATAATGAAGTATTTTATTTTTATTTTCTCTTTTTTATAACGTGAGTTCTATTAGAAGGTATTAATAGGGTTTTCTTTTTTTTTCACTCAATTTGAAGGTCAGTTTATACCTTTTACCCACGTTATGGGAACTGATTTTCACTTACTGTGACGACATTTGCTTGAAAAACTGTTTCAATGTTATGATTTTCACATCTCTTTCTGCTATAGTACCAATAATTTGGATTTGTAACATATGTACATCGTTCATTGTATATTTCAACTTCATATCCTTTTAACGAAATAATAAATAAAACTACTTTGTTTTACTATCACTGATATTTAATATAGTCGTTACAATAGTTTCAACACTAAACGTGTCATCTTCAGACGAAAAATGAATTTAACAAATATTAAATCTACTATATATAGGTTAAAGAACTAACGACTATATTAAATATCAGAGATAGTAAAACAAAGTAGTTTTATTTATTATTTCGTTAAAATGATAAACTATCACAAAGTAACGGCTTCGACAATTGCATTTTTTCATATCCTTTTGAACGTAAACATATAAAACATTATTTAGTGCTGTTTCGTCAGGACATTTTTCATTGAATATTTCACCAATATCTATCTATAGCTTGAATCTTTGTCCCATCACCAATTATAATGTTTTTGTTTTAAATTGATGATAACACTGCAGGTCGTAAATCTGCTTATCAACTCATATTTGTTGTTATGTGATCTTCGGATATATACGGTGAAATAGATTCAAACTCGATGTAAATAAAATTATACTATTTTTACAATAAATATATACAATTTTGGTTTATAGTTAATGTTGACGATGTATTGAATGTTAATGTAAATGATGTTCTTTCAGTTGTAAGGGTGAGAGAAAATTAAATTAAATCCCCTGATCTTATACTACTAGAAACCCCTACTCCGTTCAGAGTAGGGGTTTCTAGTAAATGTTCGTGATGGAAAACAATAGTAATCAAAAACAGATGTTGGAAATACCTAGTATAAACAATTTGTACTCTTCCTAATTATGCAAATGAAATATTATCAATATTCCTTTAGAACCTTTGGCAGTTCTATATCTACTGGATGTTCCTGAACAGATTAACAAGACCATTGCATAAAAGGGGTTGTTATTGTGACAAATCAGAATTGCAAATGCACAATATATCAAAAAGTACATGAATAAATGCTGATTGTTAAGGAATGACAGTATGACATTGTTGAAATTATATAATATTTACCTAAAGATTAGCGATCTTAAACAGTTTTTATTTTGAGAAAGTTTTTCATAGACAGAACAGTTCTTCATTACAAAACATGTGTGCTGATGCCCCACTATGGACTATCCAGTCCTTTATTATCATTTGTTCATAAAACGACACTTATTGCAATAAACGGATTGTCTGAGGTTTCACCAATTTCCTTTTTTTTTACAGTTTTAGCCGTACAGGGTGACTCGTTGTTGATCTTTTGCCACTACCTTATCCCATAAAATATACAATGTAGAGAAAGAGTTTCTTGGTTTGATATATATATTTTAACAATTATATACTTCTGCATATACAGGGCGCAAAACCTTTCGACACATTTCAAGTATAATGTCCTATACCTAAAACCGTTTTTCACAAATTTTATGTCAAAAATGACGTTTGCAGGCCCTAAAATGATTATCAATTTTTCCTATAAGGCAACCTTTATTATTTAATTTGGCTTGGATTCCTTGTTAAATAGGACCTATTATGATAGATTTTTTATAATAATAGTCGATGCAATTTAACACAAAAAGAGGCCTAACCCAAAAAAAATTCCCATGAACGGATTATAACGTGCTTGGACTCATTTTAGTCTGAAAGACCTTTCCCATAAAATGACTTATTATATACTTCATTGAAATCTGCATATTGCAGTTCATCTCTAAAGAACATATGAAATGTCTTACCGGGCATTGTAAATTCATGCAAAAATTCTAATACAAGCGTTTTATTGCCTTCTGGTATATTTCATATCTGAAATGTATCTGTTCTGGTATCTATTTTGTTAAGTGCTTGAGGTATTACAATAATTTGATTTGGCTTATTGTTAATAATGTCATCTAGTATTTCTATTTCTCCACTTGCATTTTGACCATTATCAGAATGGATTGTACAGAGTGTTTCTGGTACTTTGGCATCATCAGTACTTTCAGGTGGTTTGAGTTGGATGTCTTGAGGTATTTTTACCTGCTTGATCTTTTATTTGTTTGTGAATGTGACTGATTACTACAACCAAGAGATGAACTTGAAATATTAGTATTAGATATTGAATCATGCAAGATTTGTTTTTTATCTGGTTTTGATTGAGTTACTCGTAACCGTTTATCACTAACAGATTCCTCCCTTTCATCTTCCAATGATAATAGAAAATCTACAATTTCGCGATCTGAATCTCCAGGTTCATTATAAGTGCTTCGATTTCGAGTGCATTAATTTGGATCCTTGAAAGTGCATCAGCGTTGGCATTGCTTTTCCCAGGTTTATTTATGATATTATAATCAAATTCCTCAAGCTTCAATCTCCATCGTACTAATTTACTATTTGGCTCCTTGAGGTTAAAAAGCCACTGCAATGGTTTATGATCAGAATAAATCGTGAATCTTCTACCGTAAAGATATGGCCTGAAGTATTTACATGCCCAAACAATAGTCAATAGTTCTTTTTGTATTGTGGAATATTTATTTTCACCCTCATTAAGAGTCCTTGATGCATAAGCAACTGGTAAATCATTGGAACTGTTACCTTGAGATAAAATACCTCCAATGGAAAAGTTACTGGCATCTGTTATGAGCTGGAATAATTTTTTGAAATCGGGGTACTGCAATATAGGTGAATTCATGAGAAGATTTTTGCAAGTTTCAAAAGATTCCAAGAATTCTTTAGACTGAATAACCTTTGAATTTTTCTTAAGGCAAATTGTCATTGGTTTTGTTATCTTAGCAAAATTATTAATAAATCGTCTATAATATCCCAGGAGACCAAGGAATCTTTTAATTTGTTTTTGGGTAGTTCGTCTTGGGAATAGTTTTTTGATTTTATCACGATTGGGACGTACACTTTCAGATATAATTTAATGACCTAGAAATTGAACTTCCTTTTTAAGGAATTCAGATTTATCCAATTGAATTTTAACATTTGACTCTCGTCGATTGAAAATTTGTCATAGTCGTGTTAAATGTTCTTGTAAAGAGACCGAAAAGATGATTGTCTTCTTGATAAACTGAACAGATTTCATTTTGTAATCCTCGTAAAATAAGAGTCCATTACGCGTTGAAAAGTAGGAGGTCCGTTTTTTAACCCAAAAGGCATTCTTTTGAATTCGAAATGTCTGCCTAATGTGGAAAAGCCAGTTTTAGGAATATCCATAGGGTCTACTTGTATTTGCTGATATCCCGAGGCCAGGTCCAACGTACTAGAATAAATGGATTTGCCTAATTTATCAAGTATCTCGGTAATATTTGGAAGCGGGTACCTATCATCTAGGGTCTTCTCGTTCAATTTTGGGTAGTCTATCACTAATCGTCATTTCTTTTTGCCACAGGCATCTTACTTTTTTGGACTAGAGTAATAGTCCAGCCATTTAAGGAGGAAAATCGACGATTTTTGTCCGAATTTCCGCGAGGTCTAATTTTGGTCTGTTATGTATTTTGACACGCTCAACACGATGGTGTAGATTGAATTTGGATTAACCCTATGCTCGAAAAACTATGGCCATTTTTTGGCCCCAAAACTATGGGTTTGAAAAAATGTGTTTTTTGGCACATTGAAAAATTGTGTATTTGTCGAAGAGTTTTCGTTTTTTCATATTATGTTTCAAAACATAATCCTATTTTTTTTGCACTAACATGTACCAGTACAATTTTTTTACAACCATAAGAGATTCTTTTGATCTACTCATCGGGACGTGCAGGTCTTACTGTTTGTATAGGAGTAACTCCATCCATTCGGACTATTTCACCAACCTCATTTCGTTGGATCAATGTTTTCATTACTGCACTTGGTAATACACCCTAAAAATATAGCTTTGCAGCATTATCGTATTTTCATATGGTTACGTTGTTGAAATCTTATACAGAGTATGAAAGATCGGCCAATTGGAATTTGCTAATAAATGTGTTGAACTAAATGCTCCCAATTTTTCATGTCGGTGGACATTCACATTATGCCAAGGCATACGCACGTTCACACGTCTACATAAAGTTACACATCCTTGAAAAACGATTATGCTTTCAGGTGCATTTTGAAATATTCAAAAAACTATAATTTCGCGCGCGAAATCTATTGTACCGACGCTCGCCTATTGCCGCAAAAGGAAATTCCGCGCTAGTTTTTTATGATGTAATTCGTTATAACTTGGGATTGTGAACGAATCTCCGTGCGCTGTTTCAAACTTTGTAATTTGATCTAAGGATTTTGTCTATAGGCCCAAAATTGGGCCCTCTTGAGACCCAAACACATTTTTTTTAGATAGTTCCATTTCTACTCGACTCAAATCAATCTGCTTAGACTTGAATTACTCGTTATCAAAACCCCCCAATAGAACCTAGAATTTGGGTTCCGTGAAAAATTTCTAACCTCATTAATTTAGATTTTTCGTTGATCCAAAAATTTCAAAATTGCGCTAAAGCTATGTCTTCGGAGCAAAATGCTTGAATTTTGGATATTATATGCAGAATGATGACGTCTTTCGAATAATTTTGGTTTTAGATTGATAACACTAGCATTCCGTCTGGAATTTGCAGAATACGGATTTTTCAAAATGGCTGATTGTGACGCCAAAAAATGAGATAGGTCAAAATACCAAGAACCAAATAAAAAGGTGAATAAACCAAAACAGAATATAAAAAAAGAAAACTTTTTAACATATACACAATTTTTCAATGTGCCAAAAAACACACTAAATGTGCTCTATCTTGGGCCCACTTTTGTACGAAACATTTTTCCATAAAATCCATAGTTTTGACTCAAAACGCAAAAAATCGAAAAATTGCCATTTTCGGGTCCAAAAAATAGACATAGCTTTTCGAGTACCGGGTTTACTCAAATTTAATCTACACCGTCGTGTTCAGCGTGTCAAATAACATAAGAATAGACCAAAATTAGACCTCGCGGAAATTCGGACAGAAAAATTCCTTAAATGACTGGACTATAAGGGGAAATTGAATGTTGAATAACACCTTGTTTTAACATTTTATTAATTCGTGAATTAACTTCTTCACGTAGAATTTCAGGGTATCTATAACTTGAAGTGTAAATGAGTTTCTCATCTACTGTATTTATTTTGTGTGTTACCTGGTTAGTGAAGCTTAGAGGTATTCCCTCACAATAGAAGATATCTCTATATTCTAGACATAGTTTTCTGATCATTTCATTTTCTTCTTTGTTGCAGTGATTCAAACGCAAATGTTTTAAGTTACTTTCAAGTTTGTTATCCAATGAAATATCAAAAGGGCAGTTGTCTGCTTTCATTTTTTCTAAAACATTTATATCAACAGTATTTATTTCTTCTACATTAATGGTTCCAAAACAGTAATCCTGACAGGATTTTCTCTTGAATTTGTAATGATAGTGTAAGCAACATGAATTTCTACTGGAACTAAAGAATTAGAAATTTCCACGCCACTTTCAATGATTGTATAGTTGAGGATTGCAGTTCCTTCATATAAAGGACCACCGAAATTTTTTGTGCATCCCCCATTTGGGGGGGAGTTGATTTTTGAAATACAAGTGCGGATTCCGTATTAAAGCTTATTAAAACATTTTACAATGATTTTTGAAGTGATCCAGAAAAAAGTATATTTTTTTTATTCGAGGGGGGCTTAGGGGTTATGGGGGGCTTCAAAATTTTTTCATGGGAGAAGAACCATATTATGCAACATAAACTAGAATGAAGCATGCTAAAATATTGTTCCCGTCTTCAGGAATAAATAGTCTATTAAGAGTAAAATGTAAATATAACACCCTCTAGCAGAGAATCTATTCATTTTTGGGGGTTGGCGCAATGATAACATTTGTTCAGAATTACATGGACTACATCATATCAAAAATTCAGAAATATCCACCGAGACCCAATTCCCGTGATGAATTTGCGGGGTCCTTTACAGGTGATTTGGTAACATACTGTGTTCGAGGTGGAATTATTAATGAATAATTATGATATTGTTGCTTTCCAGTAGTTGTTAGATTTGTCGTAGTATTGGGTATTTTAGGAGTTTCGTAAATCCTCTGAATCTGCACTTGTGGGGTAATTAATTGTCCTAATTTGAAATTGATGTTCGCATTTATTTGTTTCAAGATATCTGCACCAATTAAATCGTTATAGTTTCCAGAGAAATCAAATATATGAAATTTCACAAGTTGATCAGTATTGAAAATTTTGAAAGTTGGAATTGTTATAATTTTATTATGATGAGAAAGTCCATGTGCTGTTCGAATATACAAATCTTCATGAGTAATAGAAAATGAAAATGAAAATATTTATTAGCAACGGCATTACTTATTAATGATCTAGAGCTACCAGTATCTATCAAAAAATAACCATTTATTTCGGGTGCATAAATATATGGTAGATCTAATCTGAAGTTATTAATATTTATTATCTCCGAGTTGTTTGATACGGATTATATTGTAATTGATAAGGATTTTGCTGGTAAATGCGTTCGTTACAAGTATTATATTCGTTAATCTGAACATCATCTGTAACATGTTGAATTTCAGATTCAGTTTCAATTTCATATTTTCAGAGGTATTCTCTATTTGTTGATTAAATAATTCTTGAAATTTAAAATTTGGAGATTGCGGTTGAGGTTTGGAATTTCCTGAAGTTGTATCCGTAGTAGTCCAGTCAATGAAGACAAAATATTGGGAAAACCTTGCAAAAACAGATAAATGGATCAACTTCGGGATTTAAGTAGGTTAAAGGTTGTAGAATGAAATTATCCATTCTTTGTATTTCCAAGTTTTCGGAAAATTATGGAAAATTTGGGAAAACTTCTTCATTATCATTTTTTTTGCTCTGGTAGCTAAAGTAATTAAGATAGGGAAAAAAGTTTCCAGCAAAAGTTTTAGCTGGTCTTTTTCTGTACAAAAAAAATATTCACACATTTTTTGATATTTCACACCATTCCGAGGTTATGTACCATAATCCTTTTGTAAATTTTAGACAGTGTCAAATTGACGCATTTTCAAAAGTGGAAAGTGGCTAAAAAAAAAGTTTCCAACAAAAGTTATAGATCGTCTTTTTCTCTACAAAAAATGAATAAATAAATTTTTTGATATTTCACACCATTTCCAGGTTATGTAACATAAATAAACCTTTTGTAACTTTTAGACAGTGTCAAATTTTTGGATTTTCAAAAGTGTAAAGCACCTAAAATAATGGAGATAGAAAATTAAAATTCCAACAAAAGTTCTAGCTCGTCTTTTTCTCGACAAAAAAGGTCTGAACACATTTTTTTGATATTTCACGCCATTTCGAAGTTATCAACATAAACCTTTTGTAACTTTTAGACTCAAAATTTCGCATTTTCAAGAATGTAAAGCTTGATTTCTATCTAATTTAACGTAATAATATTGAAAAATACTCGATTACCCTATTGGAATGAAACCTGAGTTCATTCAGTATTGTGTAAAACTGAAAAAAAATCTGAAAGTTATATGTGGTAATCGTTTTGCTTACGTGTTTTAGGAAAGGTTACAAATAAAATATAAGACAGAATTTTAATTGGGAAAGATACAAAAAATGTATGTTTATTAATTAATTTTAATTAATATTTTCATTCTGATTCATTTGAATTTCAATAATTTCAGTCATTACCTGCATCTGTTATTCCTTCTGAATATTTACGTAGCTTCTTTTTAGTTGGACTATATTTCCATGCATTATTATTAGCAGGAGCCCTTCCTTTTCAAACAATATCTTTCTCTGCATTTAGTATGCACTTCAACTTGAGTAAGCCAAGCCCTTCAATTTGTTTATGCCTGTCATCTTTTCTCTCTTTACTAATTTCTCTTAATGTTCCCAATCCTCGGGTAATAATAGTACAGTCATTTTATATGTTTTTTTGAGATTTGGAACTTTTTTTCCGACTTTTGGTTTGAATATACAGAAAGATAGGAAATTTTCCGTAGATTACGAAAAAAATAGTGGCTGAAAACCTCCAATCAAGGAAAATATCGTAAATTATATATATGTACAATTTTCCGGGCTTTTCCGTTAATATCTTCAATACTATGCGTTTGAGAGAAAAAAGTTTCGAACAAAAGTTGTACAGAATTGAATTTTACATAGGAATTTTCCACGCGTAGCATGGAAAAACCAATATATGTATATATATGCTAAATATCGTATGATTATTGTAAATAAGGGTACATATCGTTACTCTAGTTTATTGGAATTCAAAATTTCCCGGAAAATGATCCAATTTTCCGGGTTAAGAAAAAAATTTTTTTTTTCAATTTTGGTGTATGATATCGATTTATATGTTTTTTAGGGCTCTAATAACGAATTTCGACTCTTTTTGGTTGTGAAAACTCATAGAAAATATATATTTGGGAAACAAAAAATTCTTTTTTTTTTTAAATCTTGGTGTATGATATATCGATTTATATGTTTTTTTAGGGCTCTAGTAATGAATATTTGGTTAGATTTGATGTAAATAATTATGAAAAATATTTATGGTTACAGCGGTAATAAAAAATTTATTGCATATAGTTTTAAAAGAATTTTAAAAATATCTGATCTCCCGCGAGTTAAAATTTCTCGTTGGAGCACCACTGCGTTAAATCTTCCGATGCGCTGGACCAGCATGCAGCACCAGAAGATTTAGATATAAATTCTAGTAGTGAGTATGCCAGAAGTGAGAGTGAAGACGAAACTGACATCGGAGAGGGTGATAGTTCTTCTGAAGACTTTTTCATTTGAATAAACTATTTTTAATTAAATCAAATCAAAATTGAATCAATAAAAATATTATGTACTCAATATTAAAAATAACTCTTGTCTTTCTTTTATATCCTTTGAATTTCCCACATTTCCAGAATAAATATACCTTCCATGATTTTTCACATCAAAATTCACCAAATATTCATTATTAGAGGCCTAAAAAACATAGGAATCGATGTCATATAATTTACTGAGAAAAAAATAAAAATTTTCTATTTTCCAAATATATATTCTCTATGAGTTTTCACAACCAAAAAGAGTCGAAATTCGTTATTAGAGCCATAAAAAACATATAAATCGATATATCATACTCCAAAATTGGGAAAAAACAAATTTCTCGACCCGGAAAATTGGATCTGGGAAATTTTGAATTCTAATGTACTAGAGTAGCGATATGTACCCTTATTTACAATAATCAGACGATATTTAGCATATATATACATATATTGGTTTTTCCATGCTACGCCTGAAAAATTCGACAAAAATTAAAATCGCAATAGTCAATTCCTATGTAAAATTTAATTCTGTACAACTTTTGTTTGAAACTTTTTTCTCTCGAACGCATAGTATTGAAGATATTAACGGAAGAGCCCGGAAAATTGTATATATATATATATAATTTACGACATTTTCCTTGATTGGAGGTTTTCAGCCACTATTTTCCACGGAAAATTTCTCAACTTTCTGTATATTCAAACCAAAAGTCGGAAAAAAAGTTCCACTTTTTATAAAATGACTGTAGTATAACAGTAATTTCTCTATTTACCAAATCTTTTTCACATATGAGACATACAATCCTTTCCATACTATTATCACAACTGGTACTAGTTGAAACACTCATAACTAAAAACGAACAAAATTAACATAAACAAACACAGCGCTCTAAAATGATGCTCCGAAACGTTAAAAATAAAAATAAGCATGTGCTTATGCGCTCGATGTTCTTAAGAAAGTACGTACGTTCGACTGCGCAAGGCTGACGCGACACGCACTTTGATTTTTTACCTGACTTTTACGCACCTCCCTTATTTCTCCCTTACCTGTAGGCGCTTGTTCACTTCATGGGATGAATTCCGTGTAGTTTAATGTATATTTTGTGAAAACTTCATTAAAAAATATTGAGAAACAAATAAGTTATGTATGTATTACTGTAAAATGGTACATTTTATGAACGTGTATGGATAATGTAGAAAAATTTGAAAAGTATACCAAGCTTTTAAAAATCTCCTATACCATTTAAAAGAATATGATTTTGTGCACTCGTATTCCAAAAATTAAGACTGCGCTCTTATTATTAATTAAGAGATAACTAATTGTGCTCCAAAATTTGGTGGTTACTGATCGAGGAAGAATATACCTTCAACTTTGACCCCAAGGCATATTTTTCCAGTATAAGTAATTGCATTAAAATGTTAATTGGATTAATATACCATTACTTGAGAATATACTAGCAAAGGGAATTTTCATTCTAACGTCTCTCGGCGAAGATATAAATAAATCTGTGGGTCACCTGTACAAAGTTTACTAAGTCATCTTCCAACACTTTTTTCTCTGGTAAAATTTCTTATTTTTGATTAGTTCTACATTAAAGCTTAGATTTCTCTCTACATTTTACATTATTTTAATTTTTTTAGCGCCTGTTAGTACTAATGTTTATCAATCGATGCTCCCAGTCACACGATATTTCCGGAGAATTCTCATTTGCAGCGCATTTCGGAGCAGCTCAAAACTACAAATGGAAAACACGATTTATCTATTGAACGGCTTGCGTTAGAAAAATAATTGTGGAAACCTTTTTTGTAGAAAAAAAGACGAGCTAAAACTTTTGTCAGCAACTTTTTTCTCCATCTCAATTACTTAGGCTGCTAGAGCAAAAAAATGAAATTGAAAAAATTTACCCCAATTTTCCAGGATTTTCCGAAAACTTGGAAATGCAAAGAATGAATCATTCAATTCTACAGGCTTTTACCTACTTAAATCTCGAAGTTGATCCATGTATCTGTTTTTGTGACACTAAATGTTTAATTTGACTGGACTATAGATTCAGGGCGATTTTGCCTTGTTGTTTGAGACTCTCGATTCACATTATAGTTAGCTCGTTGATTCTTGAATTGTGGGTGTATTTGATTTGGTATTCTGTTACAGGGTAGCCATTGTTGTTTTGCATTATTTGTCGGATTTATGACTATTGGAATATAAAGATTGCTGTAAATTTGGAATTGATGAATAATTATGAGGTCTAAAATTGAAATTTTGAAATAGTAAATAGTGGATATTTTGCCATTTGATAATTTGTACGCTGTGTTTGTTGGGGAAAGAAAGGTTTAGTTACTGCTGGGCTTATGATTGAACTTTGTTTCAATTCTTGAAAATGTTGGTTCAACCTACGTTGTGATTTATATCCAGTGTTTATAACATTGGTATGTTATCCTGATTTAATATAATTGAAGTTTTCCTCTTCTCTAACAATTGCTAGAGCTTTTTCAATATTATCCGGGTTTCTAAGTCTTACAACCAATTGTACGCTGTGTTTGTTGGGGAAAGAAAGGTTTGCTGGGCTTATGATTGAACTTTGTTTCAATTCTTGAAAATGTTGGTTCAACCTACGTTGTGATTTATATCCAGTGTTTATAACATTGGTATGTTATCCCGATTTAATATAATTGAAGTTTTCCTCTTCTCTAACAATTGCTAGAGCTTTTTCAATATTATCCGGGTTTCTAAGTCTTACAACCAATTGTAAATGGTAAGATAATCCATTTACAAATGTTTTCAATGCAAATTCATCATTATGTTTTATTTTGATTATTTTATCAGCTGGGTCAATAATTTCGGTACTTACTTTAGAAAATAAGAGACTGCGAGCATCTTGGATACGCATACCAAATTGCAATGGTGTTTCATTTCTCAAAGGCTTTTATGCAATTAAATCCTGTATTAAGCAATCTATGCTACGTTGAGCGCTAAACGTTACTGTTAATATTCCTTTTATTGCTGCCCAAGTATTCATTTCTACTGTAAATAAGGTCAGCCGCACGATACGTAATTTACCTAAGATTGTATCGAAAATTATAAAGTTGATTTGATCTGCTGAATTTAGAGCATTTTGGAAGTTTTTTATGAAGTTTTCACACGCTATCCATCTTAGCAACTGTTTAATTGTTTAGGGTTGCCATCGAATAAAGGTATATTTTCGTCTTGATACCTCATTAATGGTACATTCAAAGACATTTTGGAAATTTTGTTTTCCTAAATATAAAAATGTTTTGCTATGATTATTTTCAAGGGGAAAGTGATTATAGGATTTTAGTAAGGATGAGCACTTAAAGTGGACTTCTCTTCATTTGTTGTTGCTTAAAATTACTGCCTACAGGACCAGCGATGTGTGACTGCTTCCCAGGTCTTCCTAGTCTGAGATTTCAACAATATGAAAAGACGAAGTTGGTCTCCTCACTAAATGTTTGCTAGCTTCTGATAGATTATGTCGTTGTGTATACAGTCACTACCATTATCTATGTTTGAATTGGAAATTCAGAATTTCAACACGCCGATTAATCGTTGATAGGAATAGGATATTTTCTTGAAATTACTTTCAGCGTATCCTACCGACAGCGCCAAACATGTGAAGTCCTTTTAAAATTGATTTTTTGAAAAGAATTGTTGTTACTCTATTAACAAGATAACAACTAGTGAATCTATGCGAAGTTGGAATCAGACTAATCCAGTGTTGTCCAAACTTGATGTTACTACGCCTCCCTTAAAAATTATTTAATCATTTGACCCCCCCCCCCCCCCCCCCCTTGAAGATTTCATAAAATAAAAACACAAACATTTGTACTCTTATAAAATTTAGTCATACAAACTAATAGAAAACGATATTTTATTATTGTTTTTAATGGATGGATGTGCTTGTCTATTAGCACAAAGCTTATCAAATCTTGGTGTTTGTGACGATATAGCTACTCGTAGCTCTTTTTCTACAACTAAACGAGCTCGATATTTGGATTTCATTGGAGCCAAGGCAGTAAAAAAAATGTTTCGCATAAATATGATGTTGCGAACGGCAGCAGTACTTTCAAAGCTTTGTTTGACAAAGTGTTATATTCTGTATGAAGATTCAACCAGAATTGAACCAGAGATACTATCTGAAATTTATGTTTTAATGTAGTATCACAAGATAATTCAATCAAGTTTTCTTTTTCAATACTTGTCAATCCAAATTCATCATCTTTTTCGTCGATAAATGGATTCCGTATCCACGCAAACTTTGTAAAATCAAGATCACCAAAATAATTCGAAAATTGAAGCAACAAACCATTCAAGTGTTCCACAAAGAGATTTTTGTTTGCTTCTATGTTATCTCGGGCGCATAAATTTAAACGTGGAAACATGTCAATCTTATTTTTTTGCAAATTTGATTTCCGTAGCTCCACTTTTTTAATAAATGCTTTCACTTTGTCTTTTTGTATAAGCAAATGCATTTGCGGTCCTTGCATTGATTTATTAAGAACACTCAATTTTTCAAAAATGTCAACCAAATATGTAAGTTTAACAATAAAATTATCATCCCTAAACATATTGCCGTCTTCAATATGATTTTCCTCGAGAAACATAACAATTTCTTCTTTGAGTTCAAGTACCATTTGAATCACTTTTGCACGAGATAGCCAGGGCACTTCACAATAGTACAGAAGTGACGTGTAATTAGCTCGCATATCTCCACACAGTTTTGCGAACAACCTTGCTTTTAATGGACTGTTTTTTATGTAATTTATAACTTTCGTCACTTTTGCAAAAACATTGTTAAGTTTCTCGCTTATAGTTTTTGATACGAGAGCTGCTCTGTGGAGCATGCAATGCGTCCAAAGAACCTCAGGTGTTTTCATTTTAACTAGTGTCTGAAGACCAGTTTTGTGTCCCGCCATTGATTGTGCACCGTCAGTACAGTACCCAATGCAATTATTCCACATTATGTCGTTCTCATTAAAAAATCTGTCTATTATTTTGAAAATTTCATTGGATGTGGCACTGTCAGGAATTGGTTTGCAAAATAAGATATCTTCAATTATATTAGTATCGTCAACATATCGAACATATGCCATTAAATGTGCGTCTTTAGCTACATCAGTCGCTTCATATATTTGTATGGCGAATTTTGAAGTACGCATTCGAGAAACTAATTGGTCTCAAAGATCTTCAGATATATCATCAATTCTTCTGCCAATTGTATTATCAGCAAGCGGTATTTGTCGCAGCTGATTCGCATAAGATTGGCCAAACATTGTTTTGACCATATCAATAGCTGCTGGCAAAACTAAAGTTTCTGCTATTGTGTGGGTTTTTTTACATTGCTCGATTCTGTGCGACACTAGGTATGATACTAGTAATGCATTTGATGGAATATGGACAAATTTTTGAAATTTTGCTTGTTTTTAGATAACTCGTCCAATTTTCTTTTAAACAATTCTTGGGGCTTACCAACGTATTCAGAATGGATAGTTTCAAGGTGCCGTTTCAATTTGCCGGGTCTCATACTATCAGCAGCCAAAACTTTTGAACACAACAAACACATTGGTTTTTCCACATTATCGTTAATAATATTAGTAAATCCGAACGATAAATAGGATAAGTCGTATTTCCTTGTCTTGGGCGTTCTTCCTTCCGGTTCCTTGTGGCTTGTATTCTCACTACTTGTGCCAACATCAGAATCTTCAATATTAGTGGATTTTCGCTTATATCCTATCAAAAACTTATCCATTTGTCTGGAAATATTGGGAATAATATTATATTATTCCAAAAAATTAAAACTATTAAATTACTTACTATTATGATCAGTGGGCAATCATGTCAATAACAATAGAAACACAACCTAACACTGCTGAACCAATTAAATATTAGCTGTGACACGAAACAAATTGGTGAGCTAAACGTGTGTCGATCTTTTCTGGATGCAGGAGAGCGGTGATCTTCGTTCGGGAATATGTACGCATCCATAAGCATCTGTGGCGTCCAGTAGCGTTAGTGCGCGCGCATCTGGCTTTTGTTAAGTTGTGTCGGTCGAGTTTGTAAAAGCCCGCAGTCGCGTGCAATTGCTGAGAGTACCTGTTTGAAGCGACATTAGCGCTAGTGTCGCCAAATTAACGACGGCCTTGGTTCAAAAGATTTGCCGGGGTCTAGGACGATTAGGTATATGGATGCTAAGTTACGAAATGTTTAGTTGAACTATGCGCGATAAAGCACGATGGTATTTTTTCATTTATACTCTCAATTTATACATAGAAAACTTTAGCAGTAATTTGGAAAATTGTTCACTATGACTAATTTTCGCGGCTCCCTTTAGACTAGTCCGCGCCTCCCAGTTTGGAAAACGCTGGACTAATCTAACAATGTGTATATTTTTTAGTAAGACATGAATAATGAAATATAAACTAGAGGTAACAACATGATACTACTTCTAGGAATGAATGTTCGCATCAGCGGGAACAGTTCTTCTGTATAGCGTAACTCACATGATCAATTAAGCATAGATATTTTCTTATTGTACATGAAAAAAAATTATGTAGAAAATTTTAACGTATAGATAACGAACTATCTTAAGATGCATAATTACTATATTTTGAATTATGTTTTAAAATTATTGATCAACCATATGTGAACCAGATCTGGATAATATGCAACTGAATCCCAGATGAGTGCGAATTTTGCATATTCTTATAAATATGAAATATTTATATGAATTTATTAGTATATGTAACTGTAAAGCTGAGAGCCGCCTATTTTCTTTTAAAATATCAGTCTAATTGATTTTGTATGTTCTATATAGTTATTGTCCTTTCAACTCGATAGTTCACATTCAATTTTGATACACTATCCTTTTAATATCTTTCCGATTCAATTTCTTCGGGTTAACACAAGCAATCGGGTTTTCCAATAACCATGAGGAAGCCTGTGGCCTCTGTTACCCTTCTTTAATATCTTGAAGAGCATTTTTCTCGTATTTGTATTGCTCCACAGGTTTGATCGAATGAGGGCACCGTTTCATCCAACTTTTGGCTGGTATTATTACCTACAGGACTGCATGGACATGAACTGGCTATCCCGGTGATACCGACTTACTGCTCTACCAGCGAGGATTGGAGGGGCGGTTAGCATTTATATCTTCGTAAGTAGTTACTTATTATGGGAGTTATATGTGTAGGTGAAGCTAATTGCTAACTCTCAATGCCTATAGTACGACAAATTCAGTCTGTCAATTCACTTTCAGCACCACACCATGTTCAATAATAAATTCGCTTTCTTTGTGTAGTTTCGGAGAAACCGCTATTAGTCTAGTCAAATTGGACGTAAAAAATGTGAAAGCTCCGAATTAAAGCCGAACAGACCAATCAATTTTATTTTATTTGCAAATCGTTCCTGGACGATATTGAACGATCTGATTCTTCGGGCATTTTTCAATTGTTAAACTGGAAATTGACCAATTTTCATGGTCAATTCATTGGAAAATCATGGAAACATTTTCAAATTTGGTAAGTATTGCCAAAATTGGCTGGAAAACTCCATTCGGGGGTTTTCGAGGTCGCTGATCACGATTCTGAAATTAGATTTACCATTTTCAACCACATTAGCTAGAAATTAGCCAACTTTATGTCTGAAAACTAGCCAAATTAGATAATTCCGCAATTTTTGTTGTAAATGGCTGGAAATTTTCACTCTGGGGTTTTCGAGGTCGCTCTTCACTATTATAGAGTAACATTTTTCATATCACTTTGAAATTGGCAAAAGTTCATGGCCAGAATATGTGAGACATCGCAGATGTAAATAACCATTCACAAAATTCAAATGAGCGCGCTATTATTTGGGCCTCATTATATACCATCGAGATGAACGAACTCTTCATCTCCAAATAAAAAACGAAACTATATCGAGTATTTTTCACGAAAGAAATGATAATTATGTATGTACCAATTAGTATGACCCAGAAACCAGCTCCAGACTCATTATTGAGGATGATTTTCTGTTCCTGTACGAAAGGATGCGGGAAATTTTGTGGGTGTAGAAAAGCGGCCTCGCATTGTTCTCCAGCATGTAAACAATGTCAAGGTAATGATTGTGATAATTGCGATTCGGTGAGAGTGGATGAAAATGATGAAAATATTAGTAATTTAGATATTAACAAAACTGATTTTGTACCAGATCAAAATGTAGAATTTGATTTTTGTAACGATACCAATTTAGAAAATATTGATGTTATAAATAATGAAAATGACGATG
The DNA here is from genome assembly GCA_958510875.1 of Endomychus coccineus. Lineage (NCBI taxonomy): Eukaryota > Metazoa > Arthropoda > Insecta > Coleoptera > Endomychidae > Endomychus > Endomychus coccineus. The sequence continues at coordinate 37,136,223 of OY294070.1, read as the reverse complement.
ATGATGATGATATGGAATGTGATGAAACAGATTTATCTAAAATGTATACTTTTTTAATTTAGAAAAATGTAGAATATTTTTTAATTTAGAGAAATGTTTGGATTGTAATGTAAATAATAGTCAATAAGTAAAAATAAAATGATTATGTAACTTGAGAAATTGTACAAAAAAAGAAACATTTTGATTGAAATTTATTTATAAAATCATGTTATTCTTTAACTTCCAATTTTTCAATGTATTATTGAATAATTTCGAACTTATTACAAAATGTATTTAAAAATTGTGTCCAATAACCACGAAAACCCGTGAAATGAATTTTCTATCCATTTTTATCAATATTTAATGAACTCGCCAATTTGACCATTTTTCTGACATAAAGTTGGCCAATTTCTAGCTAATGTGGTCGAAAATGGTAAATCTAACTTATGAATCGTGATCAGCGACCTCGAAAACCACCGAGTGAAATTTTCTAGCTATTTTTAACAAAAATTGCGAAATTGTCTAATTTGGCCATTTTTCTCAACTAAATTTGGCCAATTTCTAGCTAATGTGGTCGAAAATGGTAAATCTAACTTATGAATCGTGATCAGCGACCTCGAAAACCTCCGAGTGAAATTTTCTAGCTATTTTTAACAAAAATTGCGAAATTGTCTAATTTGGCCATTTTTCTCAACTAAATTTGGCCAATTTCTAGCTAATGTGGTCGAAAATGGTAAATCTAACTTATGAATCGTGATCAGTGACCTCGAAAACCACCGAGTGAAATTTTCTAGCTATTTTTAACAAAAATTGCGAAATTGTCTAATTTGGCCATTTTTCTCAACTAAATTTGGCCAATTTCTAGCTAATATGGTCGAAAATGGTGAATCTAATTTCAGAATCGTAATCAGCGACCTCGAAAACTCCCGAGTGGAGTTTCCATCCAATTTTGGCAATACTTACCAAATTTGCTAATGTTTCAATGTTTTTCCAATGAATTGATAATGAAAGTGGACCAATTTCCAGTTAAACTATTGAAAAATGGCCGAGCAATCTGATCTTATAGTTCAATAACGTCCAGTATACATCCAGGAATGATTAGCAAAAAAATTGAATTGATTCTGTTCGGCTTTGATTCCGAGCTTTTCTGCTAAATTGACTCGACTATATAATAATATATTGAATACTTTCGGTATTGAGAATGTGTAAATTCATTTTTAAATTATAAAGTTATGGGAATAAAACTAGTAGTTCACACTGAATAAACAATGAATGTTTTCATTATCCACTATTGCTTACATATATTTCAACACAGTCATCATCTGAGCTAAGTGATAAACAGAAGCTACATTGACTGAGAATGGCTTTATACTGTGATGAAATGAATACTTAAATGGACAGAACATTTGAAGAACTACGTAGGAAATGTTTAATAATTGGTGAATGATAAATGTCCAATTGATCATTTAAACCTACATCATTTTTTCTTTATCATGTTTTTATATTTCAAATGATCCCAATATATTCAATTTCAAGTCCTTCCGTTATATATGTAAGATTTCGGAATTGTGAGTGAAATTATGGTTATGTTCAATTACATGATGAGCATACGTTGAATCGGCCTTTCTCAATCTGTGGCTCCTCATATGTTCTTGAAATCTCTGGTAAAAGCTGCTACCAGCTTGGCCAATATACAAAGCATTACAGTCATTCGCATAACTTATTGTAATGTGTTGGGATCGTACACGAAGGCACTATTTTAATAATTGAGAGTTGTTGAATACTTTTGAATTGATTTAATTCTTACACTTGAACAATATATTAATTACAAACTAGACTATAACGAGTGAGTATATATTTAGATGTTGTCTTGAATGTGGAATGAATAATAATAATATTGAATCTTGAAGTCTGGTTTCGAACTTCATCCCCTCTTGGTAGTTGTTCTTCTCCAGAAGTAATGGAAGAGGTGGGGGACTCTGTATCTATTTGTTTAGATACGGTGGATGTTCTTGCGGTGGTTGGGAATTCCTATAATTTATTAAGCAATAGGTTGTTGACTGGTTTCCAGATGTTGTGAATTGGGCACTTGGTAAGAGTTGCCATGATAAACTTATATGGCCATTCCGGCTTTGAAATATAGCTTAAAGTAATTACAGGAGATTCGAAGTTCAATGATTTGTAATCGTTTGATGTTAGGGATAATAGTAAAATAATATTGGAATAATATATAGAAATAAGGATGGACGTAACACTTATAAACTCAAGTTTTTTTTATGAATTTGAGAACTTATTACACTTTTTATATGCTACTGCTTTATTGTTGGTTTTCCGATATATAGGCCAGTACAAATAGTATTTGAACAACAAAAAAATTAGTTACAGCAATCTGACAGCGGGATATTGTAGAACAAGATATTGTAAAAGAGGGAAAAATAAATCGAACCGACAGCTGCTATCCGGGGCGGAATGGGGTGTGTTTTTAGGGGTTGAAAACAGTTTTTCGTGATTTCTGGCGAAACCGTGCATTCTATCAAGAAAAATTTAATATAAAAGTTGTAGGGAATAAAAAGATCTACAACTTTTTGTCCACCGTTTTTACCCTAACCTCAAAATTATTCGACAAACATGCGAAAAACCAATTTTTCGGTTTTTAATTTTTTTCTTTGACAAATTAAACTTTATGAAGCTCTAACTTTGACAATAGATACCTCTATTTATTGCTAAAGGCTAATTTTTTTGGAAGGAAATATTTGCAGGTTGTTGTTAAATTTAATTTAACGAAAAAAAAGGATAGTGTCTTCTGCTGATGATACTGTGGTTGTATCTGTTAATAACTCATGGAGATCAGATATCATAGATGACCCCATATTATTGAAGACATTGTTTTTTTTTCAATTGTTAATCAATTCGCCACAATTATTATGTAGACTGCTATTATATGGGATTCCAAAATAAATTTATGCATGTATTTCTGAATTCTGAAAAACCTAGATGAAGGGAAAATTTTTTTGGATTTGGCCAAGGCTTTCGACACCGTGGCGCACCACATACTACTTGAGAGACATGGCCTAATGGGTATTAGAGGAATTACAAACCAATTGATAAAATCCTTTTTAAGTGGTATAAACCAAAAAGTAAAAATTAAAAATAACTTTAGTCAGGCTCTTCGAACAGAGTATGGTGTGCCACAGGGCACAGCGCTTTTTTGTTTAGTGTTTATGTCAATGTTCTTTTATCTATCCTGGATGATGAGGATAGTGTCTTCTGCTGATGATACTGTGGTTGTATCTGTTAGTAACTCATGGAGATCAGATATCATAAATGACCCCATATTATTGAAGACATTGTTTTTTTTTCAATTGTTAATCAATTCGCCACTGTTATTATGTAGACTGCTATTATATGGGATTCCAAAATAAATTTATTCATGTATTTCTGAATTGTGAAAAACCTAGACGAAGGGAAAAAAGTGATAGGAATTTTTTTGGATTTGGCCAAGGCATTGGACACCGTGGCTCACCACATACTACTTGAGAGACATAGCCCCAAATTTTTAACTGCGATTCTTCTTAAAACTACGCATCCTACAGAGTTCTGTTTTGGCTCACTTACTCACTATTACGTCTACTTTCGATAAGTGGTAAAAAAAGGTATACGGCAATGGAAAAAATGGCGGGAAAATTGAAAAAACCGAAAAATCGGTTCTTTCGTGGTAATTTGCATATTTATCGTTGAATAATTGTTATTAATTAATAAAATCATTTAAATTTTTTTATGTTTATGGAAACTATAATATTATTTCTTTAATTATTGTATATATCGAATTTTGATAAGATCTCATGCATGTCTAAGACAGCAAATTATATCTACTATATTTGTATCTTCGTAATCGCAGGATAGGAATATGAGAAATTTAAAGAGCTGTTTTCGAAACTAAAGACAGCATGCGAACGCAACCAGAGGCCTTCTAACTTATGTTTGAATTGTTTTAATTTAGAAAATTACTCAAATGCTGAACTTCCACAAATTTCCATACACGAAACTGACTCGAAAGAAATGGAAACAGATCAATGTACTATAACTGAAACAGTACTCAATGAAACTTTCGTAAACACTGGAGAATCGTTCAGTTTTGTTGAATTGGACGGCGAAGAAGTACAACGCTCTGCGAAGAAAGCAAGATTAGAGAAAAATACATCTATGGGAATGCATACTTTTTTAAGCATGTTCAAAATAATATTAAATTTTTTTACCGCATTTATGAATTTCATGTTGTTAATATTTACTACATAAAAACAGAAGGGATCTGCTTCAATTTTTTCAAAATGTATTATTTTTTATAATAAATATTCTTGACCCAGGTATGAAATATATATAAATTCTCGGGAAATAGGTCACGTTAACACTTATGCTTTATATTTTCGTCTTTACGTACGTTTCGGTTTCACGACCATCATCAGACGACTTATTATTTCAATAACCTGATTACTTATAACTAATTGTATTAACACAAAGCGTCTTTATAGCGCCAATTTCATTTAAAATGCCAACGTCGCCGAAACGAACAGAAACACGAAATCGAAATTGTAACACAATGTGTTGATACAATTAGTTTCAAGTAACCCAATTTTAGACATAATAAGTCTTCTGATGATGGTCGTGAGACCGAAACGTACGTGAAGACGAGAAAATATAATAGCATGAGTGTTAATGTGACCTATTTCCCGAGAATTTATATATAATTACTTTTTATAGAATTTTTTTTTTTTTAATACTTGCAATATAAACTTGTTCAGTGCAACATGCAAATACTGTCTTAATAATTGAAAACCACTCTACTAAACCCGTATATATCATTGTAGATTTTCTACATTACCTATTGTATGATTATATTTTGTTTAGTAAACTAATTGATTTCGAGTAAAAAACTAAAATTGTTCTTGAATGCATATTGGGAATGTGCATTTCTTATGTTTTGTTTGATAGTAACAATCCCATGTACGATGATCGTAGAAGTAATATATTCGTATCCTACGAAGATACAAATATAGTAGATATAATTTGCTGTCTTAGACATGCATGACATCTTATCAAAACTCGATATATACAATAATTAAAGAAATAATATTAGTTTCCATAAACATAAAAAAATTAAAATGATTTTATTAATTAATAACAATTATTCAACGATAAATATGCAAATAACCACGAAAGAACCGATTTTTCGGTTTTTTCAATTTTCCCGCCATTTTTTCCATTGCAGTATACCTTTTTTACCACTTATCGAAAGTAGACGTAATAGTGAGTGAGTGAGCCAAAACAGAACTCTGTAGGATGCGTAGTTTTAAGAGGAATCGCAGTTGAAAATTGTTTTTTTTTTCGTTAAATTAAATTTAACAACCTCCAAATATTTCCTTCCAAAAAAATTACTGCCTTTTTGCAATAAATAGAGGTATCTTTTGTCAGTTGTTGTAGATCGTTTTATTCCCTACAACTTTTTAGATAGAATGCACGGTTTAGCCAGCACGATAACTGTTCTCAACCCCTAAAAACACACCCCATTCCACCCCGCATAGCAGCTGTCGGTTCGATTTATTTTTCCCTCTTTTACAATATCTTGTTCTACAATATCCCGCTGTCAGATTGCTGTTACGAATTATTTTTCTTATTTCTAACATTTGCTCCTATTAGTACTGGCCTAATATGTTGAACTGACATATTGACATATTGACGTTTAGTTTCGTTCTTTAGTTGAGGATATATTAGAGTCAACATGTGTTTGTTCAATTACTGTTTTAAAATATTGTCTAATATGGAAGTATTGTAACCGTTGTTGACGACAATTAGTTTTATTCGGTTGAGTTCTGTGTTATAGTTTGTTGCGTTTTGAGGAATATTAAATAATCGATGGATCATGTAGTGAAAGAGACAGCTAATTAATGGGTTAAAGGATATGAAGAATGTTTGTGAATAACAGTGTCGATGTGTGTAGGTTTGTGATGAATAGAGAAGGTGTGTGTAAAATTTGTCCAAGAAATATTTGAGTCTAAAGTTCAGTGAACCGTTTATTTCTGTTCCTAATGTAAATTCGATGTCAGAATGTAGGTTATTTAAATATGTTTAAAATGTATTTAATTGACGTGTTGTTCCTGTTTAACATGCAAGGATATCGTCGACATGAAGGTACCAATATAAGAACATAAGCTGGAATTTTGACGTATGCACCTGTGTCCAAGTAATCCATGAATGTCTGCTAATAATGGAGATGAGGCGACCCCATAGGGGGACCGCTGTGTCTGAAATAATATTTATTATTGACCGTAAAATAATTTTGGTATAAACGTACACGGATTAAACTTAAAATTTCCATTTTAAAGAAGGGTAACACCTAATTTCCTTTTTAATGAAGGATGAAACCTTATTTCTATCTGAAATGTTTCCTATAATATTTATTGCCAATGAGGATGGGATAGATGGAAATGAATTTTTTACATCAAATGATATCAATATGCAATTATTGTTAAGTTTGACGTGTTTTATATAATCTACTAATGAATACGAATTATTAATACTAAATTTTGAATTGAAATTTGTTGATTCTTGATTAATATTAACTAAACGTTTTGCAATTTTCTGACATGGTGCATTAATCTAGGAACTCTCAGGACGTATGGGTTTATCATCTTTTTAGATTTTTAGCTGTCCATATAGGGAGAGCAGTTGACGGTTCATATTGATCTAACCAGTTTTTCTTTATCGGAGAGAATGTATTTCATGTTATGTAAAAAAAATTTAATTACGTCGTCCTATAATTGTTTATCTATTGTAATGATCGTATTTCCTTTATCCGCTTTTATGTAGGTAGACTATTATTGAAGTGAAAACTTCTTATGGCGCGTTGGGCACTTTTGAGGGAGAGAATTTTCAGCCGTTCTCGCGACAGATGAGATTTTACACAGATATACTCCGCGTGTATTCTTATAATATATGTATACTATACGCGCTCTTTGCATGGGCATTCGTTCGTGCTCTCGCGACAGACGAGATTACATACCTATATGTATACTCAGAGTGTATAGGTATGCGAGAGCGCTGCATGCTATACGCAGTCTTTGCATGGGCATTCGTTCGTGCCCTCGCGACAGACGAGATTGAGAGTTTTTTATATTTATTTTATAAATGAATATTAAACGGAAAATTTATTTATTTAAATATTTCATTTGACTTGTGTTGCTGCTATGGTATAGTGTTAAAAAAACAAATCTAAAGTGTAAATAGAATTAATAAAAACATTGTTGTAGTGCTTTTGTATACTATAGTGTTACTATATTTTGTATACATTATTACAACTGCTACTCGTCATCACGTAAGTAAATTATTATTTTATTTGGTAAATTTTGTTACGTACATGATACGTACATAAACAAATGCAACACGTTATTAAATAAAATTATCTAAAAAAAGGGAAACACGTGGGGTATATATATGTTTACAATAGCGTACAATACTATTAGTATACGCATAGGTATATATCAGCTGTCTCTTTCTTCGGCTAGGGAGACAACTTCCTGTTTTACCAACAGTTACATTACAAGAATACAAGTTTGGCGCTAGCGTTTAAAAAGGCGCTGCATTTAAAGTTTGAAGTTGATAAATTTTTACAAAATTACAGAAAATCTCGAAATTTTGGGAAATTAGGAAAATTAACTCTATGCTCATTTCAGCTAAGAATTAAAAATTATCGGAAAGCCGGAAAAGTAAGAAAACCTGAAAAATCGAAAATATACTCATTTTATTAGAGAATTTCACTAGAGACGTGATTCGATGGTCGGAAAATCGCTAAAAATTATGGGAAAGCCGGAAAAGTAGGAAAACCCGAAAAATCGAAAATATACTCAATTTAGTAGAGAATTTCACTAGGGACGTGAATCGACGGTCAGAAAATCGCTAAAAATTATTAGCACAACAAAATACAAAACTACTATTGATGCAGTATTCACAAGATATATAAATAGATTTAAATCAAAATTGTTCACTTCATACTTTAGTTACCATAGACCTATTGTTTCAGTTTTAGAATTTGATGAAAATCCTGATAATAATGATGAAAATGCTGATAATGATGATGTAAGAGTTGTTGAAATTATGGATGAGAATTGATAAATTTTGTATTTACTATTTACTAATATTTACTCATTTAAATAAAACCACTTTCTTCGAATATAGTTTCTATATTATTATACTTCATGTCTATTCAAAAAGTGCCCACATTGCTTTGATAAACTTGATTTTTTATGAACAATTTCTCATGTCGCGAGCGCACCTAAAAATGCTCACCCAAAAAAGTGCCCAACGCGCCTTAAGTTCAAGTTTTCACTTCTGCCTGCACTCCCGGAGTGCGCTGTTTTTTTTTCATATAGATTTCTCTCAATGTTTTTGGATGTCAAGCCTGATTTGTTTAGAGCTAGGTCGGTTTCTACAACTAAAGTTTCAAAATGTTGTGGGGTAAACGGTATATCAAAATCAAAACCTTTGTTCAATAGATCGGTTTGTAAGTTAGTTAATTCTGTGTTAGTTGAATTAACAAATCTGTCATGAAATTGTGTTGAGCCGCAGGTTGGTTGAGAAACAAATTTTTGAGCTGGGTTTGTCATCAATTTGAAATTGATTAACTTTGTAACGAAGCTCTAAAATATCGAATAATTATTTAATGGGAAACACGTAGATTGATTGTAAATTTTAGATTTCGTTTATATTAGTATTTCAAATTGATAATTCCGAATAATTATATTATTGTATAGGAAGATATATAGTACTGGGCATTGACATCCGTGTAGTTTAAGTGTCAGATTTGCGTACAGTTCCATTCAAAAAGGCGTATATTCTGATTTCATTCATGAAAAGTAAATTCATGCCAACAAAAGATAACGGTACAGATGTAATCATAAAAACGGCACAAATCGAGGAACTACTGAACCATCATGAGCGCGAAATGGACAAAAAACGGCTCGGCTGGAGCTGGTGTAGGTGATTTGACCTGATCCTCGATTAGTATACAACAACGCCTCGCAAGCGTTGCATTCTGATTATTGTCAGTGAGACAGTGCGAAGAGATAGCAGAGGATCCGAATAGTGAGCAATTGAAGTGCAAAGGTAGCAATTAGACAGCCGAGACCAAAAAGTAAGGGTTCCACCAATTACCTTTGAAGCATTAGGTAAAAGGTGTTTTTGCTATTTGAGTTAGTACATTGAGTTCCATTGTTTTGCCCGCAGTGCGCCCTTGTAATATCAAATATTGTTTAATTAGTAATTGTAATTGTTTGTTGTATTGTACTTGATAAGTTTATCCTGTACAGATTTCCATAACGTCGATAAATTGATTGTGTTCTGTACCGATAAACGTGAAAAATTGAATTTGTTAAGTAATTGTATTTTGTCAGAGGGTGTGAATGATTAAAAGGGAACCTAGATACACAAATATACACTGTGTCTACCCGGAAATAAGGGTGTGTGGTAGATAGTCCGCCGCCAGGTCTACACGCTGTGACTACCCGGAAGTAGGCTCTGAAGGAGGAAAAGAGTGAAAGGGAATCATAACGCACCAATATACACTGTGTCTACCCGGAAATAAGGGTGCATCGTAGATAGTCCACCGCCAGGGTCTACACGCTGTGACTACCCGGAAGTAGGCTCTGAAGGCGGATGTATGTTTGAGAGTATAAGTGCCTGACACTGTCGTACAATTACCCGTGACCGTTCCCGGGAAATTACGCGTACTAACCTGAAAGAAGTGCAGGATAAATGAATCGCAGTATTGACCATTGTTAAAAGTTCCCAAAAAGATTACTGATATCACGCGGGCGTAGTGAGGGTATTGCGGAGGTTCCGTTACAACTCAAGACCTGCTGTCACTTGCTTTGCTCGAGTATATGTTGCACGATAATTAATTTTGCTAATGATTGATGCATGAAAACCCGTTTTAATATCACTTATATGAATATTTGTTGGCAAGGCTATAATAAGGGGAATTAGCCTGTTTGGGTCCGCGTTTTTAACAATTATTGTTTCTGAGCTTCCTTGTGCTTCCCCCGGGTCGGGACAAACTATTATTTCACAGAGTAAGTGAAATATCAATGTATGTTCAAAGCTATAAATGATTTATTGAAAAGTTCCGTGTTTATCTGAAGTGACTTTCTGCAACAGCAATTAAGTAGATAAGAAGTAACCAAGTATTAATTGCAATTAAAGCCTGCAATTTTAATACTACTCAGTCTGCCCTATTGGCCCCTGGTTACTACTACCCTGGGACAAGGCTATCTGTAGATAGCACAGCGATACGCTTTGTGGTAAGGGCCCTAGCAGAAGCCCTTAACGAGAAGTAAACCTCTACAAAATCTGGCGCCCGAGAAACCAGCATAACAGTCAATCGGATTCAGATCTGGTAGACTTGTAAGAATATTGAAGCCGTCGTAAGTAATTTCGCCAAAAAGTAACAAGGTATGTCACAACTTATTAAATTTTTCTTTTCAATGAGAAACTTTTTAGGTGGGACTGTAATACCTCAACGTAATGTTGTAGGATGGTACTGGATCTTCAATTATTTTTTTAGACAAAGAGATGTTGCCTTCTGCACAGCGACATTCATGGCATGATTGTCGATTGATGACTTCACTTGAGTATATTTTGAAAACACTTCTTTTGGTACACACCATTTCGACACTAGGAAATGAAAATTTTACACACGTTTTCTATTTATCACAAACCTACACACACCGACACTGTTATTCACAAAAATTCTTTACATCCCTTATCTCATAAATTAGCTGCCTCCATGATCCATCGATTAATTAATATCCCTCAAAACGCAACAAGCTACAACACAGAACTCAACAGAATAAAACAAATTGCCTTCACTAATGGTTACAATACTTCCATAGTAGACGACATTTCAAAACAAAAATTGAAACATGTTAAATCTGATATATCCTCAACAAAAAATCGAAACTGAACGTTAATATGTCAGATATATCGAGAAACCAACCACCAATATTTCAAAATTCCTACCGAAACATTTTATAGTACATTAAAAGTTTCTCACTCTAAAGAAAAAATTAAATACGGTAATTAATTCCAAACTCATGGCAAAACCGGCTCAAAAATTTAATTCTCAACCAACTCGTGACTACACAATTTCATGACAGATCTGTTAATTCAACTAACCTAGAATTCTCTAACTTACAAACCGATCTATTGAACAAAGGTTTTAAATATAATCTACCGTTTATTACACCACAACAGCAGCATTTTGAAAATTAAGTTGTTGACACCGACCTAGCTCTGAAAAATCAGCCCTGACATCGAAACACATTGCTGCGAATATATTAGAGAATTCATACAAGCAAAACAAACATGGTAAATTTCATAATCCGGAATTGAAAATCGCAAAAGCCCCTTCAAAAGAAATCTATACAAAATAATATAGTGTACAGAAAAGCGGATAGAGGTAATACGATTATTACAATAGATAAACAATTATAGTACATTGTCTCTATTGGAAACAACTTAAAGCAGGATCCTAGGAATCTTTAAAATTTTATAAACGTGGTTTCCTCACTGAAATGGATGACGACAAAATTAAAAAAATTAAGTGCCCCACAAATTTTTAGAATTGAAGACAGACCCACCCAACAATGAAATACCATAAGTACATCAAAACAACACTACATAATAGTCCAGTCAAATTAGACAAAAAATCACTGGGCAGGAAGGGGATATGTAAGAACATTTTTGCACAATATGCCCCCTTTTTATGTTGGGCTGTTTGCCAAAAATGCAATTGGTTGAATTTTTTGGCCTATTTTCGCTACATTTGAAGTGTAGTTTGGTTAGGTTACGTCTGACATGAAAATGACCTATGTAAAAATTGTTGGTAATTTTATGAGCTACAAAACCGTGGCAAGAAAAAATTGAGCCATTAATAATTTTCCGCTATTGACTGAAAATTATAAACAGAAATGTAAACAAAATCTTAGAAGTTCAGATATCTCGCCTAATATGGTAGTTGGCGTAAATTTATTAATGACCTTGAATTTTCAGCAAAATTTTTCCTACAAGTTGCCATTATTCAATATCTGGACTCTTAAGATTTTGTTTACATTTCTGTTTACAATTTTCCATCAATAGCGGAAAATTATTAATAGTCAGGTCAAATTAGACGTTAAAAATGTGAAAGCTCGGAATTTTTTCCAAACAGACCAATCAACAAAATTTTTTTTGCAAATCGTTCCTGGACGGATACTGAACGATATTGAACTTTAAGATCTTGCCGCTCGACCATTTTTCTCATGTTAAACCGGAAATTGGCCAATTTTCATATGAAAATTTATTGTAAAATTTGTAAAATTGGTAAGTATTGCCAAAATTGGCTGGAAAACTCCACTCGGGGGGTTTTCGAGGTCGCTGATCACGATTCCGAAGTTACATTTACCATTTTCGACCGCAGTATCTAGGAATTGGCCAATTGTATGTCTGAAAAATAGCCAAATTTAATAATTTCGTAATTTTTGTTGAAAATGACTAAAACATTTCACTCGGGGGTTTTCGAGGTCGCTGATCACGATTCCGAAGTTAGATTTACCATTTTCCACCGCGGTAGCTAGAAATAGGCCAATTTTATGTGAGAATAATGGATAAATTAGATAATTTCGTAATTTTGTTGAAAATGGCTAGAAAATTTCACTCGGAAGTCATTTGATATTGGATATGGAACAAATGATTTACAGTCACGGATAAATTCCCTGACTTTTGATAGCAGTGTCAATTTCAACAAAAATTACAAAATTATCCAATTTATCCGTTTTTCTGACATAAAATTGGCCAATTTCTAGCTACCGCGGTGGAAAATTGATACATCTAACTTTGGAATCGTGATCAGCGACCTCGAAAATACCCGAGTGAAATGTTTTAGTCAATTTCTACAAAAACTGCGAAATTATTAAATTTGACCATTTTTGGGACATAAAGTTGGCCAATTTCTAGCTACCGCGGTCGAAAATGGTAAATCTAACTTCGGAATCGTGATCAGCGACCCCGAAAACCCCCGAGTAGAGTTTTCCAGCCAATTTTGGCAATACTTACCAATTTTGCAAAATTTCCCATGAAAATTGGCCAATTTCCGGTTTAACAGGTGGAAAATGGTCGAGCGGCAAGATCTTAAAGTTCAATATCTTTCAGTATCCGTCCAGGAACGATTTGCAAAAAAATTTTGTTGATTGGTCTATTAGGAAAAATTTCAGAGCTTTTTCGCTAAATTGACTCGACTATAATAGCTCAAAATTTTGTTTGTCAAGGTTTTATAGCTCATACAATTACCAACAAGTTTCACATAGGTCATATGAGTATATTGTGCAAAAATTTTCCATACCCTCCCGACCAAATGAAATAGGTTTGGCTGCTATCTCCAACATTTCTGTCACTAATGTCTAATTTGACTGAACTATAACTTGAAACACATTCTTACCGAAGGAGAAGAAACTGGTTTGATCAATATGAACCCCTAACAATCTTCCTAAAAATCCACAAAGATGATAAGCCTGTAACGAAGCTTAAATTTTGAAACATCATTTATTTTAGATCAGGCAGAAAATACGAATATTAATTATATTATTACGGTTAAACAGTTCATTATTTCAACAGATATGCATGAACTCCGAATTTGCATTCCGTGATAGTCACTTTTCTAAATCTCAGTAATTTTGAATAAGTGTAATAATTTCAATATATGAATCGCACATAGTGCATTCATGCCCGATTAAAAAATGTGCATTCATTCCGATTAACTTATGTTGCAAAAACGGGGATCTGTTAAATAAACGCATCAAAGCTTGAACAACCTCACGTGTAAAACCTGCGTACAACCAAAAAACTCAGATAACATTAAATTGAAGGGGCTACGGCACAAAATAAGGAATTGGTGGAGCGGACTTGACTAGAACCTCCAAAACATATAAAAGACAGTGACAGACAAAAGATCGGGATTATTAATCAGAATCAGAATTTGAAGTTGATCAGAATTTGAAGTTGATCAGAATTAGAATTTGATATGATATTAACCAGAATCAGAATTTTGAAGTTAGTTGAAGATTGAGATTAGGAATTTGAATTGTGTCACTCTAAAAGAGTGAATAATAGTGTTCCGTGTTAGGGAATTTTACATTAGGTAAATGATAGCTTAATATTTATTTTCTGGCATTACGATATATTGATTTCCATGGTTTGTGATTGGTAACGTTTGCATGATATCTGAGATCCTGTTGCTTTCAATAAATTAGATTGTTATATGTGAGTTTATCCCGTCATAGGTCTGACCGCGAACGATTTGAATCCTCACGTGAATTGAAATATTCAAGTAATTGTACGGTGTGTACAGAGTGTGTATGTTTGATCGACAGGGGCGTCTTTGATATATTTGTGCACGCTGTGTCAATCCCAGAAGTACAAGTATATCCTAGACGACCAAACCGCCAACTGCTTGTGCACGCTTTACCAATCCCGGAAGTATAAGCTGGAGTGGTTGTGTGTTTGATAATCGTAATAACCCTTTATCCGAAGGTGAAGCCCCGGCCGTGGGTGTGGGGGTTATTGCAGATACGATAGTTGGGGTTTGTGCACGCTGTGTCAATCCCGGAAGTATAAGCCCTAATTGTCTTGAATCTGAATGTGCAAACTGTATGAAATCTGACACTGTCATACAATTACCGGGCACTCCGTTGATAGCAAGTATAAGGGTGGGTGACATGACAGAATAAACTCAGTCATATTAATTATCCGAAAATACCGTAAAAATCTGATATCGTACAATCGCTAACCTAGTACAGGCCAATATTTTCCGATCAGAACCGTTTGATATATCGTAGTGTGTTGAAAACATTTCAAGTGATAATGCTATCTGAATAATTACCGTACACCGATTATTACTCTACCACCTGCTTGATTTGTGTTTTCCGTAAATTAATCAATGTAAATCATTTATCAACCGATTCTGTGCCGTTGAATAGAAATTAAAGACCGAACATATCGTAAAAATAGATATGCTATGACAGTTTTCTTATACCGATTGAGCTTTACATATTTCACCTGGGTGGATTTTTTGTGTGTCATATACCGTTCAATTGCAACCTCTGATTATTTTTGAAATGCATTTCTTATTATTATATATTTAATAAATGGAATTCCCCGTTTCATTAAGTTATTTCTGCTCCATCTTTGAATGAGCTAAGTTTTAACCAAGTATCAATTGTAATTAAAGCTTACAATTTTGATACGATTTTTGTGCCCAATGGGCTCTGGTTATACTTCACTGTGACAGCACTGTAGGCTATCTATAGATAGCATAGTGACAAGCCTTGTGGTGGGGACCCTAGCAGAAGTCCCCAAGAAGGAGTAACCCTTTAGAAAAATCTGGCGCCCGAGGATTTGAAGTTTACCGCAGTGAGCAGTGAGCAGTTTACCGAAAAAGTGACAAGGCACGTCATAAGACACCCATATGGCCTGTGTTCCTACATTAATGCACCATATCAGAAAATTGCAAAACGTTTAGTTAATATTATTCAAAAATTCACAAATTTCAATACAAAATTCAGTATTAAAAATTCGTATTCATTAGTAGATACTATTAAGCACGTCAAACTTAACAATAATTGCAATTTGATGTATATAGAATCTATTTCCAAGTATCTCATCCTCATTGTCGATAAATATTATAGGAAACTTTATAGATAGAAATGAGGTTTTACCCTTCATTAAAGAGGAAATTTGAAGCTTAATCCGTTAATCTATGAACCAAAATTATTTCCAATACAGCGGCCTCCCTATGGTGTCCCATTTATCTCCATTACTAGCAGAAATATTTATGGATTATTTGGAAATACAGGTGTATACGTCAAAATTCCAACATTTGTTCTTATATTGGTGCTATTATATAGACGATATCTTTGCATGTTGGACAGGTACAACACGTCATTAAATACATTATTATTTATTATTAACATATTTGTTAGTTGATATCTAGTTGATCTGCTGCCATCTATCAAAGGGCGGTGGCAATAGGCAGTGGGGACTCCCCGAGTTGAAGGGTATTCCCCGAGTGGTGTTCAGCGCAAAGCTGGTCGGTTCGTAGCTGTGGTGCGGCAGTACGAAGTTAGAAATTAAGAGGTGCGGATGTACTTTTTTAAAGAGCTCGGTGTGGTGGTTGGGAGGAACGAGCCCTATAGGCGGTAATTTACGCGATAATTCGTATAAAAAACGAATGATAAACTAACAAAACAGTTTATGAACTAACATATTTAAATAACCTAAATTGACATCGAATTTACAGTAGAAGCTGAAATCAACGGTCCACTGAACTTTCTAGACTATTTCTCGGACAAATTCTACACACCTTTTCTATTTCCACAAACCTATACCGACACTGTTATTCACAAAAAGTCCGTACATCCTTTATCCCATGAATTAGCTGCCTTTCACTCAATGATCCATCGATTAATTAATATTCCGCAAAACGCAACAAACTACAACAGAACTACAGAATAAAACAGAACGTCAATATGTTGGTTTAACATATATCGGGAAACCAACAAACAATTTTTCAAAATTTCTATCGAAACACAATAAAACAACTTCTAATAATTTGCACAAAATCATAAATATATCTGAAACAAATTGACAAAAATTCCAAAAATCTTGATTTTAAAGTGACTGTAATGCTTTGTATATTGGCCAAACAGGTCGCAGCTTTTACCAGAGTTCAAGAAAATATGAAGAGCCACAGATTGAAAAAGACAGATTCAACGTATGCTAATCATCTAATTGAACATAACTTGATATTGATTCTTTACACAGGTATGAATTATATATAAATTATCGGGATATATGTTACATTAACACATGTGATTATTATTTTCGTGTTCACGTACGTTTCGGTTTCACATCATCAGAAGACGTATCAATGTCTAGAACGTGATTTCTTGAAATTAATTGTACTATAGCAAGGCGTCCTCATCGCACTAATTTCAACTAAAAATGTCCACGTCGCCGAAACGAACAGAAACATGAGTAATCGAAATTGTAACACATTAATGTTTCAAGTATATGAATCAAGAATCCACTGTTTAGCAACTTACTTTGAAACTTTGAAGTCAGTTTGTAATACGACTGAAGAACTGAAACCGAAAATATTACGCTCCACTTTCGAACCAGATGTTGCAGATTTATGAGGTAATAGAAAAAGGTTGTCAGGCCTTATTAGAAATATTGCTATTTAAGCATTCTACCTAAAATATACATTTAACATTATAAAGACGCATGTAGGAATTTGGAAGGGTTTTAATTAATTCAATTAGTATAAATATGACTTTGACTGAAGTTCTATGATTTACAGACTTGGAGTCACGTTTTATGTGAATCATCTCCAGAATAGATCTTTTATAATAATTGGTTTCCCTAGTTATATATTAACAATTTTGTAATCGAATTGATGGTTATAATCAAAGCAGTATTTAGCAAGGGCGGTGTAATTTTCTAAGTTTTTGTTTCTTGAACTATATGGCCATACATTCTTTTTTGTGATTATTGCTTGAGAGATTCCAGTTAAGTCCCATCGCATTCTGAAGAATTTGATTTTTATACTGTGTGGGTTTGTTTATCTTTAGGTATTGAAGGTTTCAGATTTGAAAAATATTTCCCACCACTGTCAGTAGGTTTATGCCCAAGATTTATATCATACTTTTGAAAAAATAGAATATTTTTGCTAAGGAAAACTATTATAAAAGATCTATTCTGGAGATGATTCACATAAAACGTGACTCTGAATTTGTGAATCATGGAACAGATATTGTTTCATTAAGTCGAATTTATACTAATTTAATTAATTAAAACCCATGCAAATTCCTACATATGCGTCTTCATAATGTAAAAAGTATATTTTAGGTAGAATGGCAATATTTCTAATAGGTCTGACAACCTTATATTAACTCGTAAATCTTGAAGATCTGGTTCGAAAGTGGATACTTGAACGTTATATTTTCGATTTCAGTCCTTCAGGTCGTATTACAAACTGCTTTGATATTACTTCTAAGTTTATAAGGAAATTGCTAAGCAGTGGATTCCTGATCCATATACTTGATACATTAATTTGTTACAATTTCAATAACTCGTGTTTCTGTTCGTTTCGGCGACGTGGGTATTTTAAATTTAAATTAGTGCGACAAGGACAGGAAGCCTTGTGATACAATTAGTTTTAAGAAATCACATTTTAGACATTGATACGTCTTCAGATGATGGTCGTGATACCTAAACGTACGTAAAGACTAGAATAATGAGCATATGTGTTGATTTGACCTATTTCCCGAGAATTTATGTATAATTGAACATCACCATAATTTCACTCACAATTCCGAAATCTTACGTATCGAATGGAGGGGCTTGAAATTGAACATATTGGAATCATTTGAAATTGTCAAACACGTCGAAGACATAAAATGTAGTTTTAAATGATCAATTGGACAATTATGAATCATTTCCTTGGTAGTTCTCCAAATATTCTGTAACTAATGGTATTCCCCTCCACTTAATAAGTATTGTCATCGTATAAAGTCGTTCTCTGTCAATGTAACTTTAGTTTATAACTTTGCCCAGATGATGAAACATATGTAAGTAATAGTGGATATAAAAACATTCATTGTTTATTTAGTGTAAATTAGTGGTTTTATTTCCATAACTTTATAAGTTATGCTGTAATAATGAATTCAGTCGGTTTATTGCCCTATATTTCCACGGTATTATTGTCTACTAGAACAATGAACGACTTATACCTGTGTACATGTCCTTATCATATTCTTCTAAATAAGTTAAGGCTACCCTAAACGTAGCATCAATGATGAGTTATTTGTAAGTACATTGAATATGGTGGTGGTGGTATTAATGATATAATCATAATATCTGAAATTGTCAAATTTTTCCAGTGGCACGTTTCAATAAGCCTAATTCGGAAAAACTTTTAAAAGTCTACCTGATCCAGAATTTTCTGAGGAAAATAAGATCAATCGACTGTCACGATTTCAACTGCTTCAGCATATTAATCAAAGTTTTTTGAAATCTTGGTCAAAACATTATATTGCATAGCTACAAGAACGTAAGAGATGGCAAATTCACGAACAGAACTTAACTGTTGGAACTATGGTGTTGATTGAGAATAATAATCTCCCCCTACATGTAAATGGACGGATACAAGAAGTCCACGCTGGTAAAGATGGCATTATTGTTGTTACAGTGGAAACTCTGAATTTAGGTTTATTGATACGTGCCACAGGAAAAATTTGTCCATTTTTTAGACTAAATCCTTGAAAGAAAATATTGATGTACTTTTTCTGACAATCTGTATTTATTCTGACAGTTCATACAATTTTCATTTTCTTTGCAAATAAATACCAAACCTATCTTATAGAACATTTTACATTTTAAAATGTTAAGAATGAGAAATTACCCTAAAACGATATATACTCTTTTATTTATAGTTCAGTCTAAACTGTAGATTTTGGCCGACTTTCCAAAGAAAAAGCAAGAGGTCGTATCAAAAAAATTCTTTTTGCATAATGTTCTGTGGCCGATTTGAATCATTCGTAGGGGTTGAGTTAAGTGCACATGGCCTCCAATTCACCCCTAAACGCTATTTTCACCCTCTTTTTAAAGTTGAATTTATAAAATAAATAAAATTCAGCCTCCAAAATTGGTTCTAGTTTTTTTTTGCTGAACACGATTCCGAGGTCATTTTCCCGGAAAACTCTTTCAATGGGCTGTGAAAATCAGGGAAATTTCATCATTTTCATACAATATTGCTCATTGTTCACGCGATTATCGTTTTATACGTAAAAGATGTTGACGGTCGCGTTATTCGATCCAAAGTAGACCTAAACTAGGAAAATTTGTGGAAAATTGAAAAACCTGAAAAGGAAATCTTTCCACAATCATTGTAATCTTCGTGTGTCGTTATAGGGGTTTTTGTGGTCACTAAACACAGACACGTAACACTAATTCGATTATATCTCGGGACCATAACCTCGAAACGACTTTAACTTACACGCGTTTTCAGTTTTTCTATAATTTTTCTCGCATGTTTTTCGATTTGAGTCACCGTTTCCATTTTAAACGCAAAAAACATTAAGATCATCTTTTTTTCGCGCCAAAAAATGGGCCGTAACTTTTAAAGCTAACTCGTAAGAATTTTTTCACTAGTTTTAAAATTTTCAGCGCATCAAAATACATATTAAACATACCACAGGGTATCCCTAAGATGGTCAAAATGGCCCCCTTCGCGAAATCTAAAATTGGAGTCATTACCTGTTTGAACTGTCAATTAAACATGTTTCCTGGGGTGGTATGGTCGATACCCCCCACAGAAACCCGTGGAGGAGGAAGACCATTTTTTATTTTATTCATCGTTAAGTATATGCAAAATGTTATCTCTCGTGCAAAAGTATGGGTATCAATGGTCACTTTCAGCACACATTTTTTGACCCCCATCTAGGTCCATCTAAGGCTCCAAAAACATATTTGAAACTTTTAAATCGATTTTTATAGCACCAAACCAAATGGTACACCAAAGTTCGATTCACCATCGTATTTCTGAGTTAAAAACCTACAAAAAACTATACGTACATGATTCAGATGGGAGTGGGCGGTTCACATGCAAAAAGCGATTTTTTATGTTTTTCAAGGTTTTTTACTCTTTTATGTAGATAAAGGTATATATGAATCCATTTTGATATTTTGTTTGATTTTTTTACTTGCAAAATCTACTAATTTATTGGATTTCTAACCAACCAGTACGTGACATTATCGTTAACGTATTTTACCTCAATTCATTATATGAGTCATCTTTTTCAATACAGGGTGTAAATAAATAACTGCGAAAAATTCAAGGGGTGATTCCTTGCTGAAAAATAAGGTGGTTCTTTCATATGAAATTTTTCTCTAAATCACTTCGTTTTCGAGATACAGGGTGTTGAAATTGAAAAAAAAAATTGGTTATCTCCGGAACCGTTTATCGTACAGAAAACAGCTTTTGTAAGCAATCTCTACTCATAGTAAGCTGTTTTTTGATAAAAAAAAAATTGTTTTTATCCATAATTGGTGAAGATTTTGAAGGGGTAGTTGTTGTTTTTCTCCTCAACTTCTACGCCACTGGAAAAAGTACGGTTTTGAGATGCTCATTTGAACCGCCAATGTTTTCTACACAAAATAGGTGCTCCCGGTTATGAGCTCTAAAGCTAACAAAACCAAAAATTGACCATGTTTTTCGAAATAAAAGTTAATTTTTCTCGTAAATGGTTAACTTTAGAGCTTATAACCAGGAGTACCTCTTTTGTGTAGAAAACATTAGCGGTTCAAATGAGCATCTCAAAACCGTAATTTTCCAGTGGCGTAGAAGTTGGGGAGAAAAACAACTACTACCCCTTCAAAATCTTCACCAATTATGTATAAAAGCAAATTTATATTATAAATTTTCTACCGTATAGATAAGGTCTAAAATACTTTGTTGCCCAGACTATTGAAGGTAGTTCTTATTCAATAGTATTATGTTTTTGTTCCGTTTCATTCAGAGTTCTAGAGGCATAGCATATTGGTTTATCTTTTCCAATAATACCTTGGATTAAAATAGCTCCAAAAGCTACATTTGAAGCGTCTGTGGTTAAGATAAGGGGTTTTGTAAAATCTGGATATTGAAGTATTGGGAGATTTACTAATGAATTTTTGCAAATTTCAAATGATTTTATGAATTCTTGATGATGAGTCTTTAATACATTTTCTATAATAACCGACTAATCCCAAAAATCCTTTTATTTCTTTTGTTGTCTTTGGTATTGAATATTTAATTATTGCTTCAATTTTTTTTGGATTAGGTAACACTCCATTGGTTTCACAACATGTCCTAAGAATGCTACTTCCTTACTTAAAAATTCACTTTAATCAATTTGAATTTTGAAATTAGCTTTTCTTTCAAAGACAGATCACAAATTTTCTATATGTTCTTGTAAGGATACCGAAAACATTATTATATCTATCATCCATTATACTAAAAATTTTTCATTTAGAATTCTCCTTAGAACATTGTCCATTACACGTTGGGATGCGTTTTTCAGTCCGTAAGGCATTCTTTTGTTCTCATAATGTCCTCTTGGTGTACTGAACGCTGTTTTGCTTATATCATTTTCATTCATTTCTATTTGATGGAATCCAGATGCTAAATCTAGAGTTGTAAAATATTGTGATTTACCTAGTTTATCTAAAATTTCAGTTATGTTAGGTAATGGATATTTGTCGTCAATGCTTTTTTCATCTAATTTCGAATAATCGATTACCATTCAATTTTTTTCCCTAAAGTATCCTCTTCTTTCGGCACAGTTACTATAGGGCGCTTGTTGAATTCCTGATTATGTCTTGTTCTAACAATTGTGTGACTTGTTTTTCTACCTCTTTTTGATTTTCGTAAGGTAACCGGTATGGTTTCCTATATATTATGATTTCATCTGTAGTTCTAATACAATGTTTGATTTCATTTGCGAAGGGGATAAGAGTAAATTTTCGCAATGAAAAATGTCTATATTCGAAACATAATTCTCTGATTGCTTTTTTCTCTCCTAAATTTAGATGGTCAAGTCTTAGGTATTTGATATTTTGTTTTAATTCGTTATCGTGTTCGTTATATGATTCATTGTTAGTTGTCTCTAATTGTTCATAATTATTTAATTCTGTCACTCCAACCGGTTTGTCAAGTTTCATCTCTACTGGGTATTCATTTGAATTTGTTAAAGAAACAATTGCGTGATTGTTATTTATTGTTACTAGAGATGATGGTACTTCAAGTCTTGGTTCTAATAAAGAGTATTCTATCATTCCCTGACTTGCGTTTGAATTTACTGGGATTTTAATTACTTGTTTTGTACGAGGTTCAATCCTTTTATTATAACTAACGTGACTTGTATTTTGTTTTTCAAAGTATATAGGTATTTTAGCAGTTTTTGTTCTTGATACTCCATTTTTTTATGTCAATATTTGGCATCTTATTTCTTTAGTAAGTCTATGCAACCGTCAATCTGTTATTAAAATTGGATACACAAAATCTATGAAATAGTTTTGTATTGAATGTTTTTGGTAACGGTATTTTTGCGACGTATTCGTGTAAGGTGGTATTATGTGCAGATCTTATTTCAAATGGTTCATTCCAAACATAATTTTTATCCAAGGTTTTCGGATTTATCAATGTTTTTGACGATCCCGTATCAATCAAAAATTTCAAATTTGCATGAGGAATTTTGATGTAGGTTAATACATTAATATCAATATTATTCAGTTCTATTATGTCGTCTCTGTTTGTGTCTGGTCTAAATAAAAATTTTGCTCATCATAATCGTATTTTTCTTCAAATTCTTAATTTTGACAATCACAATCAATGTCATTATATTCTGGATTATCTGAATATTCTGATTCGGTTTGATTCATTTCATGATGGAATAATTCTTCTGTCGTAAAATTTCTTTGTTGATTTGCTCTTTGTACTGATTGTACATTGTACATTCTTTAAGTAGTATTATTAGTTCGTCTCGTATTACCTGAACTTGTGTGTCCATTGGTACAGGTTTATTTTGTATAGGTCGTTGAAAATTCTTGAAATTATAATTTTGAGGTCTATCCCATCCAATGATTCGTACTATTATAATATGGTCTTGGTTGATTTGGAATATTTGGTCTGTTTGTGAACTGTTCTCTATTATTACCTTGATATTGAGGATTAAAATTTTGACGATTAATTATGGGTTTGCTCGGTTGTAATTTCACCGGAGGTTCATAAAATCTATTACTTCCTACTGTATGCATTCTGTCTCTGTAATAGTTTCTCTTCTCTCTTCTTCTACAACTAAATTCATAGCTCTCTCTAAATTTTCAGGGTTTCTGATTCTCATTTTGTGTGAAAGTTAGCTCATTCTGGACCGAAGGCGTGAAACGTATGGACTCCCGTAATGAAGCGGAGACACACCTAGCGACATTGTCGGAAACCGAAAAGTATAGACTAAACCGATTTCTGAAAACAGGAATGGAATATTTTGAAGGAATTCAAGGAACCACGCCGTTAGTCCAACATGAAGTTAAACTGATGAAGACTGAGCCGATAAAACAGTTTTACCGGCTGCAGAATCGACTAAACCGATTTGTCCAAACAGGAATAGAATGTTTTGAAGGAATTCAAGGAACCACGCCGTTAGTTCAACATGAAATTAAACTGTTGGAGACTGAGCCGATAAAACAGTTTTACCGGCTGCAGAATCGACTAAACCGATTTGTGAAAACAGGAATAGAATATTTTGAAGGAATTCAAGGAACCACGCCGTTAGTTCAACATGAAATAAAACTGATAAAGACTGAGCTGATAAAAGAGTATTACCTGTCGCAGAATCCGAGGATGCAGGCAATCATCAACGAGGAAGTTGACTGAATGCTGGCAGAGGAAGTTTTCGAGCCGTCGAATAATCCGTAAAGCTCACCCGTTGTAGTGATGAAAAAGAAAGATGGTAAACCACGGTTTTGCATTGATTTCCGGATGATAACGAAGTCTCCGTGAGAGATGCATATCCACTTCCGTACATAAGTGCCATCTTAGGTAAACTTCGGCTCGATACTTAACAATCGTCGACTTGAAACAAGGGTATTGGCAGATACTGTTGACCCCGGAAAGTAAACCCATTACAGAATTTACTGTACCAGGCCTTGGCTTATTCCAGTTTGAGGTAATGGCCTTTGTTTTATATTCTACGCCTGCCACTTCCCTAATACTCATGGATACCATTATATGACCGGTGATGTCAAGAGGTTAAAGTCGCTTGTGGGCGGAGCTTAATCCCAACTGCACCGGCTTGGTCAGTTGTGGTAGAGCGCGTGGATTGTTGAATGTATGAGTGGAAAATCTCGTATTCGAAGATCACGATGTAAAAGAGGAAGTATTTCGTATTCGAAGCGAAGGTTGTTGTTGTTACCTGAGGAATAGAAATAACCTGTAATGAAAGAAACTGAGGGCAAGCTTACCAAATGAAGTGATGAATGACCGGAGGCTGCTGCGATGATGTTGCACTTCCTACACTTACTTAGCTACACTCACTAGGATAGGAAGTGAGTAGGTTGTTAAATAAAACGAGCAGTTGAGGTGTTGAAAGCAATGCCAGTCTAGCAACGCGCGTGGGCCTCGAGAGCAGGAGCCTCGACGTGAGCCGGAGTTTCCGTTGACGCACCTCGGTGCTAGTCTCGTATGAGAGGACGTAGCGACGCGTAGGGGACGGAGAACGTGCCGGGACGAAGTGTCCTACTTCTACGATGCGAGGCAGAGTAACCTGGAGTCGGTTATCCGCTCGTTGTAGCACCACGGGCCGTAGAAGGAAAGCGTGATGTGTGAGGGGCGTTGGCCAAGTCTGAGAAGACAGTAAAGCTCAACGCGCGATGTTGTGGTGAGTATAGATGTGTTCTGCAGTGTCGCTGGCGCTGGTTGGAATCCGGCCGCTGGTCCTATGAAGTCGTTGGGCTTGCGCTAGGTCGGCGCGGTCCACTAGTCAGGCGGAGTGACGTCTGCGTGTGTGTAGAATGATGTGTAAAGATGTCTGGGTTCCTAGCGCTGGGATGGGAGCTGTCCGTAGGTCCGGCGAAGAAGACTAGCAAAGATGTAGAAGATCTAGGCTAGCCGGAGGTCCAGAAAGGTCTCCTTAAGAGCAGCGAAGTTTGCGTGCTTTTATAGGTTTCTGGTAAATTGAAGTTAGAATGGCGAGTTCTGATTGGCTGGTGAATTTCGATATATGTGAAATTACTTTTGTATTCAGTCGGAGGTCACGAACGAGAATATGCTAGAAGCGGGGAAAAGCAACGAAGTCTAAGAGTCGAATTAGCGATGCACGGCAAAGCTAATTCGACGGACGGATATCACCGGATACGAATGTTTACGCCTTCTCATATTTAGATGACATCATTTTGGGCGAAACTTTTTAAGAACATCTCATGAATTCAAAGGAAGTTTTCCGCCGTTTAAGAAAAGCAAATTTAGAGAAATGTTGCACGCCGAGTTGAGGAAAGAATTCAAGGCCTCTCAGCTCTCTTGGAACGGAGGATCACGACGCGCCGCAGCCAGCTGTTGAGACCTACCAGACCGCCGCGCCAAGAGTCACGACGACACCCTCCGAACTAAACCGCAGCGGCCAATAGCCGTGTTCCAGCCAGGTTGCCACCGACGCTCTGCCACCACTGCCAGGGTAATCACTGGAATGCTGACTGCTCAAAAGGAAACGGACGCAGGGCCGGAAACGCCGTCGTCCGACCCGCAAACTAAAAGCGCCGCCGGAAATCATTCGCCGCAACACCAGGATGTCGGATTCCGAGGGCAATCGCTTAATCTACATCCCCGTGTACCTCGCAGAACAGCCCATTCACGCTATAGTGGACACTGGTGCCTCGCTCAACTTCGTCGCCGCCCGGCTCGTACTCCACATAGGATGCCAGCAGAAAATGGACATCCAACTCGCCACCAAGAACTACAGCGTCGCCAAGGGCGCTCGAGCCCGCCTGTGCCGCCGAGTTGGAAATTGTGAGTATTTTGATGATTTTATTGTGCTCCCCGATTTGTCCGGCGAACTTATATTAGGCTACCCCTGGCTTAATGTCGAACAAGTCACTCTAGACTTTAGCCGCAAGTGCCTACATCATGGAAGTTTTAAACGCACCAGTATGTATTGGACTGCACCCCGCGACCGTACACCGAGTGTTCGCTTGATGACATCATTATCTTCTCAAGGACTCACTAGGAACATCTCCAACATCTGCGACTTTCGAGAAACTGCAGGAATATGGACTGTTGTGCCACTTCGCTCGCGCAGAGCTTTCATATTTAGGGCACACCATCACCCCCCTAGGTCAAAAACCCCAGCGGATCCACCTCGGCCAACTACGAGAAGCCAAGCCGCCTACCACCCGCAAACAACTACGCAGCTTCTTCGGAGTTTGCTGATGACTCCGCGAATACGTGCCCCGCTTCGCGCCGCTCACAGAGCTTCTTTCAACGAAGAAGCGCTAGACGTGGACCGCGACAGCACAAGCCGCTTTTGACAGGATCAGGGACGCCTTCGAGCAGCAACTTACCCTCAGCCGCCCGGATCCTGAAAAACCGTTTATACTCCAGGCAGACGCCAGCAGCATTGACGTCGCCGCAGTGCAGGAGTGCCTCGCGAACGTTTGGGCCATCAAGTGATACCGCGACATCCTCGAAGACCGGAACTTAACACTTCGCCGGGACAATCGAGCCCTCACCTGACTCAACAGCATGAAGGACGCCCGCGCAAACTCACCCGATAGTGCTTTTACTTCTGCAAGAGTTCAGCTTCAATCTGGAACACTGCCCGGGCGTGACAAGCAGCTTCCGGACTTCCTATTCCGAAACCCAGATGATTCTCCCGTGAGCCTCGGAGCCCATGACATCGAACGGATGCTTCCACCGCATCTTTCGGTGCTCAACGCCGCGACGTTTACCGCGGAAATCAAACAAGTGCAGAACCAGGACCCCGACGTTCAGTCAAGTATTCTACGCTGGCAAAGAATTCGTCAAGATGGCCTCCAACAGCCCGGAGAACGCATGTATTTGCAACTCTACAACGTGCAGGACGGACATCTCTATAAGCACCAAGGACACGACTCCCGCCGCGTCGTCCCGCTTTTCCCGGTTCGAGTACCATGACGCCACCACTGCCGAACATCCAGGAACGGATGAAACTATACGCGCCATCAGCGACCATTTTTCCTTGTCTAGAATGCGACCTGAATACGTCGATACGTGAAGAATTGTCTCCTATGTACCTGCACCAAGCACGGACCGCAACAGCCGCTCCGCCCACTCGTCCTAGAGGACCACATCTTCGCGGTTTGGATACCCGCGAACAATTATATCCGACCAGGGACCCCAATTCATAAGCCACCTCTGGAAGCAAGCTTGTAGATGGAAATGCCGACATAGGATAACCGCCGTCTACCATCCGCAAGCAAACCCCATGGAACGCCGAAACCAAGAGCTGAAGAAAGAACTTCGACTACGTCTTGCCGAGTTGCCAAACCAACCTTGGGACGCCGTCCTGTCGCAGATTCTTTTTAATCTACGCAGTCGACACAACGACGCCACTGGAAAAACGACATCCTAAAATCCGGAGAATGGGTCGCCGCTCGCCACGCTGACGCCGTTCCCGAGGACGCCGAACAACGAAACAACCGCGTTCGCCAACATCAGGCCCACTATCAACGCCGATACGCCGGCCCTGATGAACAACTTATCGATCTCGCACCAGGCACCCTGATCCTTGTTCGCGGAGGCCGGCGATCAGGTCTCGCGAAACGTTGAGATGGACCTTACGGAATCCTACTACCCGCCGGAAGACAATGCCACTGAATCGACATCGACGGACGACCAGTAAAACTACACGTCAACTACCTGCGCCGCGCCTCGGACCCAGGACAACATATCCTAGTGCCCGACCAACCTGACGAGAATGAAGACGACCCCCCAGGATCAGCCTGCCGCTTGACCTGTGCGCGTAGTGTTCATTCGAGTGTGTGTATATAGTGTGAACATGATCCCCATGTGCCTTATGTGTTTGTATATATTCATTCAACCCACATAGCTTGTATATACCAGGATGCCGAGGACCAATAGGATCAAGCCAAAGCCACTCCTGTATATATCATAACATGTTCTATAGATTCACATCATATATAGGTACCACCCGGATCAAACAGAAGCATTCTCTGTATACCTATATGTAAATACTCTCTGTAAACATGTAAATATGTCATCCTGTCCGGCCAGAGTTTCTGCAGTTCCTTAGGCCCTAGAGTAAATGGTGGACGGTTCTTCGAAGCCCTGCAGGACGCAACCATCCCCATGGTTGTCAATTTTTTTTTCTCACTCAAACTTTATAAACCTACCACGAGCCAGAGCAAGCAAGTACACAAAAACGCAAGCATAGCAACACACATCGACCACATCAACTTTCAAACCTCTAAATAAAGTCATCAACAGAGGGGGCGCGTCTGATACCAGCCTACAAGTTACAGATTGAGAAATACGTTTGTCATCTCGTAACTTACTGACTTCATCGCCCCGCTCGAAAGTTTACTATATCGCAATCAGCGCCGTGCTTTCAATTCGTTACTCTCTTGTCAGCCGTAAGATGGACGATAAGTGACCCGTCATACATCAACCCGTCACTCTTTTGTTGGCCGTAAGATGGCCGTTTAGTTACAGGTCGCCATGTCCCCTCGATACGTCTGTGACGTATAGGACCGTGAAATTCAGCATTGATATGCATTGCTAGCTTCGCCCTAGAACTGCATCGCATGAGCTTTCTGTTGTGGTCCCCACCCTGGCTAAGCCACCTGATCGCTCCGAACTTCTGCTGACTCCATCGACTGCTTTCTGACGAGCAGCCTACCAAGGCAAAAGCTGCTCCAGATCGTTTCATTAGCTGGAGGCTATGCTCCCCAAAGGACGTAACTTCGCTGATCGATAGTGCTCGCCGTTGACTTCGACTCGTCGTCCGACTGTTCATCGCCCCACCTTCTACGCCTATCACGCAGCTTGCTCGCTCTGCTTGTGTTTCTAGCTCATGTAAGTTGTTGTTCTATTTACCCAGTGAGATTCGTCACTCTATTGTATAAGTAACTACATAGGGCTGCACGAACATAACTTAGCCATGATCCATAATTTGCTCCAAACTTTACATATACCTTAGGTATATGGACCAGTGCAACAAACTTACCCAGTGACCGGTGAATCTTGTGTATTGTGTGCATTTGAACATTTGATCTTTGTCTCGCCCTACGCGCTGTGTTTACCTGGTATATCAGTCTAGGCAGACTTAGCATCGCCCCATATTCATCGCCCTCTGTATTTATTCACAGTTAGTATAACCTGCAGTAACAAACAGGGCCCAGTGCTCCTGTCTTTATATATTCTGTTCCAGAGCTAGCTAATCGGACGCAACAACCACAGAGGGCCCCCTTGCCGGGACCCACATCACCTCATTAGCCCATTCTCAGATACCAGCGGTATCACTCCGTCGTCGAGATTGGCGTTGTAAATTGGGAGATGAAGTTATGAAAACTGAGCACCATTTGGCTTCCAGTGTTCGTCATTTTGCAGACAAGTTAGCTCCGAAAAATACAGGGCCGCTTACTGTCATCAAAGCAATTTCTCCGATCATTCATGTCTTGAAGAATGTAGATGGCAAGAAGATAAGAGTACACGTCAAGGACCTAAAACCATTTAATGTCCCCTGAAATTGCTACTGTCTCTACTTTGAAGATGGACGAAGAATAAAAGTACCAGCTGTTCCACGATGGAAGTGTTTGAATGAGCAAGAAGAAGTATTTTATCAAGTACCCACTGGATTCCCAGAAGATGTTTTAGTTCCGTACCAGAAGTTGAATTTTCGTTTTAAAGACGTTACCAGTTTGAAGAAGTTTTGTTCCTCGTTATAAAGGAGATTATTTTCGTTTTCATTAGATGTCTGCTCAGTTTCCAAGAAGATTTCAGTCTGACGAAGAAGTTTGTGTTCGTTCCTGGATTCAAGAGCCACCATTCCCAGGAAAAGGAAGAAATTTTTAAGTTCAAACTTCATGATGGGATATCTTACTTTTATATTAGGTTTTTAATATAGGGCAACTAGTGGTGAAGAAAATGTGAACCGGATGGGAGCAAAAGCTCCTATTCGAAAGGATTCATTTCCGCCCGGGCATAATCTTGGTCGATAGTGAAACACCACAATCAACGAAATTGTTACGAATAAGAATTCCTCAGCTGAAATGCTGGAATAGAGTAGAATGACTATTTCATCACTCTACATATATTCGCTACTCATATATGTTAAAACCAATAATTACTGGGAAAAATGCTCTGATCATAACACCAGCCAAACAAATCTTCTCCATCAATCGATGGCTAGATTGACAGTTTGTCAACAAAACCCGCGCTACCTAGGGGTAAAACTTTATAATAAACTTGTAAGTAGGCATCAATATTTTGAAACATACACGTTATCAAAATTTCGTGAGGAATTGAAAATGTTTCTAATAAACAAAGGTATCTATGCAATGGAAGAATTTTACAATATGTAAACGTCTGTATGTATGTTGTTCTATATCTATATTTGTATTATGTATGTTGTATTAATTATTCTATTCTTTGTATTTGTAGTTGTGTCTTAGATTAAGTTTTATTATGATACATCTCCCTACCTATGACTTGTCCCATAATTTTTGCACTTGAATTTTATGTTATTTGTACAATTTTTACGGACCAATAAATTATCTTATCTTATCGTAACTCGTGGGATATCAAAGAGAGGAACATTCCAAAAATTCACAACGTGACAATTTCCAGAAGTCTAATGATGGCAGAAGCTGATAGAAGCCCAAAACGAAGGGTTGAGTAGGTACATCCGAATGGAAGGTTTTCATACTAAAAGTCGATGGCATTAGCGAACTCTTGAGCACAGGAATTGAAGAGTTTCCTACCTAGAAGTAAATGGCAACGGGTACACCATCCATTACCGGTTATCGAAAATCTCCTTACATGACCTGAGGGAAGACGAGAGAAAACTGTAAGTGACTCAGCATCTCTAAAAATAACTATCTAGAGAGCACAGAGTCCACACAAATGGAAGGTTTTCATACTAAAAGTCGAGGGCACGAGCGAACTCTTGTAAACAGGAATATATGAAGTTTCTTACCTGAACGTAAATGGCAAAAGAGAACTCCTAGGATGTGACGTCAACGCCCACAACATGGGACGGAGCATCACGGGCTCCCAACCAGAAAGGTGAGTATTTTTTCGGATTTATTTGAAGAAGGAACCTTTTCATACATAACATAGGAAATGCTCCCACGTATGTAAAAAGATTAAGGTAAGAAGTTTTGGAGAATACAGCAAGGACACCGATTCAGCAAAATGTAGTGATGATGTAATGGAAAGTATCGTGTGAACCTTCTATTGTAACGTAGTTTGTAATGATAATGAATAAAACTATAAATAAACTCGGTTCACACTGTGTATACACTATGACATTAAATAAGAAATTATCACCCTCATTCACTAAAAATACTATTGAAGTACTGAGGATTTTTCGTCTACCAAGCAGCAATCATCAATGTTAACTGAATTATAAATCTCAATGTCTTTATTGTTTTTATTGAATATAATAATGATAATATATAATTAAGATTACAAAGAAAGATAAATTCAACAATAAAGTTAAAAAAGACCACGTAAGTTCCATAGTTGGAACTTGTTTGTGGTACAGTAAAAAGTTATTATCATTCATTACTCATTAATAATATTATTTAAAAAAGAATTTATATTTACCCATATATATACATATACTATATATATATATATATACACATCTACACATACATACATACATACACATTTACATTATACACTCATACATGAATATATCTATAATTTATAAATTATTTAAGTATATTGTTACTACAATATTAATATAATAAAATTGAATACAATGAAGATTGTTATATGCTGAACACAATTTGGAATCATTCATATTTCATTATTTATTGTAATAAGTCTAGTGGTTGGGATCTATTCGTCTCACAACTCGTTATAATCTTTAAACACTGATTATATACAATTCTAGTTTCTAGTGCCTGTTATAATACTGTTTAGAAATAATGAAGTAAACCAGAGGTTACCCTCAGCTGGAGATTATAAGTTGCTTTTTCATTTATACATTTCCATCACTTCTAAATTACCTAGATATTTGTCCGTACTGTGTATTAAAAGTAAACTTTCATGTGAAAAGGTGTAACCTGTATTCAAAATATGTTCGGCAAACGCTGATTCGTCACCACTATTTTTCTTTATATGGGCTAAAAGTTGTATATCCGAGTTAAAATGTTCCTTCTAGTTTGAGCAACTCTCTGAACACGACTCAATAGATTTTGTAAATCCCGGATTTGTCGAAGTCGTAAACTTTATCAAAGGTGTTGCCTATAAGGTTTTTTAGCTTGCAGTTATCTATAAACTGGAAGTATTGCAAATTTAGAAAACAGATTATTGTACTTATAAATTATTGGTAATATAACATGAGTTAATTCGCCGCCAGGATTACTGGCATTATATGATATTATTTGCGCATTTATGTTTCGTCATGAATTAACCAGTCTGTACGAAAATTTATGTTCTCTATATCGTAATAATTTTCAGAAATAGGTTCTACAATTTGATAATCATCTTAATGTTATCATAATTAACACCTCGCAGAACGTACCTCGAGAAGTGCAAGCTTCAGGATATCAGCTTGGTTTAACAACTTCCTACCTCGGATTGATGAAACTGCAAAAATTTCGATCAGCTCGAATCTTCTCCACTTTGTATTTCCAATCCAGCTGTTGACAGATCTCGCACCCTGAGTCAAAATACCTCGCCGGTTTCACATCCTCTGACTTCAGTTGGACCTTAACATGCACCAGACACTTTTCAGAAGATGCCCAGGGTTCTCTCCTCCGGGTAAGTACTGTTTGGTTGACCTACTTGATATTGTGTTTTCCAGGAAGCACCAACATCATCAACGGGAACCTTGACTTAAACGCGCAACTCGCGTAGTGAGGTCACTTTAACACATCCCAATTATCACGGTATGGTGCACGCCAAATAAGGGGAAACTCAGTCATTAACGACCGACTGGAGTACCGCGCGACACCCCGTTGTATTAGCCTTACCCATGTATGTGGGGCTCTGCATGGGTAGACCATTATTTCCCTTGTCACTCGTGGAACTTGAATGGAAACAGAAAACGAGAATAACCAATAAGGGGACTCTTAGGCAGAACCCCACTGCCTCCGACCAGAGAAACAACAGCGAGCCAAGGAACCACAAGGAGCCCAAATTCTCAGACTTCGCCCGCCAGAAGCTAAAGGTTAAACGGAGAACCGAGGGAACCAAGCTTCCACTTTCGCAACGCAAAAGCGACACCGGTCTGATGAGAGCCTACCAAATACAAAACCGCACCCGAAGAGAAGACATGACGGAGCCACTGGAGACCCTGAAGCATTTATCTCGGTAGAGCATGTAACGAAGCTTAAATTCTGAAATATCATTTTATTCTAGATCAGGCAATAAATACGGATGTTACATGTAATCTCAGTTTGAACAGTTCATTATTTCAATAGGTATGAATGAATTCCGAATGTGTCACTTTTCTAAATTTCCGTAATTTCGAATAAGTGTAATTATTCAAATAGATGAATCAAATTCATGCCCGTTCAAAATTGCATTTCATTCCGATAAAATATGTTGCAAAAACAGGGGTCTGGCCAAGTTAACGCATCAAACTTTGTGCAACCTTATGTATAAAAAGGGCGAACAACCAAAAAAACTCCGATAACACTTGCTTACTCCGCCAAAAGGAACTACTGGAGCGTCATGCACGCGAATTTTAGATCTTGACAAAAGCGTTACTTTTAAGCATTGTTCGGGACATGAGTAAAAAACCCTCGGCACAAAATGAGGAATTGGTGGAGTAGACCTGTCCAGAACCTCGGAAAACATATAAAAGCCGTGACTGATAACAGATCGCTTTTTTGTGATTTCAATTATCAATCAGTGCAGTTGCTTTTTGGTGATTTTGATTTTCCAATAATACCGTTGAATTGTGATCATATAAGAATCGAAGTAAATTAAAATCCGAGTTTAAGTCAGAATTAAACTGAATTAACAATAGTTTTCCGTTCAAGTGAATTGTTACATAAGGTAATTGATAGCAAATAAGTTTATATTTTGGGCATTACGATATATTGATTTCCGTAGTTTATGATTATTATTGTAATTGGTGAACGTTTGTACGATACCTGAGTTCCGTAGCATTCAGTAATCTAAATTGTTAGATTTGAGTTTATCCCGTCATAGGTCAGACCGCGCACGATTTGAATTCGCGCGTGAATTGAAATATTCCAGTAATTGTATAGTGTGTACAGAGTGTGTATGTTTGAACGACAGGGGCGTCTTTGGTATATTTCTGCACGCTGTGTCAATCTCGGAAGTATAAGTATATCCTAGACGACCAAACCGCCAACTGCTTGTGCACACTGTGTCTACCCAGAAGTATAAGCTGGGGGTGGTTGTGTGATTGAGAATCGTAATAATTCCCTTAATACTATGAGAAGTCCTCGGCCGTGGATATAGGGATTATTGCAGATACGATAGTTAGGACTTGTGCACGCTGTGTCTACCCGGAAGTATAAGCCCTAATTGTTTAGATTCTGAATCTGCCAAGTGTATGAAATCTAACACTGTCATACAATTACCGGGTACTCCGTGGATAGCTAATACCAGGGTGGGTGTTATGACAGAATAAACTCAATTGGAGTAATTAACCGAAAAATCGTAAAATCTCATATCGTACAATCGGAAAACTAGTGCAAAACTATTTTCCAAACCAACCGAATATATCGTAGTGTGATTTGCACATTTCATTTATCAGTGTTGCTATCTGAAATTTACCGAATACCGCTCATTACGCTAGGACCTGTTTGATTCGTACTTTTCCGCAAATTGATCATTCTGAATCATTTGTCAACCGATTCCGTACCGCTGAATTAAATTTAGATACCGAACACATCGTATAATAGATATGTTGTAAGAGTTTTCATATACCGTTTGAGCTTCATTATATTTTCTGTCTGGGTGAATTTTCATGAAATAATACCGTTCAATTGCATTTATATTGATTATTCTGAAAGTGTACTTGTTATATTTATTATATATTTTAATATTTGGAATTCCCCGTTTTATTGAATTATTTCTGCTCCATCTTCAAACGAGCTAAGTTTTAACCAGGTATCAATTTTAACTGAAGCCTACAATTTTGATACGGTTTTCTGCCCATTGGACTCTGGTTATACTTCACTGTAGCTACCCTAGGGACAAGGCTATCTATAGATAGCAGAGTGACAAGCCTTGTGGTGAAGACCCTAGCAGAAGTCTTCAAAAAGGAGTTAACCTTTTGAAAAATCTGGCGCCTGAGGATTTGAAATAAGCACTTTACCGAAAAGTCGCAAGGTACACGTTATAAGCAGGCGAGGCTTATAAAGAACCTCCTGTTTAAAGAGATTGACTATTTGTAGAAAGGGGAGACAGTCACCAAGTTTACAGAATGCCGATACCAGGTAAGGGCTCCACTTATCATCTGTCTTGACGATCCCACTTGGGTTAGCGGCTGTGATGACCGAGGCCCAAACCTGGGAGGGGGTTGATCTTACTCTTTTGCGTAGGGTCATCATATTCAAAACACACGCTTCTCGCTTTTGTTGGTATAATTTTGGTTTTATTTAGGCAAGCCAACTCGCTAAACCACGACGTGCAATCGTCTTCTTTCCGGAGATTACAACCACGGAGAAGAAACAGCACAGAGTAAGTGTGCAAAACAACCTGGAAGGTCCCCAATACCGCTGAAGAGCAATCAATTGGAAGGCTCCTCGTCGTTTTGATGAACGAACGGTGATGGGAGAGATTGAAAAAGGACGATTACAGGCCATACTACAACTTCTCCTGAATGACGTTCAAGCATCTAGGTCCAAAGACCAAAAAGAAGAGGGTACGGGTGGGACAGGTAACTGAAACTTTCCCTCTAGAAATGGAGGTTGAGGAAGGGGGACATAAAATTGTAACCCCAGCTCCACTTCAATAAAATACAAGTTGTGCAAATAAACTGTGCGGTTGTCGAAATCACGGTATATTCAGGGCACATAAATGGTCTAGTGCATAATTGGCATGAGGGGGAGGAACAAAGTTTATCTGACCACATGTACATACCATACACAATCTGATCGACAGAGGCACTGTCAACAGAGTACTGAAACCCAAGGGCCAGCTAGTGGGAGTCATATCACGAGAAACAACTACTACCTCAGCCATAATAACAGCCTCCGAAACCTGATGTCCAATGAAAGCGAAAAAGTGAATCAGCACGAACAGGGATGAATATCGGTTGGCACTGACTGAGTATGTACAAACATCATTATCTTATCAAAAATTAAATGAGGTATACATTCATTTCAACCATATAAGTCGCCAGGAACTGATGAGATACTGCCAGCTTTACTACAGTAGGCAATCGATATAATGCCCCCCATCCTGTGAGAAATGCTAAAAGCCAGCTTGACACTGAGCTACATGCCGGAAAAGTGGTGCAAAGTAGGAATTAATATCGAAGCAAGAGCGAGTCTTATGCCCTACCACAATATATCCTTCCGATATGTCCTACATCTTTCCTCCAGAAAACTCATGAGCGACTGATCGACAGGCACGTCTATGATCGAACTCTTATGTGAAATCCCCTACATCGTAACCAGTATGCCTACCAAAACGGGAAATCCTGCGAAATGGATGTATACGAGCTATTACAGAGGGCCGAAGAATCGCAATACTGCAAAGAAATTGCGCTAGCGAGCTCCTCCTGAACATGAAGGGAGCTGTTGATAACACCTCTTTCGAATCAATTGCCCGAGCAACGCCAGAGCGAGTGATGGAGGGTCTGCTGTGAAGATGAATCCACAACATGCTCCGATGCAGAACTCTCAAGGAGGAGCGGGAGGATGTCCGCAGGGAAGTGTACTGTTACCTCCACCTGTTGAATCTGGTGATTTACGAACTCCTAATACTCCTTGATAGTGAAGGATTCTGCGTAATCGGATATGTGGATGATATCGTCATTTCAGTACACGATTAGTTCGGGAGCACAATGGCATCACCGAAGCAGCAAGTACTGAACACCGTGGTAAAATGGTGCAAGAGGAAGATTCTCAGTGAATCCCTCAAAATTAACCATTGTACCCTTGACGAAGAGGAAGGACATTGGAACCATACAACACTTAGTTTTGTATGGGGAAAACTTACAGATGACGAACGCGGTCAAGTACCTTAAGGTAAGCCTAGATAAAATGCTGACCATTGAGAGGCATCTATAGAAAATCACTATTAAAGCGATAAGGGCCCTGTGGACCTGTCGTCATACAATCGAAGAACCCAGGGACTCGTCATGGATAATCCAGTGGGTGTACACCATCATAGTAAAACCCATTGTAACATACGCCGCATTGGTGTGGTGACCGAAAATTGAAACGGAAGTATTTCTGCATTTCCTGAACAGAGTTCAGACTGGCGAGCTTAGAAATAACAGGTGCAATTTCGACCACCCCAACAGCTGCGATGGAAAGGCTGTTGGGGTAGGAGCCACACCACCTCGCCGTTCAGGCAGAAGCCATACGAGGATCGTATAGCTACGATCTTATTGGACATGGAAAAGTCGACCAAAAAAGCTGAAGGATTCATGAATCTAGATGACCAGGGTCATTGGGGATGAGATCAGACAACGTCGAGGTTCACCGAACTTCCGTACCGTTCACGATTCAAACCTGAGATGGGTGAGAGAACGCTGGGGGTAATTCTCATATGATACCAGGAGATTCCGTATGATTTGATGAAGGTACCAAGACCGAAAAAAGTACAAATGCTAAAGGAACCCCGTTTGGCCTATTCATCGGCCACACTAGCTGGAGTTTGTTCCTTCTGGCTAATTCAACCTGACTTGCTCTGCACTCTCAGTCAAGCCTAGAAGTCCCTATGTGGGCGCGAAGTGCGCTCAGGGCCGCTCGACTGTCAGTGCAGATGTAGATTCGCCTACCTCGGTAGTTTAATCTAAGGTTTTCCAGGGCACGTGTCTGTATTACACAGACCTCGGCCTGGAAAACGATTGCGTGGCCACCAAGGGGAACTGAAATCTCCCTTCTGGTTGTACACGATTGAACTCTGGCTCCGCTAGACTCGCCAGTCTTAGACCTGTCCGTGAAGCACACGAGTTCCCATAGCGGAAGCGGCCCAGAGTCCTTGCTCTCCCAGTCCGTCTTCTGAGATATGCGGACGTCTGATGTTTGAGGCCTGACAGCAGGCGCGCTATCTAATTCTGCATCAGTCGAAGGATAGGGCAGTTCTCGGCTGCCCAATCCCATATTTTGCCATGACCGTGAGGCTTAGATCCACCTACCAATTTGCCCAGACCAGCCTGCCGATACGTCGTACCCGTGGCCACTGTTTTGATATGGATTTGTAGAGGAACGATCATCACCAGAACCTCCAGAGCCCTGGTGGGGGCGATCCTCAGCCCCGATATCTTCACGCCGGCAAGTCGTTAAGCCTTGTCCAGCACCAGACGGGACAGAACCGTTTCTGTCGTCGGCCACCACAACGGCTGCGTAGGCTATGGCCGTGCAGAACCTGTGACCGTAGACCTCGAGTTTGCGAAGGTTCTCCTGTATACCCATAAGGATGCAACTGCCTTTACTCAGGTTTCCAGGTGCATTTGCCAGTTAGTTTAGCATCGAAGATAACTTCAAGGTACTTCACTGAGCCTTTCAAGTGCACGGACCTTCGAAATAGACGAATGTCCGGTGATGGTCCCAGTTTCCGTTTCCTCGTGAAAAGAACACTTCGGTCAAGATTTTTCCCTCAACCTGGTACCAGTGAGCAACGATGGCTAGTGCAGTGCTCTGCAGATCGCACAAGGTTACCGGGTGTCTTCTGAGGGGCACAGCAGCCAACTCGTCTGCGTAAGCTTGGGCGTAAAACCCAGTCTCATTCAGCTCGACCATCAAACTGTCCACCACTAAGCACCACAACAGCGAAGACAGTACTCCCCCTGAAGGCACTCCTGAGTGACGTGTGCATGGTGCGCTGTTATCAGTCTGCGAGAGCATGGCCTTGATCCATCTAACCAAGGTGTGATCGAATCTGTGTCTCTCCGCAGCATGACTCATGCACTCGAAGGAGGTATTGTCAAACACCCCTTCGATATCCAGAAAAACGCCTATGGCGCCCTGTCCAAGAGTAATAGCTCCTTCGATCAGGGTAACCAGATGATGAAGGACCGTCTCGGTTAAATTGTCCGTCGGATAGGCGTACTGTCCACAGTGAAGTGAAAAATCCTTCAAAGCGCCGTCTTTAATATACCAATCAATCATCCTCTTCAGCGCTTTCAAGAGAAAGAATGTGGGGGCTGTTCGAGCGGAAATATTTGGCTTGAGTCAGTTCTGCCTGCCATAGGAATGAAAACGACTTTGACCCACCTCCATAACCTTGGTGTACAGGTAGAGGCAATACAAAATCGAAATATGCGGAGCACCGGGATGATGAAGAGCTGTAAGCCCTATTGTAAAAGAGACGGCAAGATCCCATCCTTGCCCGGTGATTTGTGGAGCGCAAAGCTCGAGATGGCCCACCGCACTCTTTCATAGCTTACCACGTTCGAAGCCATGCTGTAGTCAATCGCTCTCGCATTGACACGGAAGTCCTCTGGTAGTTGGAGCCATAGGGAAAGTATGCACTGCAAACCACCACCTCAGTTTGGACTCCTTTCACGAGGTGCCATATCCTAACCGCAACCCGATCCCTGTGGCAGAATTTCGTCATCGGGAAGGCATCAACACCCTTTGTGAAGATGCACGCTCCCGGCACTTCTGAGGTACAGTAATGTAGCGTGCTTGCTTTTTGGCGTATGCCTTCTACACGGCCGTGGTAGACCCACGACTCTTGTATCAATCATACGTTTATTTAGAGCTCGGAGAGCGTTCTCATCAGCACTGTAGTTGAAGACTTACCGTGCTGAAGGTTAGCCTGCAAAAAGGGAAGTGGAGGAAGGCAACAGTACGGAGCCTCCCGAGGATTCGGAAGCAGAAAGCACCAGCGAGGAGTCTTCCAAGCGTTAGGACAAGGAAGACACCCCTGAGGAGCCTTCATCCAGGGAGGAAAACAAGAGAAGGTTTTGGGTTTCATATTGATTCCCACGAGTATTGGTGAGAGGCTGGTCGCCATCCTCAGTCCCATACGGATGGAAGGTCTGCATACTGCTGGGTTTCGACCCGGTTCCCCAGAAGAATCGTTTGCGACACTGTACCCCAGTGCCTTTGAGCCCTCCTCACGGTAGTCTCACACCTTGACTTAGGGTTGTGGGTCAACCGGTTCAGCAGCACCTCTTATTTAAAACCTTCGAAGCTATCCAGGTACAGACAAGTCTGTTCCTGGACCTTCAGCTATCCGCCATCTGCCGACCCGGCTGGTACCTGACACCACGAAGTGCCCCATATGTCGCAATCCAAGCGACTGATGATGGATCTCTAGCAGCAACGAGTGAAAAATCCAGTATTCAGCAGACAAGAAATAGAGAAACTTGTTGCATTTCTGACCAGGCACGTCCCATGCAACATACATCTCCGCATGATGTGTCTGGGAGATCTGCCCACATGCAGGCGTGGATGAAGAGACACCAAAGCACACGCGGTTAGTTGTCGGACTTACCTTGTAAAAGATATAATGAAGACCTGAGGAAATCGGAAGTGTCCCCTACATCAGGCTACTGAATTTCATAGGAAATACCGGACAGAAGAAGAGATAGCAATATGTGAGGGCACAATGGGACACTAATGACCGCATTGCCCCCCGAGGCGTCTAAGCTAAATTTCCTCTCCGCAAAAAAAATCAACGGCTAGTGCTTGAACGCTTGTAAGAACATCACAGGACATCTTAGGAGGTGCCACTTAGTCATTGCGGAATTCCTTTGTTTAGGCCACGTCTTCACATCTGTAGGGCAGAAGCCTCCTCAAATCCATCTTGCCCAGCTTCAGGCCACGCAACCAACAACTGTTAAGCAACTTATGCATTTTCTAGGCGTTTGCTGATGGCTTCGAGAGTACGTAACCCGATTTGCGCTCAAAGGAGCTCTGCTCTCAGCCAAGAACCGTTACTATCGAACCGAACTAGCCAAAGAGCTCGAAACAATATAAAAAAGCTTTCATCAAACCACTCCCACAACAAGAGACCTCAACCCGAACTGGACTTCATGGAGTAGATGGATGGACATAGGGGTTGCCGCCAGTGCCAGCCTCAACTCAACGGAACGGAAGTACCACATCTGTGAGTAGGGATTCCTCGTCATCGTAAGAGCCATAAAGAGGGACCGAAAAATACTCTAAGTATTTCACCCTTCGAACGGACAACCAGAATACTTCTCCAGGAATTCATCCGATCATCAGGGGAGCTACGAATTTCACGACTTTGTAAGGATGATCCCACCAAAAGTTGAAAACTCAAATTTTTGGAGAAAAGAATGCGCGATACGATAGACCATCTCTGAAGGCGGCGTCGCATTCCTTGGAAAATTTCCCATCAAATCCATGGTTTGGAATATTTTTTAGCCTCAGTAAAGCGTTTCTACAGAAGCCCTGACGCTGACCGACGACATCAAGGAACTCCAGCACCTCGAAGCTTCACTATACCATGGTCGGGATGGACACCTTAACAAGCACTACGGCACAGATGCTAGACTTGTGGTTCCACTCACCCACACACGAGTCTTCGAAGAGTACCATAATGCTATCTCCGTAGAACACATGTATGGACGAGACCGCTCGCGCCTTTATGAAGTTCTACTCTGAGCGTAATATGAATCAGACGATCCGTTCATAATGTCACGTCTCCATTTTCACAAAATTGAATTA
The DNA here is from genome assembly GCA_958510875.1 of Endomychus coccineus. Taxonomy (NCBI): domain Eukaryota; kingdom Metazoa; phylum Arthropoda; class Insecta; order Coleoptera; family Endomychidae; genus Endomychus; species Endomychus coccineus. The sequence continues at coordinate 37,093,545 of OY294070.1, read as the reverse complement.
TTACCAAACTATACTCTACTTCACTCTTGTAACTCACTTTTATGCCTATTATAAGCTTTCAGATATATTATTTCAAAGTATTTGTTAGTCGTATGTAGTTTGTATTAGTTGATTTGTTTTATTAAATTCTATTGAGTTAGATTTACCCATGTAGTTTCTTTGAAAATACATAAACTTATCTCTATTAAGAATCCTCAGGGATACACCATGCCACGCGGCCCCAAACCAATATCAAGCTTAAAATAATCAGCTCTGACAAAAAAACGGCGCATGGCAATTCGTTCTACACTGCATTCTGCGCGCGTGCCATGCGAGTCCAAGGATACCAACCAGATTGTGGCAATTCGACGAACATCTTGAGTTAACCGACCAGTTAACGTGATGACAAGCCATAGCTGCACCCAACGCGGCCACACTCGAAAGCGTCAGCGCTCTCCAGCAGATCGTTCTCTCCAGATACGTTCACCCCAAGAACCATATAGAATCCGAACAAGAAACGAAGTTCGAATTACAATTAGGATACCGCATGCCGCCGACAGAAGACTAACCCCGGCATTGCTATGCAGGACAAATGAGCAATTCATCAACTTCGCTACAGGAACGCAAGTTCTATCTCGTGAAGGGAAACGTAAGGCTTTTCAAGAAATGGTACGGACCCTTAAACATTCTGATAGCAGCAGGTCATTGCAATGGATCCACAAAGCTCCCCGCAAAGTATTTGCGCCCATTTCCTGATCCAGCGCTTCTACATCAAGCGCAGCCCCCCGACGATCAGCCAGTTCCCGCTACCGCATCCTTATCCCAACAGAAATACAGTTAGATAGTGAAGAGGAGTAATCAGAAGTGTTGCATCCACTTGGTAAGAAAACCTTCGTCTCCTCATAGCTTTCCGACATCGACCGACCTACGCCGGGGTGTCATATAGGTTTCGCTCTACAAACGAGAGACCCGATCGGTGGCAAAGGCTGTACGAATTAGGAATATCAATAATCGATGTGGTGATGCTTTATAAGAAGTTCATTTTGTAGTAGCATACTTGCTGTAGATCAGTGATAACCAAAGTGCTCTATAATGACCCCCCTCGGGGCGTTAGTGAATGAAAAAATGGGGTTCTATAAGATGTAAATGAAGGTCCACGGTAGTAGATATCATTTAAGCAATCTTAGCTATAATCCACAAAGTTTTTAATTGTTCATCATATTTAGTGGAAAAAGGTTTCAGCGTGGTTGCTAATCTCCTAACAAAAAAGTAACAGATTGGGTATCACTAACTAAGGAGATTAGAGATTAAACCTAATTGAATTGAAGCCAAATGTTGAAAATTTATTATTACAGCCATCCTCCCACTATAAGTGTTTATTTTCTGGTTGGCCGTTTCTTATAACAGATCCCAGATTTTAATTTGGTTCGAATTAATTAGAATTTTATTAATAAATGTCTGAAAAAACTTGATATGTGTTTATTTTTGTTTTCATACTACACTTAACTACAGGTACAAATAGAAATCTTTATTTACAAGAGATTAGTACTATCATAGCTGTCAAAAACACATAATTTATTATTACAGCATTCCTCCCACTAAAAGTTTTTATTTTCTGGTTAGCCGTTTTATGTAACATACTAGATTTTAATTTCGTTCAATTTAATTAGAATTTTATTAATGAATGTTTGAAAAAATTTGACATGTGTTTTGTTAAATTTTTTCATTCTACACTTCACTACAGTTACAAATAGAAATCTTTATATAAATGTGAGCAGTACTATGACAGCCGACGAAAACACATTTAAACTTTATGAATTTGCATAAATTCAATATTGGGTAATAGTGGAGTAAATCTGGCCAGAAAATAAGCAAGGTTGGCGAAAATTTTACGATGCATAGCGACCCGGTGGAAAAGATTTTTAGGGTACCAACAACAACCACCTGAAATTTTTATTTCCTAAAGTGTGTGCAACCCTTTTTTTTTTTACCAAAAAGTTTTTTTTGACATTTTTAAGGGTAGTTTAGCCACATAGCAACAAAAAATTGATATCTCTGGTTGTATTGAAAATTAAGAAACCAAAGTAGTACCCTCTTATTGTCAATGTCCAAGAAACTTCCAGTCCAAATTTCAAGTTGATGTATGCAAGGAATCTTGCGTAACGACTAACTCGGTCATTTTTCAACCGATTTGGCTGAAATTTGGACTGAAGATAGGTGTTATGGTTTCAAAACTACCCTCTGAATTTAAATTGAAAATATTGGACAGTTTTCCAGAAATTCAACTGAGTCAATTTTTTAGCTATTTTTCAAATTGAAATATCTCATGTCATTTACATCCGATCTGCATCTGCTTTGCTAGCAGAAGTAGGTATTCGCATATAGTTTCATGTCATGAAACTCAGTTTTTATTTTTTTTCTCTTCCAGCCTATATTGGCCATTTTATTTTCGGTATTAATATCCCCAAAACTTGTGTCAAATTAATTAATTTGAAGTTTCTAAAAGAGCGAAATTTCGCAATTTTATACGAATATTGTGAGGCTCAGAAGTTGATAGCGCTTTAGGCTCCGGGATTACGAAATTAGAAGGTTCAAATTGTATAAAAACACAATTGCATGAACGCTAGACGTCCTATGTAATTAGCTACGAACGTAATCATTTTGACGTGTCCCTCGAGAAGCTCGCTACGCGTCAGTTAGGGTTTATACATTTTACCTCGTTCTTGTTATGTTGGGACCATTTCGTGTCCCGTGCGGGCGGCGCCAGTTGTGATAAAGTATTTTCGGTTGTGAGCCGCTAGCTTTCACCTGCTTCGGGTATATTTTAGTAGCTAGAAAATTCCCTTTCGTACGTCACACGTCAGACGGGCGTAGCTGAGACCTGAGAGTACCAGTTTCTGTTTTAATTTAAGTTTTCTATTTAATGTACATTTATCGAAAAAAGAAGGGCCGTCGAGCATGGTCCGGTACCTAATCTATCTACATGGAGCGAAAACGGCACGCCAAAAATCGTCGTGAAGCCGACTTAGGTACAACCAATTTGCACTTCTCTAACTCTGCAGCTACGCGCTCCTCACGTGAACGTTATTCTATTAATCTCAAATAAACCAAAATGGCCAATATAGGCCAAAAAAAATAAATTTGGAATATGAGTTGCATGACAAAACTATATGCGAATACCTACATTTTCTCGCAAAGCAGATCCAGATCGGATGTAAATGACATGATATCTTGATTTGAAAAATAACTAATAAATTGACTTGAAGTTGAATTTCAGGAAAACCATTCAATATTTTCAATTTAAGTTCAGAAAGTAGTTTTGACATCATAACACTTATCTTCAGTTCAAATTTCAGCCAAATCGGTTGTAAAATGACCGAAAACTTTTTAGCCAAAATAAAAAGGGTTTTGCACCCACTTTGGGAAATAAAATTTTCAGGAGGTTGTTGTTGGTACCCTAAAAAAACTTGTTCCACCGGGTCGCTATGCATCGTAAAATTGTCGCCAACCATTTGCCAGATTTACTCCACTATAAGCAGGGGGGTCTACCCGAATCCGAAAAATATGGCACATTGTCTACCGAACAAAAATGCTAAGGGACCTCTGATATAGATCATATCGAACCCATCTAAGTACTTCATCAGAATCTGGGTGTCCGATCTCATTGAAATTATTCACAATCCACTCGAATACGGCAGAGATCATCGATATATAGAAGCACTGGGCAAAGGAAGAATAGGGTGTCCAATCTTCTATGAGCTCCATGCTCATACAAATGATTCGTTCACTCGAATACAGCTAAGGTCATCGATAAATAGTAGCACAGAGCGAAGGAAGAATGGGGTGTCCAATCTTCTATGAGCTCCATGCTCATACAAATGATTCACAGTCCACCATAGAGATCATATAGTAGATAGAGGAGTGAAGCGGGCCGTAATGCCACGTCGGGTCCGATTGAAATTTTCACTATTAACGGTACCCACTCTTCTCGCTAAAGGTAACGTTCTCGCGGTACGCCGTCATCAATGTAAGCGGTAGGAGGGGAGGGTAAAAATACGAAGGAGTAGGTACCGCTAAGAAATTAGAACATGTCACGCATCGCTTATATACCTTGAACACAGGCTCTACTCCCCTATCTAATATGATCTCTATGCAGTCCACTCGAATACAGCTAACGTCATCGATAAATAGTAGCACTGGGCAAAGGAAGAATAGGGTGTCCATTCGAATACGGCTAAGGTCATCGATATATAGTAGCACTGAGCATAGTAAGAATGTCTGTGTGACGCCGAATTTCTAGTTGAGAAGGCAAAGTTTAATATTGTATTAAGTAGAATAAACAGATTACAATAAAATGAACTTAAGAGAATCAATTGAAATGAAGAACAGAAATTATACAAGGTCATCGAGCCGCATAGGTTATTCAGAGGAAAGAAATTTAAAATAAAGCATGGGAAGTATCGAGAATCACGAGAAATGTGAGTGTGTTTCATTTCACCCTTCCTAATCTTCCTTATCACCAAAAAAAGAATTGTTGCTATTATTGAGGGTTAATATTACAAGACTAGATAACTAAAGTGCAGCATAATTAAGGTAAACGGCATGAATTTGAGTTATCGTGCATTACAGTTTAATATCGAATCATACTATTAGATAGAAATTTGCAAAGTTGAGCAAATTGAATCAATCATTGCTAGTCAAGAAAAAATGATCCATATCCTTCATAATAACCATCCATCAATCAAAAATTGAGGCAGTAATAAAATTTCTATGCAAAGCCAAAGAACTGACGATAAAGGTCTAAGTCATACTTATCAAAAAAATTGTAATGTCCGGTTCACTATTGAAGAGCTTCCCAGAATTTATGGTTAATATAAAAAATGGGGACAGTTCAGTGTAATGTATAATCTCGACAATATAAAATGAAAATACTGTATTTCTGGTAAGCAATTTTGAAGATGATGCTGGAAAGGTAATTAAGAGTATTGTAGTAACAAACGAAGACCACTAGAAAGCCAGGGTTTTATTATTTTTCCAATATCAAAATAAATCTGTTACTTGTATAATGAAACATCAGCTGGAGGCGGTTACTTAGCAAAAATGGGAATCATAATTCGTATTTTAAAATGTACATAACTGAACCGTATTTTAAAGATATTATTTTCTTAGAAAAACGTTGCTTATTGCAGGAAACTAAGTATTAGAAAAAGGTGAAAGTAGACTTAAAACCGAAGAAGGCAACAAACTAACGAACAAAAATCATATCCCGTATTAAAAACCATTTGAACAACAATTTTCAGATCACACTTGAGTACAAATACACCGTTTTGTATCATTCGCAAAGAAAATCACATTTATTATAGGGAACAATTAAAATCATTACCTGCGGCGTCCCGCTTCATGGATAATCAGCCAGAAATCGATGTACTCCTAGAGACTGGTATGTTCTACAACAAACGCAACTAGACAGTGTATTATCAGAATTTGTGCCTATGAACTTCATAAAAACTCCTGTTGTTGGTAACCTATCAGGTAAACTTAACGAAATTCTATCGGAGTTCAGCAAAATAGAAGAAACCGTCAAAGGTCAGATCCATAGAAGAGCACTAGTTAATAACCAAATAACGTGATCAATATGGACCTTTTTTCGTTGAGTTACCGATGCGCCACAACGTCAACATATTAGGCCACTCTTTACATAACGCAATCAGACGATTAAACAGCATAGAACAGAAATTCAGTATACATGCTTAATTTAAAAAGAACCATGAATGAATACGAACTGTTAGATCACATGACTCAAATAAACTCTGTAGAATGTGACAAAATATCCTCTGATATATTTTAACTCGTCAATCATGACGGACATGAGTCCATCACAACCACGAACTAGCGTGTAGCGATTGATGGTTCATGCAAATGATCATGAGGTATATCTTTGAACCATTTGTAGAAAGCAGGACCAACAAATGAAGATGAACTTTCATCGAATTTGTCGCAATTCAGAAAATAAGACATTATAACAGGAGACGTGTCGAAAATGTACCAATAGGTCATGGTAGCGGAACAGCAACGCGACTTGCAGCGCAGTGTTAGGCGTTCTCATGGAAATCATGAAATTGAGCGTCACCGCCCAAATACAATTACTTCACTTCGTTTAAACTGCGACGAGTATTGCGTACTGCTATCGCAAACATATAGAGTTTGAACACTAAACGACAAACTTTGATAAACGGTTATCGTAATGTCTAAAAAAAGAGAGTTTATATACATCATCATAGGCCGAAGGTAAGCCCCACGTTGGTCGTCGATATTGTTATGTTTACTTCTATTTTACTCAGCCTCACGTAGAGAAATCATATTGAGCATGGGCCGGGCGAACTAATAATAATAATAGTGGGGTGAAGGGGAGGGACAGAAGAAGTGGGAAGTGGAAAGTGGAAAGTGGAAAGTGGAAAGTGGAAAGTGGAAAGTGGAAAGTGGAAAGTGGAAAGTGGAAAGTGGAAAGTGGAAAGTGGAAAGTGGAAAGTGCAAAGTGCAAAGTGCAAAGTGCAAAGTGCAAAGTGCAAAGTGCAAAGTGCAAAGTGCAAAGTGCAAAGTGCAAAGTGCAAAGTGCAAAGTGCAAAGTGCAAAGTGCAAAGTGCAAAGTGCAAAGTGCAAAGTGCAAAGTGCAAAGTGCAAAGTGCAAAGTGCAAAGTGCAAAGTGCAAAGTGCCAAGTGCCAAGTGCCAAGTGCCAAGTGCCAAGTGCCAAGTGCCAAGTGCCAAGTGCCAAGTGCCAAGTGCCAAGTGCCAAGTGCCAAGTGCCAAGTGCCAAGTGCCAAGTGCCAAGTGCCAAGTGCCAAGTGCCAAGTGCCAAGTGCCAAGTGCCAAGTGCCAAGTGCCAAGTGCCAAGTGCCAAGTGCCAAGTGCCAAGTGCCAAGTGCCAAGTGCCAAGTGCCAAGTGCCAAGTGCCAAGTGCCAAGTGCCAAGTGCCAAGTGCCAAGTGCCAAGTGCCAAGTGCCAAGTGCCAAGTGCCAAGTGCCAAGTGCCAAGTGCCAAGTGCCAAGTGCCAAGTGCCAAGTGCCAAGTGCCAAGTGCCAAGTGCCAAGTGCCAAGTGCCAAGTGCCAAGTGCCAAGTGCCAAGTGCCAAGTGCCAAGTGCCAAGTGCCAAGTGCCAAGTGCCAAGTGCCAAGTGCCAAGTGCCAAGTGCCAAGTGCCAAGTGCCAAGTGCCAAGTGCCAAGTGCCAAGTGCCAAGTGCCAAGTGCCAAGTGCCAAGTGCCAAGTGCCAAGTGCCAAGTGCCAAGTGCCAAGTGCCAAGTGCCAAGTGCCAAGTGCCAAGTGCCAAGTGCCAAGTGCCAAGTGCCAAGTGCCAAGTGCCAAGTGCCAAGTGCCAAGTGCCAAGTGCCAAGTGCCAAGTGCCAAGTGCCAAGTGCCAAGTGCCAAGTGCCAAGTGCCAAGTGCCAAGTGCCAAGTGCCAAGTGCCAAGTGCCAAGTGCCAAGTGCCAAGTGCCAAGTGCCAAGTGCCAAGTGCCAAGTGCCAAGTGCCAAGTGCCAAGTGCCAAGTGCCAAGTGCCAAGTGCCAAGTGCCAAGTGCCAAGTGCCAAGTGCCAAGTGCCAAGTGCCAAGTGCCAAGTGCCAAGTGCCAAGTGCCAAGTGCCAAGTGCCAAGTGCCAAGTGCCAAGTGCCAAGTGCCAAGTGCCAAGTGCCAAGTGCCAAGTGCCAAGTGCCAAGTGCCAAGTGCCAAGTGCCAAGTGCCAAGTGCCAAGTGCCAAGTGCCAAGTGCCAAGTGCCAAGTGCCAAGTGCCAAGTGCCAAGTGCCAAGTGCCAAGTGCCAAGTGCCAAGTGCCAAGTGCCAAGTGCCAAGTGCCAAGTGCCAAGTGCCAAGTGCCAAGTGCCAAGTGATCAGACGAATATGCCAGAGCCAGTCCTGTTCCGATTTTGAATGCCACATCAAAGCATATCTAAAAGAGCTTCACAAATGGTAGTCATTATCTGCGGTGGGAGAACTGCAGTAGAATAATGACTTAAGTTCATAGTTGAATGTTGGTAACATCGTTTTAGGAATGGCGTATGAGAATACCGCCAGTTGATTTTCATCAACTAGTTTGTGGTCCATAGGTTGCCATTCAGTTCGATTACATTCCTTATTCTCGGAGGCCTCCTTGTTGTGACATATATAAATCCGATCCACTCTCCGTGGTACGTTTGTATATAGGACCACATTCAATATTGCGGTTAGGATTATGAAATTTGATTTCAGCACAGCCATCCTCTCCACTTACACTTAAATTGCTCAGTCGGTTTATAGTTAAGTTTTTATCTTCGTAAAATTTTATGTCTTTATTCAGTGCTACTAATTTCACATGGAATTCAAGCAATTTACGTGCGTATTCTTCCGAAGACATATCAATACTGATCAGTTCGAAGCAGGAGAGCCTCCCACACATCCACCAATTTTTTGAAACCCGCGTAATATATCTAGATGGGCATCTTCCTTTGTAACATATTCAAAACAATTTCCAGCTGTTTACACTGCAGCACATAGAATTATCGCTGGCCGAGTGATGAAGACAGATATATCTACAATTTTCCCGAACAAATTCCGGGCAGCTGCCTTTCAAATTCAACACTTTCACCCGATGATGTAACTACAATTTTTTCAGAATGTTCACTATGATGAATTTGGCTTTGCCCGCACCACTAACGTATACGATGCTATCTGGATCAATATACAGATAGTTTAGACCGCATCAAATAATTATTCAAGCACCGACATTTATGGATAATGTTCAACATCTCTGCCATAAATTATGGGAAATATTGTTCAAACGAAGTCCACAAGGTGCACCAAATCATTAGTCATCGCTGATGAAGTTGGGGTACTCAACAGCTTCACGGAGGTATCTACTTTGGTTAGTCAGGCCATGGACACATACCAATCTAAAATTTTCATGCAATATTTGTGGAAATGTAGAATCGATTGGGATGATCGAATATCTAAAGACATGAACACGAAATGGATGCAACTATTGGAGGAACTGAAGAAGATTGATGAAATATATATACCCAGATGCTATGGTCCACAACTACACAAAAGCAGAAGTGTGGAACTTCATGGTTTCTGCGTTAGTAGCGAAAAAGCATTTTCGGCTGTTGTCTATCTGAGATTCGCTAATCAAGATATATCTCAAATCGCCTTTGTTATTGCAAAAACTCGGGTGGCACCTATGAAACCAATCACTATACCCAGATTGGAGCTACAGGCCGCAGTTATGTTAAGTAGACTTATGAATACGATAAAAGATGACCTTGAAATCGAAATTAACAAAATTTATCTCTCGACAGACTCAAAAATTGTTTTACATTGGATTCGATCTAAGTCGAAAAGATATAAAACTTTTGTATCTGTAAGAATTGGGGAAATAACAGACATTGATAATTGGCACTGGGTTCCTGCAGAAAAAAACGTGGCGGATGAAAGCACGAGAGAAGTGAATACAGCAAGCAAAACTGAATGGTTAACAGGACCGTACTTTTTGAAATTTCCTGAAGACGAATGGCCAAAAGAAGTAGTAGAAAAAGCGGAAGAAATTGAATTGGAAACAAAAAAAAAACAAAATATGTTGTTAATTGCAGTTGAAGAAAATTATCGGAATACGAATATAAAATAATGTTTGTGATTTCATCACGCGGGGGAGAATGTTCTTGTTACTTTTATACAATTAATTTACTTGTTAAATGATTCACTTGTTATGACAGATATGAAATAAGATAGTTTTTGACAGTGACTTGTATTGGCAAAAATAAAATATAAGTCTTTACTTTATGCAGAAGAAGAAGAAGATAACATTATATACATTTCATTCAGGTTTATAATAATGTGTATAATCAATCGTAAAATAATTGAATTAGTAAAAGATGTTATGGATATTCGGAAGAGAAGACCAGACATACGCACTTCCGAAAATTATGCGACGGTCGTACTCTCAACGACAATCGAACGGAAATGATGTTTGACATATGCACTTCCGTTAATCGAGAATCGAGACATTCGGAAGACTGGCGACGCGAAACGGAAGTGCATATTTCAGAAATGTACTAGGACTTCAGACCAACTGTGGTAACGAACGCACTTCCGCATTACGTATACACGCTTTGAACATACGCACTTCCAAAACAATCCTCGACACTCCTAGCATACGCACTTCCGTAAATCACGAGAGTCGGGACATACGGAAGACTGGCGACTCGAAACGGAAGTGCATATTTCAGAAATATAACATTACTTTACACAAACTGTTGTCACGAACGCACTTCCGCATTACGTATACACACTTTGAACATACGCACTTCCAAAACAATCCTCGACACTCCTAGCATACGCACTTCCGTAAATCACGAGAGTCGGGACATACGGAAGACTGGCGACTCGAAACGGAAGTGCATATTTCAGAAATATAACATTACCTTACACAAACTGTCGTCACGAACGCACTTCCGCTATACTCCTCGAACATACGCACTTCCTCAACATCCCGACCATATGCACTTCCGTAAATCGAGTGTCGGGACATACTAGGTTTACAGGGGCGACGGTAATATGTAGAGGAGCCTCAGAAAAGTATGTGGTTTGATCTAGGCGGTTTCGACTGCTACACTAACGATCTACACATACCGATTTGAGTTCCTCTGGCGAAATGCGAGACGTACGTGCGATTGAACGCGACTATGTCAACTTCGGAGAAGTGAATCGCGTCGGATATACCTACTCGTAGGTATCTATGACGAAGTTTCGAATCCGATTGATTATAAGTCAAGCGTCGTCGTCTAGCTTTCGTCGCCCCATAACTGCAAGATCGCGGGATGGAAACTCCGAACGGATTATCCTCTCTTTATGCGGTCACATCTAACGGCTTTATACCGTTTTAACTTGTGCGACAACTCTCCTCTTTCCGAGCGAGAATAATTTGTATCCGAATAGCTATGTCGTTTATCGAACACCGTGTCGCTTTTTATCTAGCGAAGGGTCGAGAGAATGTACGAAGCTTTTTAGTATATTGGACCGTAGAGTCCGATGCGGGTCTTTACGACCTTATCAGTTCCCGCGACCGAACGACACTTCGTCTGCGAACTAGCGATCTTTCGATTGTCCTGTTTCAGATGGAGGATGTCTGTAGACGGTCACGGCGAGCGAAACTTGACCATTTTGCGATTGACTTACACTTCACACTAACAGTGAGAATGTGTTCTTCTAAGCAAAAGTGGTGCGGATAACGTGTTTTTCGCGTTATCTTCTGTTCTGTTAAGTGACACGATAGTTCGAATTGCGCCGATAATCTACCGAGTCCGAGATCCCATCGTAATGCGGCGGGCCGACTTGGAAGATACATCTGGCGATATATTTCGAACGTTTCGTTGCTCTTGACGAATTTGCATGGCGTGGCGTTCTGTCATCTCGATAGCAACGCATCTAACGCGCTTTTGGCACGATTGGTTTTTAGTCTGGCAGGCAACTTCGTCCCGCGCTAACAGCGTAGAGCGTACAGAGTTTAACCGGTCTCTCAACCTTTTGTCCGCAAAACGAACAGTTCCCTGGTTGATCCTGCCAGTAGTCATATGCTTGTCTCAAAGATTAAGCCATGCATGTCTCAGTACAAGCTACATTAAGGTGAAACCGCGAAAGGCTCATTAAATCAGTTATGGTTCCTTAGATCGTACCCACATTTACTTGGATAACTGTGGTAATTCTAGAGCTAATACATGCAAACAGAGCTCCGACCGGAAACGGAAGGAGCGCTTTTATTAGATCAAAACCAATCGGTGGCGGGCTCGCTCGTCATCGTACAACTTGGTGACTCTGAATAACTTTACGCTGATCGCACGGTCTAGCACCGGCGACGCATCTTTCAAATGTCTGCCTTATCAACTGTCGATGGTAGGTTCTGCGCCTACCATGGTTGTAACGGGTAACGGGGAATCAGGGTTCGATTCCGGAGAGGGAGCCTGAGAAACGGCTACCACATCCAAGGAAGGCAGCAGGCGCGCAAATTACCCACTCCCGGCACGGGGAGGTAGTGACGAAAAATAACGATACGGGACTCATCCGAGGCCCCGTAATCGGAATGAGTACACTCTAAACCCTTTAACGAGGATCAATTGGAGGGCAAGTCTGGTGCCAGCAGCCGCGGTAATTCCAGCTCCAATAGCGTATATTAAAGTTGTTGCGGTTAAAAAGCTCGTAGTCGAATCTGTGTCCCGCGCCGCCGGTTCATCGTTCGCGGTGTCAACTGGCGTGCCGCGGGACGTCCTTGTCAACTGGCGTGCCGCGGGACGTCCTGCCGGTGGGCTTAGCTCGCAAGGGCGGCCCAACACAATCCCGCCGCGGTGCTCTTTATTGAGTGTCGAGGTGGGCCGGCACGTTTACTTTGAACAAATTAGAGTGCTTAAAGCAGGCCAAAACTTCGCCTGAATACTGTGTGCATGGAATAATGGAATAGGACCTCGTTTCTATTTTCTATTTTGTTGGTTTTCGGAACCACGAGGTAATGATTAATAGGAACGGATGGGGGCATTCGTATTGCGACGTTAGAGGTGAAATTCTTGGATCGTCGCAAGACGGACAGAAGCGAAAGCATTTGCCAAAAACGTTTTCATTGATCAAGAACGAAAGTTAGAGGTTCGAAGGCGATCAGATACCGCCCTAGTTCTAACCATAAACGATGCCAGCTAGCGATCCGCCGACGTTCCTCCGATGACTCGGCGGGCAGCTTCCGGGAAACCAAAGCTTTTGGGTTCCGGGGGAAGTATGGTTGCAAAGCTGAAACTTAAAGGAATTGACGGAAGGGCACCACCAGGAGTGGAGCCTGCGGCTTAATTTGACTCAACACGGGAAACCTCACCAGGCCCGGACACCGGAAGGATTGACAGATTGAGAGCTCTTTCTTGATTCGGTGGGTGGTGGTGCATGGCCGTTCTTAGTTGGTGGAGCGATTTGTCTGGTTAATTCCGATAACGAACGAGACTCTAGCCTGTTAACTAGGCGTATTAGACATCCCAAAGGCCCGCAAGTCCGGGGTTCGCCTCGAGTCTAGCGCGGTTTTTACTGTCTGCGTACATACAATTCTTCTTAGAGGGACAGGCGGCTTCTAGCCGCACGAGATTGAGCAATAACAGGTCTGTGATGCCCTTAGATGTTCTGGGCCGCACGCGCGCTACACTGAAGGAATCAGCGTGTCCTCCCTGGCCGAGCGGCCCGGGTAACCCGCTGAACCTCCTTCGTGCTAGGGATTGGGGCTTGCAATTGTTCCCCATGAACGAGGAATTCCCAGTAAGCGCGAGTCATAAGCTCGCGTTGATTACGTCCCTGCCCTTTGTACACACCGCCCGTCGCTACTACCGATTGAATGATTTAGTGAGGTCTTCGGACCGGTACGCGGTGGCGTTTCGACGTTGCCGATGTTGCTGGGAAGATGACCAAACTTGATCATTTAGAGGAAGTAAAAGTCGTAACAAGGTTTCCGTAGGTGAACCTGCGGAAGGATCATTAACGTTTACACGTTACAAAAACTTTGTCAGAGTCGTAATCCGAGGCCGATGGTAGGAGTTTCGATATCGGATGAGAGACTAACCGGGGCTGTCCCGTCACAAGTTGACCGCGCACGGAGATCGTTATACGACTCTCGTTGTGTTCGTCGGTTCAGTGACGCGCCTCAAGTCTCTCCCGATCAAACTTACATCAGAGACCGGAGACGGACGACTCGAAACGTGTGCGGAAAACACATCGACCGTTAGTGACGATTTACGCTGCCCCGTCGAAACTGACCGCTTTTGCTAACCCCGATTGTCGGTCGTACGACGCGCGTATTATCTTCGCGACACGCGGACTATGGTTGTTTTCGAACGCACCGTTTAATTTACGGTATCGACTGAGTCGTTGTTGGCGTCTCCTAACCGAGATTCCGTGGCGTCCGCCGTCGTGTTCCGATTGGGTACCTAAATCCAGAAGATCGCCGATAATCACGAACGTCGGCGCGTTCGCACGTGCGGCCTACCGACGTCAATTTCGAAAGAAATCGATGTTGAACGGCTCGCGTGACTGATAGACGTAATTCGACGATAGACCGTGATATGAAATACGGCGAACTGGACATAGGAACGACACTGAACGACTGCCTATAAAACGGCGGTCGCGTTCGTTCCGAAGGTTTTAAAAGATGTACGCCCGATTGTTGCGCGAAGGTGGTTTGATGCCCCTTCGATCGCGATGCCGTTTGCGGCGACACGAGAACGCTCGCACCCTGTGTGTTAAATACGAGCGCCGTTGTCGCCGCGAAAATTTTATAAGCCAATCGAAACTACTAAAGAACGCCGACCGAAAGGTAGGTTGTTCGTTGCCGAACGTTCAGGCCGGAAACGGTCTACGAACGGGCAAATATTTTAAAGATTACCCTGAACGGCGGATCACTTGGCTCGTGGGTCGATGAAGAACGCAGCTAATTGCGCGTCAACTTGTGAACTGCAGGACACATGAACATCGACATTTCGAACGCACATTGCGGTCCTCGGATACTGTTCCTGGACCACTTCTGGCTGAGGGTCGTACTTTTTGCAAGAACTTGCTTCTTTGCTGCTCGGTTTCTTTCAGAGAAATGTCGGAGCGATTTGAACGTTTTGAACGCGGTACGGCGACCGAAAGGTTTGCACGGCTCGCGACGTTCTGAAACGCGATAGCGGCGTATGTGCGTACATCGATCGACTGCGAAATTCTAACGAATTCCGCGGGTCGCGATGTCAAGCACATACGACGGTCCCCCGACGTAGCGCGTCCGTTCGAACGACGGCCACGGTTTAGTCGTTTCGTCCGTTTTTAAATGCGATCGTCGTGTCCGAGAGAAGAGCGAAGTGCGCTCAAGATCTTTGTGACAACGACGTCTGATCGTATAGGACGAGACTATCCGGTTGGCCTACGAATGGTACTCATTGCGCGCAATTATCGTCGTGTGTTGGACCTGTCAGTCCTTTATCGGACAATCAATCTATGCGACCTCAGTTCAGGGGAGACTACCCGCCGAATTTAAGCATATTATTAAGCGGAGGAAAAGAAACTAACTAGGATTCCCTTAGTAGCGGCGAGCGAACAGGGAAAAGCCCAGCACCGAATCCCACGGCCGGAAACGGTCGTCGGGAAATGTGGTGTTTGGAAGGGTCCGTTATCCCGAGAACATGCGATGCGTCCAAGTCCATCTTGAACGGGGCCACTACCCATAGAGGGTGCCAGGCCCGTAGCGACCGTCGCCGTTTTCGGGAGGATCTCTTCTGAGAGTCGGGTTGCTTGAGAGTGCAGCCCTAAGTGGGTGGTAAACTCCATCTAAGGCTAAATATAACCACGAGACCGATAGCGAACAAGTACCGTGAGGGAAAGTTGAAAAGAACTTTGAAGAGAGAGTTCAATAGTACGTGAAACCGTTCAGGGGTAAACCTGAGAAACCCGAAAGGTCGAAAGGGGAGATTCATTCGCGTTTCGGCGGTCGGCGTCGGATTGTCGTGCGACGGGTGGCGTTCGCGTCGCTCGCTCCTTCAGTCTGACGACCCGTAGTCGAACGTGTGCACTTCTCCC